>CM018052.1:12949449-13306949 GCA_008638375.1 Nyssa sinensis | reverse complement strand
CAGCGGATATGAGATGCTATATGGGGGTTACGGTTTTGGAGATAAACTGATGTTGGGGAGGCAATACTAGATGTTGTCGTAGCATATAATTTTATGATAACAAATACGTATTTTAAAAAGAGAGATGAACATTTAATAACTTTTAAAATTTGATCAAATAAAAGTCAAATAGACTTTTTCCTAATTAGAATAATAGATCGACTATTATGGAAAAACTGCAAAAATTATTAATGGAGAAAGCCTGAGCACACAATATAGGTTGATGGTTTTAGACATATATATATATATATATATATATATATATATATATATTAAAAGACATATACAAGAGAATAAAGAGATTTAAAAAACCAAGAATTAGATGGTGGAATTTAAAAGAAAAGAAAGTAGTTATTTAAAAATAAGATGCTAAAAGAAATATCATGTGACCTACATGATGGAACTAATGTAATGTGGAATGGGATACCGCATGTATTAAAGAATAGCAAAATCAGTTCTTGGGGAATCAAAAGAATAGTTACACTATGTAAGGAAATGCAGTGGGGGAGTGAGGAAGTCCAAAAATTAGTAAAAGTGAAAAGGGAGTGTTATAGAACTAAAGCAAGTTGTGAAGCATATAAAAATGCAAGGGACGGAGTAAAGAAAGTTGTAAAAGATGCTAACATAGGGCATATGCTAATTTTTATTCGAAATTGGGTACAACAGATGGAGAGAAAAATATAGACAAATTTGCCAAGTTAAGGGATAGGAAAACCAAAATTTTTAATCATATTAAATGCATAAAGAGTGAAGATTCAAGAGTTTTGATAAATGATGATGAAATTAAAGGCAGATGAAAAAGCTGTTGTTTGAAAATCATATACAAAACTTAGGTGTAGAGAACTATAGATGCACTAGAGAATATATTTATTCGTAGGATTAAAGCGACCGAAGTAAAAAAAGGTATTGAGAAAGATGAAAACTAACAAGGCTTTAGGACTCGATGGTATTCTATTGAGGTTTGGAAATGTTTAAGGGAGGTAAGTCGTAGGCGTGTCTTGGCTAACAAATTTATTTAAGGAAATCATAATAACTAAAAAGATGCCTAACGAGTGGCAAAAAAATATTTTAGTACCTATATATAAAAACAAAGGAGATATCCAAAATTGTACAACTTATCATGGTATTAAATTAAAGAGTCAAACTATGAAACTCTGGGAAAAAGTGATCGAACACTGATTAAAACTTGAGACAATTTTATCAGAGGATCAATTCGAGTTTATACCACGAAGGTCAACAATGGAAGCTATTTATTTATTAAGAAAACTATTGGAAAGATGGGACTGGGATGCTATTCGAGTGGTGCAAGTGCCCACTCAGAGGGACGGAGGTAGGATTCTGTGTTAGAGGGGGCAATCTAAAATCACTAACAAAATTAAATTTTAATTCCATAAATTCTATAAAATAAAATGTTACTAAATGTATTTTGAATAATTAAAAAGAACAAAAATTTGAAAACTTTTATGGTAAATAACAAAATTTTAAAAGTTTGATCATAATATTAAACCAAAGTAATAATAAGTTGGATTCAACAACTATAATTTTTTGCCCTTCCAAGGTGGCTTTCTTTTCTTGGAGGGCCATTTTGATTGCAAATAATCTTCAGATGAGAGGTTTTCATTTGGCCAGCAGATGTTACGTGTGTAAGGAGAAGGCGGAGGTGGTTGACCATCTTTTGCTTCATTGTCCAATGGCTCGGGATCTGTGGAATTTAGTCTTCGACATTTTTGGTCTCTCTTGGGTTATGCCTGCTAGAGTCAAAGACTTGACGTGGTGCTCTGGGAAGGGGTGAAAGTGAGAAAAGAGATTAGAGGCACTTGGAACATGGTGCCACATTGTCTTTTGTGGTGCTTGTGGAAGGCGCAATAGTAGAATTTTTGAGGGGGTAGAAATATCCTCCTACGTCCTTATGGATTCTTTTTTATGCCTGTCGTTTTTGTGGGCCAAAATGACATTCCCTTTGAATGTGAGGGAGTATGTAGATTTTTTGGGGTCTACGAGGCCGTAGTTTTCGTCTTGCTTGTATAGTGGGTGCGTCCCCCTTGGGCGCTTATTTATACAATTTCTTTACTTATCCAAAAAAAAAAAAGTGAGTCTTGTCTTCTAGGTACAGCCTTTAAGAAGAAAAACATGAAGAAATTCAATTTTCCTTGTTTTTTTTCCTTCCTTTTCTCTTTCCATCACTAAATCTGCAAACTTAATGGTGGCTAATTGAGCAGTCGTGAATTTGAAAATTGTTTTGTTTTGTATAAGGCTTCTCTTGGCATATATGAGCAACTTCAGAAGTAATTTAATCCTGCCCTGGCAAAATGAAAAAGTGATTTCCTTTGCATTATCTTCTCATTTTCCTCACTAAATCCACAAGCCAACCAAAGTCTTAAAAAAATGCAATACGGATCATGTTAATCCCCCTTCACTTAAATAGTCAAATACATGTTTAACATGTCAAAGTTGTTCATGCAACAGTATCTTGTCCCCAACATAATTCCAATTTCTTGTGCCTGATTGGACTAGCCAGTCTGATCTGGTGGGAACCCACAAAATCATTTCCCCAGAACCTACTCCCTCTCAATCTCACCTGGACCAACCAGTAAACCACTTGAACCGGCTGCTGCTGCAGGTTTGTGAACCTCCATGGTTTTATCCACTGTACACTACACATAAACCAAACTCAATCAATTTATTTCCCATTTGCTCAAACAGTTGGGCATGGATTTGTGTTTTCAGCTATTCCTTGCATTCCTGACATCACTCATTGCAACATCTTTTGTGTTTTTCCCCCCTAACTTAATAATTCAAACAAAATTCAATCACTCACCACCACATCTAGATCATCTGTTCTTTCAGGCATGGATTTTCGAAAATGGTGGTTCGGGTTTCTGTCACCCCTGATTTAAGAACAATGAGCTTCCACCACTCTGTTTGCTTATTTGTTCCCTATCATTTTTAGATTTTTTATCCTATTTTTCTTTCTTCGTTTGCATTAGATTGTGTTAGAACACCATTTGTTCCAGAAGCTTAAGCCCCTTCCCTCACTTGTATCTGGTCTCACAAGTGGAGGAACACTCACTCAGATAGACAAGTGATAAAGTGGGAATCTTGCACTAACAAACAAAATGGACGACAAAGAAACTTGAACCCAAGACCTTTTAGAACCAAGGCTTGATACCATGTTATTATACCACTTACCCCAAAAGCTTACCCAACAATGTATAACAAATCCTCACTGATCAGATTGTTATAACTTTTTCTTCGTGTTTGGGTAAAGCCAAAAGTGAACTGAGCTGTTCATAAAAAGTTTGGGCTCAACTTGGCAATATGCTCGTTTATTTATCTAATGAACAAAGCTTGAGTACTTTATTGAAGCAAACAAGCTAAGCATGAATTGGAGGCCTGTGCAGATATGTATACATAAGCTCATAACAGACCAAGGGTAGCTTTACAAGTAAATTGAGAAAGGCAAAGGCTTTTGTACATTAATATGAAGTGTGATGTAAGCATTATGCAATCTTTTTTGTCCCTTCAACAAGCTACTCTATAGATTGTACCATTGATAATGTCTGTAAAAGAACTTAGCACATTAATTTTAGGAACATATACTTACAGAGACACAACAGATTTTGCTTCTTATAAAAGCTGGCTAGATAAAGCCATCCTGTGCTAGCTCAGGTTGGCTTTATTCTTAAGCCCAACTTGAACTCAAATTATCAGCTAAACCAAGCCCGAACCACCTACAACTTGGATCACCTCGACTCATTTGCAGTCCTATGTTTGGGTACTCAGAAAAAAGACCACGCCCATTGTCCACGATCCAAAAGTAAAGCAGTTGTAATGGAAAGAGAAACTAATACTTTATAAAAGTAAATGGTATTCGCGGTCAATAAATATAACCTCACGCTCCACCTTTTGTTGAATAATGAAACCCTGCCTATCCAAACACCTATTTTCCAACAGAGGTCCAAGGTTTGTTTATTTGCATTGATACTAAAAGGGAACAATTTTTATCTGAAAAACAAAGATTCTGAATCACTAGATAAAGAAAACAAATAATTCATGTTCTTGTTTCGATCTGGAGATTTTTTTTATAATTTAAGGTTGCCCTTTATGTAAAAAATAAATAAATAAAAACCCACCACTTAGGAAATTCTCTTTCCTCCTCTACCATCATTACAGAGCAAAGTTGTAAAGATCATAATCATATCCTTTTTTAAAGTTAGAGAGGACATTAAAATCCATCTTCATTTCATGATTTGAAAATTTTGAATTTATTTTCTCTTGGGATTTTACAATAGGACTTGATGCTAGACCAGCATTATAGTGTGAAGAAGCTCATCCAATGATCAAAATTTCGTTTCGCAGTATTGTTTCAATTACCCAAAAAATGAAAATGTTTCGATTATATAGTAGAAACGATGAAAAAAATTAAAATGTGTAGAAACGCTTTGGAAACATAAATAAAATATATGAATATGTGAAGATAAATAATATAATTAATTAATTGTAAATGTTTTAGGGAACATGTCCATTCATGCAAAAAGATATTAGGGTGAAATTGAAAAAAAAAAAAAAAAAACGTAAATGCAAATTCGTTATTAATACCAAATAACTCTTTATTAATTAAGAACTAGTATAAAAAAATTTGAGCTACTTTTTTATATAATATGAAATTATTATATATTTATTATAAACTATATAAAATTATTATAATTAAATATAATACCATAACATAATAGACATATACTATGTAATATCTACGAATTAGACAATTTGACACAAATTACATATAAAATAATAAGTAAAATAAATAGCGATTTAAACCTATTATAATTAGTAACTAAGTATTAAAATAATTGTTTATCTACACTTTATTTCCCCTACTACTTTTCTATTATTTTAGAAAAAATAATAGAAATATCTTCTTGAAATTTTGAGTCTTAATCCTTGAAACATAAATGAATATTATCTTTTACTAACTTCTAGAATTATTATCGATATGAAAGAAATGTTTCCTCTTATTCGGTATGTTTCTATGGAAACATGTGAATTTCGGTATTCCACTAGTGTTTCGTTTCGGTTCCCTGAGAAACGAAAAAGTTTCAGCTGTTTTGATAAAAAAGAAACGAAACTTTGATCCTTGAGCTCATCTAAAATAAGTAATCTCATCTCCAACAGCAAATGGCAGACCCCATAACAGTGAGAAGAAATTGGCCAAAAGCCAATCCAACGCCAAAGCAATGTCCCACCTGCCAATAGATGGAGATGGTCGGAGACTTCAATCATCTGTTTCTTGAAAAATACTGTTGTGCCACTAGAAACAAGTTTTGGAAAGAGAATGGAAACTTTGTCATTTAAATTAAAGAGAATAAAAGGTAACAGTGCCTGAAAATAATTTTGGAGCACAAATAGCACTGTCCTTTTATAAATTCAGGGTTTTTAAATTATAGTATATATTTACACATGACATCATGCTGATGCCATGCTTCAACTTGCTAACCCAATAATTGAACTGCTTGACTACCTAGTGTGTTTCACTGGTTGGACAGCAGTCCATTTTTCAAAATATTGCATATTCATAGCACATCGTAGAAAGCATTCCAATAAAATTGAGACACAAAAGTAGCAACTTTTTGCAAGCACATGCTATATTTACTAAACTATAAATCAGATGAAGGAGAACAATAAGAAAATAGGAAATTAAGGCTCTGAATGATGTCATAAGGAATCAATATAAACTAAAGGTCCAAATTTTTACCTTCACTGGTAAGTTCTCATTGTATGGGTTCCTCAAATGGCGAGTTTTGTGAAAGGACAGTTCACAGAGCTGCATATAAGATATTGCAATTAATTTCACATGATAATTACTTTACAATTTAATCACGCCAAGGAAACAATTTAGAGATCTATTCAAGACATGTATGCTTTATGATACTTCTAAAAACATATTCAATTCAATGTGTGAATACAAATTTTATAAATAAACAAAACTTTCAGACACATACAAAGGTTGTATGATATAAACCAAAAGAAAAGACAAAATTAAAAGGGGAAAAAATCTATGATAGGTGTCAGCATCCGAAACAGATAAATGTCATAAAACTAAACCAATAAAAAGAATAGGAGTACAGAAAATGAAAATTTTTACATCTATCTACCTTCACAGGTAAATTAACATAGAAACTTTTTTTTTTTGTTGATCAGTACCTTCACAGGTAAATTAACATAGAATGACAAAACAAAAGTAGCCAATCAAACACAAACTGCATATAAACACAAAGCGAAAAAAAAAATCTACATAATTGTAGTGGCCTAGGCTCAAAGATTCCATTCATGGGCACCGTGGGAACTGATTCTCATTTTGTCTGTAGCTTAATTCAGCACATTTACGGGCATGCGATTCTCCTACTGGCATTTTGTGTCCAACTTTTTCTTTTTCTGACAAGTTTTTTGTTTTCAACAAATTATTAAAGAAAACAAATTTTGTACAACATGGCATGCACCAACCAGTACACATGATACATGCATGTTTGTGCACATGTCCGTAAGTGTTCATGCATGTGCATGCAAAAATGGAAACTAACATGAATCTAACATTTCGTACTAAATTGCAAGTACATAGAGCTCTTCCAGCAGTTTACCATTTTCCTCCAAACCACTAATTGGAGATTAAATCTTCAGTCTTTAGAAGGCCCAGTTTCCTACACCTTTGGAATCCGAAACAGTTGTAATTACACCACCTCATATCTACCTCTCAATTTTTTTAATCTCAGGGTGCATTTAGACAAGGGACTTCACTTTGGAAAAGGCTTTACAATTTCAAAATATAAATCCTCTATTTAACTAGAGAAAGGGTTTCAATTTCAATCCTTTATTGAGAGAGGATTTCAGAAATTCCTTGGGGAATTCGACAAGGTATTTGGATAATTTGAATTCCTACTACATATGCATTAAATTAAATATTCCTCATGTGAAGAGTCGAATAGCCATGCCATTGTCACTCCTACTACCGTCACCAATGCTACTCTGCTGCCAACTCCACCAACATATCATCATCCCCAGTCTCCACCAACATATCACCACCTAGGCCCCCACCACAATCACCAGACTACTACTGCCGCTGCAGCCACCACTATAGCATCGTGGCCACCATCATGTTGCCATAACAGCCAATGTTGCCACCATCATGTTGCTACAATAGCCACTGCTGCCGCTGCCTCCAACACTACAAGCAATACGTCACCACAACCACATTACCATTACCACTGCAACACAACCACCTCCACCACAACTTCCACATGCCATTATTTCGTCATTGCCACTGCCGCCATTACCTACTGCCACCAATGCAGCATTCTTGCTGCCAAAACAAGCTAAGCTATCATCATGATATAATGTCGGTACTACCCATGCTGCCATCACCATCATAACAAGCTTCACCAATTTCTTTTAAGTTATTCTTTTATCCAAACAATGAATTTTAAAATGAGAATTTTCATTCCCTTCATTATAAAATCCCTTAATTTTCCGGAAAACTAACCAACTCTTCATCCAAGTACACACTTACTGCATTTTCTATCAGCATTTTGTTCCAACACTACCTCGTACAACACATGATCCTCGGACATGCATCTTTTCAGTCGAAAAATCATAAAACCCTACATTATTTATATCTAGATTGTCACAACTTAGCCCATTCATGAAGCACCACTAATCCCTAACTTCATCTGTACAAATAAATCCTAATTTTTGAAGTTGCTTAATGCCACCAATGAACACTATGGAGAATCATACTTGCAACAGTACCACAATTTATGACGGAGCACATGCACACAGCTATGTATTAGATATTGACAACAAGAGATTAAAGGGAGTTATGATACTGCTTTTTTAAAAACAATGTGGAGGAGCTAAAAATGAAAAGGTAATTTCTTGAATGACAAGCTAAAAAGAGAGGGAAAGTCTAACAAAAAAAAGGAAATCATACAAAATAACTACATAATTTTAAAAATAAATCTAAGGAAAAATTCAGGTCATTCAAAAGCAAAAGATAATGGGAAAATGGTTTAAAGTTACAGTCTAGGGATTCGCGATAGAGTTAACTCACGGAGAGGCAGATTTTTGGAAGGAGAATGGGAAATTTTGGCACAAGACCCCTCTTTGCATTTGGTGGATTATCCAGAGGGAGAGAAACAATGGACTATTTGAAGGTGTTGAGTCTCCTATTTGGGCTGTGAAAGCTTTAGTCTTGAATTCCCTTTAATTTTGGGTTTCAGGGGGTTCTTTGTCCATAGATTCTTTCTCCTCTTTTTTTGTATTCCATGCGTATCGGAATTTAGTATGTTTTGTATAGCATTTTTGTACATGGGTGCACTGCCTTGGTGCCCTTAATGAAATTATTACTCATCAAAAAAAAAATACAGTCTAGGGATGAATTGCATTCAAATGATTTATATTTGTTTCAAAAACTCGGAAAATTCTATGCTACAATATTGAAAAAAGTTTCGCAGCATAGAAGTTAAGAGTTGGTTGATGCACAAAGAAAAAAATTGCAAGTGAAATGGTTGTTCGGACGTTAATATTGACATGCCTTCCATGGCTAAAAATGATTGACTAACTTTAGTGGTTCAAGTTCCCATCATCCTGTCATCGATTATTATGTTATGATCCTCAAACTTGCCTGTCAGTTCTCGAGTTGCACCCTATACCCAAATAATTTTCTAACTTCGACTGATAATTTCATTTCTAATTGATTCTTTATGGAAGACACAATGTCAAACAAAAACAAGCAAGAAAATGAATACGGAAGTAAAAATATTCCAAATAATTTTCTAACTTCTGCTGATAATTTCATTTCCAGTTGTTTCATGGAAAACACAATGCCATACAAAACCAAGCAAGAAAATGAACAGCAGAAGTAAAAATATTCCATTTGCATATTTCCACTGCCCTCCACCAACAAAAATGTCATGTAATCACTGCACAACCCTAGAAAACCACATAAAATTTCATACTCAGCACCTCACACAAAGCAAAAGGCAATGCTTTTACTAATGCCTATGGAGTCCCTGTTAAACTCAGCAAAATTGTCCAACCTATTTACTTAAAAAAACACTACAAATTAGACCACAGTTTCCAAAGCACATTCACAACAGTGAATCCCAAACCACCCCGAAAATGTCAAGTCCAGTTGACTGGAAAAAAAAAAACATTTTCAAAGAAAAAGCACATCCAGAGCAAAAATCTTCCTATAAGCACGAATCAAAAGTAAAAAGTAAATAATAAAAAATAAAAATTCAAACTTTTTGGCTCTACTAAATAGAAAAATTAAGTGATGCTTGTTAGAATAGTTAGCATGTTAGTCTATGTATATTAGCCCGTCATTAAGGGTAGTATAGTCTTTTTAGTATCTTTTGTTTAGCCCTACTATAAAGGGCTCACCAGTATAGCCGTAGCAGCAGTTCACCAGTGGCATCTTTCCCAAATGGATGTCAAGAATCCCTTTCTAAATTGGGACTTTACTAAAGAAGTCTTTAAGGTTCCTCCTCCCGGTCTTCCTCATCATTCTGGAGAGAGTGTGCAAACTCAAAAAGGCATTGTATGGTCTCAAACAAGCTCCTCGAGCTTGATTTGAGAAGTTCTCTAGAGTCATTTGTGATCTTGAATTTCATGCTAGTGATCACGACTATGCTCTTTTTCTTCGTTCAACTTCTGCTGGTCGTATTGTTCTTTTGTTATATGTTGATGACATGATTCTTACTGGTGATGATATTGTTGGGATTTCATTGTTAAAGTCACACTTGCAGCATCATTTTGAGATGAAGGATTTGGGTCCTCTTCGTTATTTCTTAGGCATTGAAGTAGCTTATTATTTTAAAGGTTATCTTCTCTCCTAGTCCAAATATGCTTCTGATGTCATTCAGAAAACCCAACTCACAAACACTCGGACAATTGAGACACCTTTGGAACTCAATGTTCGTTATATTTCCTCTAATGGAGTTTTTTTGACTGATCCCACTTTATATTGAGCTCTTGTTAGTAGTCAGGTCTATCATATCGCTTATGCAATTCATATTGTCAGACAATTTGTCTCTTCTCCTACTATTGTTTATTGGGCTGCTGTTCTTCACATCTTACACTATCTTCGCGACACCTGACACCAGAGTTTGCTCCTATCTTTGTCTTCTCCCTTGGAGCTTCGTGCTTATTCTGATTTTGATTAGGCAGGTGATTCTATGGATTGCAAGTCTACTACTGATTTTTGTGTTTTTCTAGGAAGCTCTCTTATTTCTTGGAAAAGCAAAAAGCAAATGGTTGTTACTTGTTCTTTTGCTAAGGCTGAGTATCGTGTCATGGCTACCACTACAGCTAAAGTTGTTTGGCTCTGCAGGTTGTTGGTTGATCTAGGCGTCTCTTTGCCTACTTCTATGCCTATGTATTGTGATAACAAGAGTGCTATTCAAATAGCCCATAACTCTGTCTTCCATTAGCGTACCACACACATTGAGATTGATTGTCATTTGGTGTGCCATCATCTTCAGCTAGGCACTATTTCTATTCCCTTTCTCCCTTCTACATTGCAGCTGGCTAACTTCTTTACGAAATCCCACACAGTGTTGCGCTTCTGCTTTCTGCTTGACAAACTCTCGATGCTTTCCGATGCCACATCATAAGTTTGAGGGGGGGTGTTAGAACAGTTAGCATGTTAGTCTATGTATATTAGCTCATCATTAAGGGTAGTATAGTTTTTTCAGTATCTTTTGTTTAGCCCTTACTATAAAGGGCTCTTTTCTTTTCTTTTTTTAATATTGTAAGTTTCCAGACTTGATTATTTCTTCTACTAAGATATTTTCCTTTTCTCTCTTTTACTTCAAATTCTCTTATTAAAGTTGACAATTTCCACACACAGCTTTCCTCTTCTTTCCATGCCCGAAGGAACAAATTTCAAAAACCGTTTCACCAGGCTGGCATAACTCAGGATAGTCTACAAAAATAAAATAATTAAACCAATTCCTTATGGCTACTACACAAAGTTGATATATTAATAGATGCAAATGTTGACTCTTGAAACAAAAGCCTAGAAAGAAACAGGAAATTATAATCACAAGAACCATACTCAAATTGCTTTCAGGTATCAGAATTTTCTTACATGAAAAATCACTCGCTATTGTCTGATATCACTAAAACTGAGCTTGAGAATTTACCTAGATCTAAACCCCCAGAAAAAGGTAAAAGGGGCAAGGCGGGACATAAAGGATAGTACCCCATTAGTATGTCCAAGTCTGACATCTTTTATTCAAATATACAACAGGGGAAAAAAAACTGAGTTATATTCTAACCAGAGCTCCTGATGTCTAGTCAATAAAGAAAGAAAAACATGTAACAACAAGGCAAACCTAACAGGGTAAGAAGATCAGGGCAAGAAACCTAAGACATTGAGTAAAATATTCCTAAAAGTTACAAAAAAAAAAGTACTTAAATAGTATACCTTTAACCATTTAACAGAGAAATTCCGGCCATAATGAGCAGTTCCATGTGCATACTTCCAGTTCCCTCCACCAACAGAGCCAACAATCTTAGATGTCATCTTTGCACAACCCTAGCAAACCAAAGAAATTTTCATATTCAACACCGCATAAAAAGCAAAAAGTAATGCTTTTTCTTATGCTGCAGATTTCCCCTAAAACTTGGGGAGCTATGTAGAACCTATTTACCGAGAACCACAATAATCTAGACAGAAATTTGCACAGCACATGATGTTAGATCCCAAACCAACCTGAAAATGTCGAGTCCGATTGACTGAAAATATCAGAATAACATTTTCCACAGAGTCAAAAGCTTCATTTAGTTTGGCCTCATTGCTCCTTTGTGTTGCCCATAATCCTTGTTGTACTGATAATTCCAAATTTTCACGGTTGCAACTTTTGACAATAAAATACCTAAATTTCCATGTATCAAAATGAAGTAAATTAGTAACAAATTCTAAATTAATACAACCTAAAAACAAGCTGTGGCATAACTGGGAGAAAGAATTATTAATAAATAGTGCTTAAAAATTCCATAAGATAAAACAGATGATACAGCCACAAGTACAAATTCGGGTCAAGAATGAAAATCACCATTCGTCAAGAACAACGCCACTAGACAAAACTAAATAAATGCATGCCCCATAAAGCATGGCCTTAGATCCTGGACACTTCCAAAGGCACATCCAAGGATCAAAAATTTCTGTTGGATGTCGTTTTGGTCGGCCAAGAAAGGCAGAAATTGAAATGTTAAATACTTTTTTATAAGTAAAATATTAAATACTTCAAAAACACAGGTGAAAAAAATATGAAAACACTTGGAAACATATTCAACTCAACTAAGCCTGTGTACCAACTATTTGGCGTCAGCTATATAAATCATGTTTCCCTGCTATGCTTTTTCTAGGGCCATATGGGAATCATAACAACCCCCCAAGTGAAGGTGCAAGGAGGGATGCAGTTTGAGATGCCACATTTTGCATAACTCATTCCTCCTGGATTCAAATCCCCCCCCCCCCCCCCAAAAAAAAAAAAAAACTAGTTGCATTCGTAAACCTCTAATAGTAACCAAAGAATCCAGCCCAATGTTACCTAGAATGTTGATCATTAATGGTACGTGGAACGGAAGCGAGAACTTAAATCGTCACTTGTTACAAAACCTGGTACCCTAGGAGTATGCTTCTTCAGATCGCTTTTTTAGAACGAAATACATTTACTTGAAACATGATATACTTCTTAATTGTATTTGTAATAATATACATATAAACACTAGAAAAATTCCAACAAATCAGAGCCATTATAAAATAACATTAATAATTTCTAATGATTTATGTATGTATTTTCTTGTTTGTTGTATGTTTTTTTGAGGCTTTTGATATTTTAGATTGCAAGCTAAATCTTGCGTTTTAAATCACAAAAGACCCAAATTTTGGATCATGCGATCCAATTTGCAATGGGTTGGGGGAAGGGGGGGGGGGGGGAATTGTGGTAACTATGATCCAGACTCTCTACAAAATCCAATAAAATTATCTAAACAAACTGTCACCCCTCCTTATCACCCAGCTAAATCAAAAACCTAGAAGGTTGTTTTCAACTTATGAGTTGACTACACCACACCTTTAAAACACTAAATATTCCTCTCTTTTCCAAATGCACCACATAAACAAAGAGGGGCAACATTCTAAATCTTCTTTTTCCTTCTACTAATCCTACCACCTTTGCAACAATCATGAACATCTACAACAAATCTAGAGGTGTTCCATAGACATTCCATGCAAGGATGAAAACAAGGCCCAGACTTCTATAGCCACTCTACAAATGAAACAACAAAAACAATGCAGCAAAGTCTTTAATGATTGAGAATCTGAAAAAACACAAATGTAAAAAAGAAAGTCGGGGTCCCTCAAAAGAGGGAATGGAGGGAGAGTTTTAACACATCGGGAGATCTTAAAAGCACGAACAAGCAATCATTTGTTTCGAGAACTTGAAAATAACACCTATTTTGAGAGGATTTTATTTGTGTATTTGAAGCCCCCAAATCCCTTTATAAAATACTTGAGAAAAATAAAAAATCCTTATCTATTTTAACCCAAACAATGGATTTAAATCAAAGTATTTTGAAATCCTTTATTGGTTTAAATTCTCTTCTCAAAATCCCCACCCAACCACAACATCAACGATAAAAAGAGCAAAAGAAACTTGCTATGTAGCAAATCATGTAGCAACATTTCCATAAGAAACCTTTCAAATCACCCGTTGCTCTAAAAGTTTAAGCTATCAAAGAATGGGCCACCAATATATATCAATCAAGCTCCCAACACTCCCCTCAAGTACAACCCCGGACTTGCACGTGGAGGGGCAAACAAACATAGAACAAAAGAGAATGAAACTTTGCACAGACAAACCAAAGGGGGGAATAAATATACATGGAGAGACTTAAACCCAAGTCCTCTCATAACCAAGGCTTTGATACTATGTTAAATCACTAATTCATCTAAAAGCTTAAGCTATCAGAAAATGGGCCATCAATGTATATCAAACTCTCAACAAAAACCAAAAAAATGAAACTCACAAATTTGTTCCACCAAATCCATAATCGCACAAAAATTTCCTTTCAAAAGGGTCCCCCCCAACCCTCTATATGGAGACAAAAAAACATCATCCTTATATTTCTATATTTTCTTAGCAACCCACATTCTCTGCCATATAAAGGAGATAACAAAAGTCTTCTCTCATTAGCATCTATTGGACTTCGATGTTCACCACTTCCCCATTTATAAACTAATTTTGTTAGAAGTTCAATTCGATATGTACTATTCTAGCCTTAGTTATTGTATACCCTGAGTTCTAAAGCTTCTCTCCAAACTTCCAATTCAACATTTATCCAAAGTTTAGTTACATAAATTAAACAATATCATTAGCTATGCCATGTCAATTCATCCATAACTAAACTAAAAACATGGCTTTATATTGATCTCAATCCCTAATGTAAGCGATTTTAGTAATTTGACTATATTGCATGATATATCTTATTAATCAAGATTATTCGCAAAAGAAAATGAATTTAAACATTTTTCTATGCACTAATGTAGTAGTTACCTCTCCATAGAATTTTTTTTTACACAACTACAAAATATAAATTATTGGAGCATGTGATTGTAAAAAAAAAAAAACAGAACTCTCCATCTGGCACTCCTCTACCTCGTCAGACCCCCCCCCCCCCCTTCCCAAAAAAAAAAAATCAAAAGCAAAAGTAACATTTTTTTAACTTCTGCACAATGATGACACATTGAGAAATTTTTCAATTTTTTAACCCACACAGGATAGCTCAAAGAGCCTTGCACCTCAGAAAGTGTAAAATCTCCAATTCCAGGACCTAAGATTACCATATATCTGGAATTGACCCTGTCGTACAAAATATGTCTAGGGTTCGTTATAAAAAAAATGAAAAGTAACAATATAATATAGAAAGGAAACGAAGTAAAAAATGTATTCCATTATAAAATAAAATAAAAAAGACTAGAAACAAGATTAATCCTGTATAGGAAGCCATTCAATTTTCCATTTTTTTATAAGAATGCAAAAGAAGCCTTTTTGAGACTCGATTTTGTTGGTATAGGTCTTCATCAATTTATCCTTCCCTCTAAACAATCTTTTTTTTTTAATAAGTAAATTTGTGTAGCCACTTCCCTCTGAACAATCGTATTACTTATTTAAGTGAAAACTGAAAAGTAAACGACCAAATTGATTGTCTAGCATTGAGCAAGGAGAAAATTCAATAATCTCTAAACTTAAGGAAGTTACACCCTTACCATTGAAAATGCAACATTAATCATAAACCCATTCATTTTAAGATGTCCAAATTGATTCATCTTGGTGAATATAGCTGTAAAAGAAAGAGAAAAAAAAAACTTAATCAAAGAAATCCTACCACCTCCCCGAAACTGCAACCAAACAACATATGGTTGATAACCACAATATTCAGCTACAGGATATCTAAATCTTAAAAAATTCTTCAACTGTGCTTTTCCAAATCACACCAAAAAAGACAAAGAAGGGCCACCTTCAAAGCTTTAGATATGGAAAGGTTAATCACCTTACTAATCATTAAACGAAAAGAAAAGAAAGGTTAACCACCTAAACCATTGTCCTTTGAAAAAGTAATCAATCACAACCCCAAAGGCAAACTGACAAAGAGCACATTGATAAGAAAGAGTGGCAAACTAGGAATTTCATATGGAGCAAAATATGGACCCTGTCTAATAAAGTTTATGTTTAATTTGAGTCCTATTTTGTGTTGACTACTTGACTTTAAGTTAATGTGCTATTTTAGCTTTATTTATGATTATTGGGGTTCAGGCATGGAAGGTATTTTGAGATTTCTAGATTAACTGAACATGGTGACACTCGTACATTCAATTCGCTGTGATCAGACACACTATCCTAACTAGAACCAGTGCATTAATATCTTTAATTGTCATCCCAAAACCCAAACTTCATAACCCTAAGCCATTCCCTACTTTGGCCTTCAAATTAAGAACTAAAACCCTACAGCACTTACTCTCACGAAATTCAAACAGTAACTTCTCTCAAATTCCTGCACCCTACAACTTTTAAAACCAAGCCAGTTCCATCCCTTTTCCATCTACAAACCTTACAACCTTTCTTCCACCCTTCTAAACACTAGACCCACAAGCTTCCCATAACCTTAGCCCACCACAAAACCAACCGTAGGTTGCATAGTTTTTAAGTTTTCCAGTGCTGTCCTACATCATTAATACAAACCAACTATGGCCAAAATGCTTGCTTAGGTTCCAAAGCCATCAGACAATCAATTATTAGATGAGTAACTATCTTTATGCTCCTTGTTCGCATATATACATTCTCATCCAAAAAGGGCGGGAAAAAGTAGAAAAAATTCAATCTGGAATCAATCAGTTTATCCTACTGCATGATTGATAATTAGTATTATATTCCAAACGACATAACATCAATCAAAAACGAAACAAAAGGCCTTCAAAAGAACAATTAACTTCCCCTCTCTAAAAATAGAAAACAATACTAATAATAACAGTAGTAGTAGCAGTAGGGATGCCTGTTTTGTGATAACGGTTCACAATTGGGAGGTGGGGGAGATGTTGTCCTTTCCTAAGACCTTGTATGATCAGAATATGGACAGTGGAAGGCAGGATGTGAAGAGGCGGACAGGCAACCATATAGGATCCTTTGAGGTTAGCTACTTTTACATTAAGTTGTCAATGGAAAATAGTTGGCCTTTCCCTTGGAAGGCGGTGTGGTCTTGAAAGGCTCCGGTTAAGTGGTGTTGTGTCTATGAATAGCTGCAAAATGTGCAAGTATGAGGAAGCGTCCGTCAATCATCTTTTGGTGCACTGCAAGGTGGTTTGGGAGCTATGGATACTGTTGTTTTCATTGTTTGGGGTTTATTGAGTTCTTTTTTTTTTTTGATAGGTAATGGTAAATATATTCAAAAGATGCCCAAGGGGGGCAAACCCATATACACTAGGACAAGCTTTGAGCTAAAGCTTTAGAGTCCCCAAAAAACTCAACTAACGAGTCAACATACAAAATAAAGGCCTCTTTGGCCCAAAAATATAAGGATCGTAAAAAAGTATTCTTCAAGTGTAAAGGGGACATCTCGTTCCCGTCAAAAATCCTCATGTTTCTCTCTTTCCATATGCACCAAATCAGGCACAAAGAAGCCATGTGCCATAACTTTCTTTTATCTCTGGTCATCCCCCGCCTTTTCCAACTCAAAAGGAGCTCCCATACCGACTTTGGCATTACCCAATGAATCTGCAATAGGACAGCAGCAAACTCCACATATCCCTCGCCACCTCACAATGAATAAGGAGATGGTCCGCCAACTCCTCCGCACCTTTACACATAACACAACTATTAGCAAGCCGGAACCCTTTCCTTTGCAAATTGTCCATAGTGAGGATGGCTCCCCAAGAAGCCGTCCATGCAAAAAAAGCCACCTTTGTGGGCACATGGGAACGCCACACCACCTTCCAAGGGAAACCTCCCTCACCAGTACCACCCAGCACCTTATAGAATGATCTGACGGTAAAACCTTTAGAGTTTGAACCATTCCAAACCATAGAGTGAAGCTTTCCTGGGCTATAGAAGCACCTACTCAAGGTATGCATAAACTCCCCCACAGTCTCCTCTTCCCAATCATGGAAGCTTCTTCTAAATAGAGGCTTCCACACTATAGCTCCTCCCACCATTTTGGCGCAATCTGCAACTAGCACCTTCTTATCACTGGCAAGCAAGGATCAAAATTTCGTTTCTTTTCCATCGAAACGGCCGAAACGTTTCCGTTTCTCAGGGAACCGAAACGAAACACTATTGGAATATCGAAATTCACATGTTTCCATAGAAACAAAATTATTTCCGTGGAAACATACGGAAACTAGTGGAAACATATCAAATCAAAGGAAACATTTCTTTTGTATCAACAATAATTTTAGAAGTTAGTAAAAAATAATATCTATTTATTTTTCAAGGATTAAGACTCAAAATTATAAGAAGATATTTCTATTATTTTTCCTAAAATAATAGAAAAGTAGTAGGAGAAATAAAGTGTAGAGAAACAATTATTTTAATACTAAGTTACTAATTATAATAGGTTTAAATTGCTATTTATTTTACTTTTTATTTTATATGTAACTTGTCAAATTATCTAATTTGTGGATATTACATAGTATAGATCTATTATGTCATTTATCATAAATATGATGTATATGCCTTAAACATACACAAATATTCAATAAATAAGCTTATTTGTATAAATAAATAAGTTTTAAATTATGTTTCCATATGTTTCCAATTTTTTCTCCCTTTTCATTATGTTTCCGAAACGTTTCTGAAATGTTTCCGTTTCCGGACAAATCGAAACTATACATCGAAACGATATTTTGATTCTTGCTGGCAAGGCTGTAAAACAGTGGAAATTGCACTCGTAGAGCCTCCTTCCCGCACCAAATGTCATCCCAAAACCTCACCCTCCTTCCATTCCCTACCTCAAAACTGATCAGCCCCCCGAAAATCTGCCAACCCTCTCCAGATACTTCTCCAGAGACCACACCCATGAGCTGCCCTGTTAGTTTTAGAGAACCAACCATCCTCCTCCACCCCGTATTTAATAGCCATCACCTCTCTCCAAAGCGCTTGGTTCATCGAGTTCTTGCCTAGTCAATTATGCAGGTCTAGACAGCTGGAAGGGGAGGAAAGGGGTCAAGGCAACAAGGCAGCTTGGAATGTGGCTCCTCTTTGCCTTTGGTGGTGTATATGGTGGAAAGATGTGGAAGATTTTTTGGAAGGGTAGAATTCCCTTAATGGAAACTGAAGTCAAAATTGCTTAGTTCCCCTTTTTTGGTTCAAAAGGAGCAATGTGGTGTCCATAGATTCAATTGTAGATTTTTATATCTTTCATTGTAATTATTCATCAACCTTTTTGTTCCTTTATATGTCATTATTGTTTACTTATCAAAACAACAACAACAACAATACATTGAACTAAAGAAATAAAAGCCTTCTTTAACCAGAAAACTAAAGAAAAGTGTCCAAAAAATAGTTGACTAAGTTCTGAAATACATTGAACTTCAAAAAGGAAAAAGAATGTCCGAAAGAAGGATATTCTCATTGAAGTTGCGAACCTTTACCCAAAATCCTGAACAGGTTAACCATCACTATTACATTAAGGTTTCCCTTGTGCAAACATTTGACACGAAATCAGCTGATAATTTTTTTTTTTCTTTTTTTTTGATGGGTGAAATCAGCTGATGAAATGCCCGACGGCAGCAGGCATATGGCATAAGGCATCAGTATAAGCCTGACGTGTATAATCTTTTAAGAAATGAAATAATGAAAATGATGAATTGTACCACTTGTAACAAAATAATAACATATTTATTCACAAACACAAATATATATATATAAGTGTGTGTGTGTGTGATAATAATAACATTAATAATAATAATAATAAAGATAGTCTAACCAAAATCAACTGAAAACAAATTTTATTTGTTCATATGCATCTGGAAAACAAATGATCTCATCAACTTGGAACCTGAAAAAAAGATGGCACTAAACCATATAAATCATTAGAAACACAGAAAAAGATATTGTAAACTTTAAAGTTGAATAAAACTTTGGAAGTATTCCAGAAACCTTGATTTCATTAAATATACCAAGGAGATGGAAAAAGTAATAGTCTATGCAATATAAATAAACTTTCTGAGGCAAGAAACCCAATGTGTGATACATGTATCAGATATAAGAAACTATTAAATCACCAACTCATCTAAAAGCTTAATTTACTAGAGAGAGTGTAACTTTAAAACTATATCCTCTAACACGCCCCTTCACATGTGGCCAAACTGAGCCAACATGTGCATAATTCATATTATCAGGGTGACGATGAAGTTTGACCACAAGACCTTTTGCCTACTCCGAAACCATGTTAAATCACCAACTCATCTAAAATCTTAAGTTGCTAGAGAGGGTATAACTTTAATATTATATCCTCTAACAGAAACACTATGACCAAAGCAATAAAAATAAAATTGAAGTTAACTTTCTCCAATTTTATCTGCAGCTTTGGTATCTTGGATGTGTGTCACTGCGTTTTGAGGTGGTGTCCAGCCTTTGAGTGAATTTGAGGAAGAGTTTGTTAAATCCTATGGGTGATTTGGTGTTGGTTTTAGGGTGTACGGTGGGTTGCTTCCCCACTAAATATTTGGTTCTTCCATTAGGTGCTCCTTACAAGGCTTCTTCAGTTTAGAATAGTGTGGTTGAGAGGTTTCAGAGGAGTCTTGCTAGTTGGAAGCATCAATATTTCTCCAAGGAAGGTAGACTAATGCTTATTAAAAGTATATTGCCAAGCTTGTCAACTTACTTTATGTCATGAGAAAATTTCACTTGGTAAGTTGGGACAAGGTCTATAGGCCGTTAAGCGTTGGGGGGAGGGGGAGGGGGGCTCTTGGGATTAAGAGGTTGAGGATTTTTAATCAATCCTTGTTGGAAAAATGGTTATGGCACTGTTTTTTCAAGAAAGGGAGCTTTTGTGGAGGAAGTTGGTGATTAGTAAGTACGGTGTTGAGTGGAGTGGTTGGGGATTGAGGGAGGTAGGGGCTTCCCATGGGGTGGGAGTTTGGAAAAGTATTAAGAAGGGTTGGAAGGTGTTTGTTGGACATGTTGGTGTTGTGGTTGGGCCAGGGGTACGGATTCATTTTTGGCATGATCATTTGTGTATAGATACTATCATGATTAATTCCCAACTCTTTTCCAGATGAGAATCAAGATGCTTCTGTTGCCTAGTATTTTACTATTTCATCTGCAGGAATTGTATGGATCCCTTCATTTCGACAGAATTTTCATGATTGGAAAGTGGAGTTGGTGTTCACTCCGATGGAATTCTTAGCTACTTGTAATTTGCGGTTCAGGGAGGGTTATTCAATTTATTGGAGGCATACTAGTAGCAGCTTCTTCTCTCCGTGTTCCTACTATGCAGCTCTTTCTTTCAGAGGAGATGGCTATTTTCCTTACAAGAATATTTGGGAGACAAGGGCTCCTTTAAAGGTGGCATTTTTTGTGTGGACAACTTCCCTTGGCGCCATTTTGACAATTGATAAAAAAATTTGGTAAATGACAACTAATAATTTGCTAAAGCGTAGTTCTTATTTGGTGAATTTCTATAATATACTCTATGAGAGAGTGCGTCATTTGTTATAGCATTGTAAAGTGGTTGCAGAATTATGTAACTTGCTTTTTTTGTTACTTGGCATGCAGTGCATGTTACCAGAGTCGGTTATGGATATGTTGTTATGATATAAGAAAGATAGGCAAGTGTGGTTTACGTCTTCCTTTGTTTCATGTGCTTCGTGTGGAAGGAGCGTAATCGTTGGATTTTTGAAGGGGTGGATCAAGTGTGTTGAAGGCTTGGATTCTACATACTTTGTATTTTTGTTTAGAGTCCTACGCTTTCGTTAGAATCTTTTAGTGACATAAGACTTAGGTGAAGAATATGGATGTTTTCTTTTTTTAATGTACATCTTTCATGTACATTGGCATGCTCCCCCTTTTGAGCATTCTTTGAATAAATTCTTAACCTTTTTTTGATCGGTAAAGATGTATCTATTATAAATAATGCGCCCGAGGGGGGCAAACCGGTATACAAAGGGGCTAGGCTACAAAGATTAAAGCCTTAGATCCCCTAAAAACTTTACAAAAGTATGATGTACGTATGAAGCATTTTTCTCCTTAACCCAAAAAAACCAAAAGTTTCAAAAAAGTATCTTTGAAACTTGGCATTGAATGATCCACTCCCTTAAATGTTCTTTTGTCTTGTTCCCTCCATAAGCACCACATTAAAACAAAGGGGCCATTTCCCACGCCAGACACACCTCTTTCCTGATTTTGCTGCATCTCCAGCTTAATACAAAAGGTTTTTTACTTTTTCTTATTTTGTTGTGTGTGTGTGTGTGTGTGTGTGTTTTTGGGGGGGGGGGGGGGGCGGCCCAGGATAACAAAAAATGTTAACCACTTACTTCTCAGTTAAAGCACTGTAGATGACAAGTTAACAGGGAAAAACCATAATTGATTCAATTTCTTTCTCACCTCTCCATGCAAAAACAAAAATGAATAAGAGAAAATAAAACAAGAAAATGAGGAAAAACAAATTTTTACATTAATGGGTAAAACAACATTACAAAATTAAATATGTGGAAACAGATAGTTGTAATTGTGGGTTCCAAAGAAACTAATTTACAGCTGACTTATGAGGATGACCTCTTAAAATAATCTCCACATTTAAGTACATGAAGTGATTCAGATAACCTAATGAAAAGCCTTAGAACTCTGAACACACCTAGATATTCCTTGAGGCAGGGGTGTAGCAGTTTTATTCGCTTGATTTTGCAGGCCATTGGGAAGATTTTGTATTTGGGTCTGGCTGACCTGATGTTGGGGCTGTTGAACTTGTTGCTGCTGCATATTAGGGGACTCTGTTGTTGAAGGTTTTACAGCTACACCTTGATTGAGAGCATTGGAGCCTTGTGGAAACTGAGGTCTTTCTGTTTGTTGAGGATAATTAGCATTCCGGTTTTGAAAGAACCTGTATGAGTTGCCATAGTTGTAAGAAGTCAGATGCTGAATCTTCTGAAGGACTTCTTCCACAGGAGGTGGAGGACCAGGTAGCTTTGCATGTCTATACCGGCAATCGGGACCATTCGGGCAAAACCCCAACTTGTACCTGCAACAATAGACCTACGTTATCAGAAAATTACATATATAATGCTCTCAAATGATAGAAAATTATTTTAATCAAACTAAGAAACTTATACAACGCTCTCACCTAATAGAAGATTATTTTAATCAAACTACTGATAAACCATTACTCCAAAAAAAAAAAAAATTTCTAGCTAAAAGAAAACACCCATGAAAATGAGGAATTACACTCCAAAAACATAACTTTCCAGTTAAAAGAAAACACCCATGAAAATGAGGAATTACATGGACTAATTAGAAGCTCTCAATTGTCACTATCTATGAAGCATAGACACTCTATGTTGGCTCACATATCCATGTCTGACAAGTGTCGGACACCGACACTCTCAAACACTTTCCAGACATGTGCTGGACATGCAAAAAAAGAGTCCCAATTTTTTTGTTTTTTCTAAATTTCGAACATGTTAGGAACACGTTAGGGAGTTAGGGATACATTTTTGTTTTTTTGTTTTTGGGGATTTTCCTCTTCTCTTGTAGTTTTTTATTTTATATATACATATATATGTTTTATATAGTAGTTAGTAGATTTGTTTTGGATCTTGAATCATGAATGTTGATGATTAAATAAAGTTCTTGAATTTTTATTTAATGAATTTATTATTTTAATATCTTAATAATATTTTTTATGATTTGTGTACTTTTTTACTGATTTTAATTGAAATAATGTTGGATTTTACATATGGTCATATTAAAAATATAATATAAATATATTCAACATTTCCCTGACGTATCCATGTCCTACTTTTTTTAAAAATATCGGTTTGTGTCGTGTCGTATCCGTGTCCGTGCTTCTTAAGTCACTATCATAAGTAACAACACAATTCATGCAAAACAAGCTCCAATTTATGAAGTCTCAACAAAACCGTAGTTAATTTTTTTTAAAATGCCAAAATAGAAACTTATCAAAAAAAAATGCCAATGAATGGAGGAAAAAAGCAGTTTGGTACTTATACATGAGAAAAGAGAAGATATTCAAAGATGCGCCAGGTTTTGGGGCATGAAAATTATTTGAAAACAATATGAGGGGATAGCAAAGAGGCAAAGACAGTACATGAAATTGAGTATCTGACAATCTATTTGAATGCCAGGATATCAACAATGAATATATTTTCTTCTTTAGGCAATTGAGGAGATTATTAGTAGAAAGGATTATGGAGAAGAAGAAAATTCCCATATAGCATTAAACAACACAAACTAAAAGACGACAAAACAAAGAGGATTTGAAGATAGGGTGGTAATCTTTTCAGTTTGCACACACACCCAATACTGTATTTTATGAGTTGACAGCAATAAAGAGGTTTTCAAAATATGGAACAGAAGAGTTTGGAAGGATATAAAATGGAAGAGGCTACTTGATAGAAAAGAGAAGAAGAGGCTACTTGATAGAAAAGAGAAGAATATCCCTAGAACATGACAAACACAAAAACAAATAAATAAATAAAGAGTGAATTAATTGGCTTGCTAGACCCAAGGGAACCAATCTTAGTAAAAATTGAGGGTTTCATGGTTGAACAAGGCAGACCAAGCTTTTCAACTAGATGGCTAGCATCAGAAACAAGGCAATCAACTTCATACCCAATTGAAAAATAAATAAGACTAATTCAAAAGGAAAAGGTGGATATACAGAAGTGGTGCGCTTATTTTTTTGATCGGTAATAGTATACATGTATTAATGGTGCCCAAGGTGAGCAAACCCATAATTGTATATATGTATTAATGGCACCTGAAGTGAGCAAACCCATATTTACAACAACAACAAAAAAAGGGAGACCGCCTACAAAAATTAAAGCCCAAAAACTTTACAAAAGAATCTAAATACTAAGGATTAGTCTCCTTAACCCAAAAAAATAATAATTGCAAGAAACTATCTTTGAATCTTGCATCAATCCCCTCAAAAGTCCATAGATTACTCTCTCCACAAGCACCGTGTAAGGCAAAGAGGAGCCATCCTCCAAGCTAACCTCGCCTCCATCCTTGCTTTGGGACATCTCCAGCTCAAGAATACCTCTTTTATTGAGGCCGGCATCACCTAATTATATCCAAACAGCAAAAAAATCAAACTCCAATAATCCCTAGCCTACTGACATTGAATGAGAAGAAGATCAATTGTCTCCTTCTCATGTTTGCTCAAACAGGCTAGCCAAAAGAAAACCTCTACCTCGTAGATTATCCGCCATCAGAATGACTTGTTTTCCCCTGGAACACTACTAGAGCAAAGTATCCACCAAGTTTAATTGTTTTTTATAAACCCACTTTGTCCCATTTGGGACTCAAACCCTCAACTTCTTCATTGGCAGGTGGATGAGATACTACTCAAACTAATGCTTGGTGGTCTCCATGTTTGTATTGGTTATAACATTCAAGTCATTACAGCAATAACAAGGGGGTATGGAGGGGAGTGACAATGAGGTTCTCAAAACTCTAATCAGGTGAGGCAATAACAAGGCCCTTAGGCAGAAATGTTTCCCTAAGGCATTCAGTAAGATTCTTTTTTTTTGTGATGTCTATGATGTTCAATAAGAAATTAAGCCGAGACGTTGCAAATTCAGCACTATAACAAAGGATTAGGGTTTCTATGAAACAAACTAAGGATCGTTAGGAATTGGTAGAAGGGGTTATGAGAAGAGAATTAGGGTACATAGCAGTTGATTCATCCATTTAAAGAGATGTTTAAGGTGTGTGTGTGTGCGTGTGTGTGTGTGTGTGAGAGAGAGAGAGAGACAAGAAACTTTAAAAATATGTATTTAGATATATTGATTATTTATAGATATATGTTCATGACGACTTCTAAGTGTATCGAATTTGTAATATATACCCAAAGATTTCTCTTGGTACTTTACTCATTGACCCAACTCCTTTTCTTTGTTTCAGTAGATGCATTTTTTGTTTTATAAATTACATGTACATATATCTTTATAGTAATTCAAAAAAGTAAAATAAAGTCAGAATTTTTTTTTATAAGCAAAAAAGGGAATGTTAATATTGTGAAACATAATTAATTATTTTGTTACATGTGGTGTATATACAATTATACATAAACATAAGTAACAATTTTTTTTTCCATCAGCATAAACATGTGTAACAGATGCTATGGAGGCACTCCAACTATGAAGAAATTTTGGGCTTTGCCACTTTACTTTCGCCCCCTCTCTTTGTGGCTTAATTACAAACCTTCTATACACTTAAAACACCCAAATAATAGATTATAATCAATCGTAGTCCCCAAATCAAACCAACCTCAAGCCCTATTAAAACCTGAGAAGAAGAAAACATAAAAGACCAAAATAGCCCTGCTAGATCACTGCTGCTTGTGACAAATAACTTGCCACAATATCATGACAAACTTGGTACAATTGCACCAATAGGTTCCACTAGAGTAATGTAGCCACTGTATACTACAGTACTAATACAGTTCACCTAAAATATTTTCTACTACTAAAATTAAGAATTATTAATACTAATGTACAGCAATATGCCTCAAACTTTAAATAACTAACAGAGCTAAACTACCATAAGTACCTTTGTAAGACCAGAGTGACTTCCTACTTGGCATGCAGCCCACAAACTTGTTTTAAATTTCCAAAGATGAGTCTTGTGCAGGTACTGCTGTTTGCCTGTTCTTATTTCCACCCAACCCCAAAGTTTTAAATTACATCAACTTCATATCTCTTTTTAAGTTTAAAAGTAGGTTTATTAAAACTAAAAATGTATAAAAGCATAAGGTATTAGATAAACTTTTTAAACTTTGTTATTAGGATATTATAGTTCTGAATAGTTCACCTTTTTACGACAATTCAACATTTCAATGCAAAAGGCAATTCCTATATTCAAGGCAAGTTGGAACCACTGTCATGTGTATCAGGGTTTAAGTTCTGAAACATTTCCTTCAAATCATTCAACATTATCCAATTTAGTATAAACCAAAACAAAACCTAAAGCTAGTTCTAGAACTCCTTATATTCCTTTGAAACTTACTAAAACCCACCAAAAACTCTAAAACACACCGAAACCCATCAGTAGGAATCTCACCTCATGACATCTGTTAGAAATTACAAAGAAAGCCCCGACATAGTGTTCCAATTCATTAGAACATAAATGTATTTTGAACTTTCGGTCATCAAAATATGTTTAAAAAAAAATTAACAATTAATTTTCAGCTTCGGCTTAAATATGATATCTAATACATTCAAAAGTTAATTTATCTCCATGAATAATTTTTCGCCTCTATAAAAATGCAAAATTTTACTGAAAATACTAACATCAAGATTTTGCTCGCTGAGAATTATGCAGAAGCAGACACCTGCCTAGCTTTTGCTAAGCACAAATTATACATTGTAAGACTCCAACCCTTAAGAATATGCTAAGCGTACTACTACGGAACCCAAGCCAAGAAAGAAAAAAAAATGAAAGAGAGACAGACACAGTCAAAAAATAATAGTAAAGGAGCAATGACAAAGAAGATGAAGTTCTTCTACAATGGAGCAGCAAATATGTAAATGATTGACTATCTTTACTTCTGCTTTGATCGTGTAGAGTGTACCATGATATCATGATAACGCAGAACAATAATCAGATCGCTTTGGGAAAGGTTTGAGATTAAGACGGAGAGAGACTTATCAAAAAAAAAAAGATTAAGACGGAGAGAGCAAACAAGATCAAAACACAAACAAATGTTGATCTTTCAGTACTAGTTGCTCTTGCATCACATAAACCTAGAGCTAATTAATAATTTATCACTAATGTGCCATTTGGTGCAAGGGGTCCCTAATTCCCTTTGGATCTTACTCGGTGCCATCATCTTGGCCGCATTGAACGGCGTGCATAAGAATGTAAAAAATGAGGAAGAGTCCTTCCCCTCCTCCTTCCCTCTTACTTTTGGGAGGAAAGAATGTAGTAGGTGAGGAAGGAAATGCCTCCCTTCTTCTCTTTCCTTCCTTTTTCATTTCCCTACTGCCAAAACACGGAAACCAATCCATCTCATCCCTTTTCCTTCCATACTTGGCTCCTAAGGACTAACCATAAAAAAAATTTCTACAACCATCAACCATAAAAAGGCCACTTTCAAAAGAGATTCCGGGCACCACAATGTCACTTTACCCAATGCTATTTTCTTAACGGTCTATAAAACATATAGACATGGTTTGATCAAATACAAGACATTACACACCTCTCCAAAATTGTAGTCTCCCCCTTTGAGGGGCCCACATAAGCTGTATACAACCAGACTAGAGAAGTATCTGCTAATTCTAATTCCCAAGCATTCAGAGCTCTAAGAAGTTTCCTATATGATTCAATTTTTCATGAAAAAAGCCAACTAGATTCAAAGTAAGTAGTGTTAGATTTTAGCAAAAACAAGATGCATTCTTCCAGGTAAGGAAATTGCCAAAGGATTTACAGGTCACAATACAAACCAAAATCAGTTCTTCATCTTCCATCCCAATAAATTTATCAAAAGCCTTAAAAAGAAATAAAACATATTTTACAATTCCTATAATTCCACTAAAACTTAACCAAAGTTATAAAACCCATAAATGAATTCTAAACTACCTCAATAAACGTCTAATCCAAAACCTTAACCATGGGCATCGATAATACTATCAAATCCGAAAAAAAAATATCAAGCCAGAGAAAGAAACTCTGATAATTTTCCAAATCCAAATTAACCATGAAAGTCTACAACAAACTCATCATTCCGGCTTCTTCTCGTCGTTCATTTTATCTTTCAAAAAAATGTTACTTCCCTCTACCTACTTTCTTTTTTATCTAACTTCCATTATTCCTCATGATGTTAACTGTAGTACCTGAATCTCAGGTCATCAAATTTAATAACAAGCAACAAAACAAAGTCACTGTCTAAAAAGAAGAAGAAAGAAGAGATGGGCATCATTCAGCATACATGTTACACTCCTTGATATCTTCATTGGTGTGTTTATACACGCAATCTTGCTCTCTACACTCTCCGTACAATCGAAAGAATCTGCAGACAGGCATTCGCGACTTGTCGTACTGATGGAGGAACCCGCAAGCGTCCCCCTTCATACAAAGGCTCCTAAGCCAATGGCGGCACACAGTCTGCCGGAAACTCCGCCGCCCAGCGAGGTTGCCCGCTGCCGGGTCAGCCGGGGCGGGGGCAGCGGAGTTGTTAGCCACCGCGGTTGCTGCAGCAGCGTCGGATTGGATTACGGGTACTGATGCAGTGGGGTTGGTGGGGCCCGTGTCGAGGCCGCCCTCAAAGTCGAAGCTTAGACCTCCTTCGCCGTCGTCCATCGATAGATATATATCGATTATACTATATAAAAGCTCTCTAGTTAGGGTTTTTGCAAAGCATATATATGTATATCTATATAGAGAGAAGTGAATCGGAGTTACGGAGTATACAGGGGTTTTGTGTTGAAACGTAAAGCCGAGGGGACAAACGCAGAAAAGGGAAGAGGGTGTACAGGAGAAGGGGATTGTTATTTTTTTACAATTATCGGAAAAGGGCCAGTAGCTGGACGTTTGGATGCGGGACTTGGGGATAGCCTGTCAACGGGTCGGCCTGGATCGGGCCCATTAACAATAGATCCAGACTCGTTAAGGAGACCTATTTGTCCGGACCCGGTCCAGACCCACTACACTCTTAGTAAATGGACAGGTCCAGATCCGTTACACAAGACTCATTAAGGACCCGCCAATTTATATGTAATATCAAATTTCATCTCAACTATTGATCTTTAGATCTAACGGTGAGAAATATCATTATATCAAATGGAAAAATTCGTATTTCCTCATTTCTTCTATTCATTTCCTTCTCATGGATGTGTTAGTTTGCCTCTTCTGTCTTTCTCATGTCTCTCTCCCTCTTCAATCTTTTTTATTTGTTATTCTTCTATTCTCTAATCTGATCGATTTTCATATTTTGACGCTGATTTTCAGCATCATTGACAATTGTTCTGAAGAAGTTTAGATCGATTCAAGACCAGGAAAGCTTACGATTGTCGGCACCGTCGCCATTTGTTCTCAGGTAAGCTTCCGATCACATACAAGAAATCGACACCCATCTTAGATACTACTTTCTGATCGGTCTCCTCATTTCGTCTCTCTATCTCTCTCTTTTCACTCTCCTTCTCTCTGTTAGTTTTTTATTTTCTGGATTTTTTTAAAATTTCTAGTATTTTGTTAACCTAGATTTATTTTTTATTGGTAGATTGAGTTGGTTTGTTTTCTTCTACTGCAAAAGAAGACCCAGATAGATGTGCTAATTCAGATTCAGGTACCTACTATCCAGCTATCATTTATTCTCTTTGTTTCTGTTTTGAATTGGGTTTGAGCATGGTTTCTATTTCAATGTTTGTTTTATTTTTTTAAAGGTTCTCTGGCTGATTTTTTATGCTGGGTTCAGTTGCTTGAATGCTTTTATATATGTAATGAAGAAAAAATTGCTCTCACTCTCTCTCTCTCATGACCTCTCTTCTGGGAAATGTCATGGATAACTGAGGCCCAATTTGTTAATTTTAATGTGTCTTGGCATGAATCCTTAATTCTTGAGATGTTTTTGCATATTATTCAGTAGTATGTGATGATATGAAGCAGTATGACTGGTTTTTTTTTTTAACTTGTTTGGTTTTGTAGTTCGTGGGTGTTTTAGAGGCATGTTTTGGTGGTTTTTGGCTACTAGTAAAAGAATTCTTGCTGCCAATAGTTTGGTTGCAAAGTCTTCTTTTGTTATACTTTATTGACTTCATTATGTATGCATGTTATTGGTGATATTCTGCTTCTAAAATGTTCCTTATTATCTAAATTATTTGTTTTCAATGTTCAATTGAAAATTTTCATAATTACTATTAATGTGCATTTTTCCTAAAGCAACATTGATTTCAATCTCTTTGCTGATATCACCTTCAATTTCTTAATATCTGGGAACCTTGATATGCAATCAATATTTGTATTTTTTATTACTAATGACTAAGATTCTTCTTACTTGAAAGTGCCAGAAAGATTGCTATTGATTACTTGAAAAATTGCTTAGAAGGAACTAACTACTAGTTTTAATACCATAAAACAATTAACAGCTTGCACATGTTGCAACCCAAAATTGTATGATGCGATTTATTTATCACATTTATTTGTTGTTTGAAGTTTTGTATATGACGCAGAAGTTGAGCTTCAGATCAGTTAGATATGTTTTTGAGATACTTCCAACCATTGTGCCCTGACTGAATGATAAGAACTGTATTGTAACCTGCCAACTATTTCATTTTTGCTATGAGTCAGTAGGAGAATGGAACTACAACTAACAGACTTGGGACTTTCTTTTTCATGGTTGTCAGTGAAAGATGATCTTAGAATTTTTTTGGCACCTTTTAGTTCGAGCGAGTCATTAACAAATTAGGGCTGAAACTAACGTCCAATTATATTTGTACTATTTGATATGGTTTAAAAGCGGCTTCTAAATCGATTGAAAAATATGTTTGTGGTTATAAATAATAATGCAGAAAGTTCCATTATGTTTGTGGTTTTGCATGATGTCAATCCTGTTGGCAGAAATCAAATAGATGGAAGCTCCTTGTAGGTTCGAAACTACATTCTTAACCCTCTAAAATTCCAATTTCCTCTCTATGTGAATACAACCATAAAATAAACTGCATTCTTGGCCCTCAATCTTTTTTTTTTTTTTAAGTAAGTTTGAATTTTATAAACAAATAATCCTTGCACACGCAAGACATCATTTTTTTTACTTACCTATTTCTTTTCATTTGCTCTGTGTATTTGGATTTATGCCTCAATAAATATCACATTTTTCATTTCAGGTAGACATTTAAAAGGCACCAAGGTTTGGAAGAAGGAAGTCGTACCTGAAGTGAATGAATATAATCATAATTTTTATAAGAGAAAACAATATGTGGTGATCATTAGAACTCAACATCAGTGATGTTTTAGGATTTTAAGTCAATATAGCCCAGGTTGTAATTCACACTAAAGATAGTTACTAGGTTTGTGGATTTCTTAGTTGTTTTAATCAAGTTTGCAGGATTACAAAAACAACAAAATTTGAAATTAAACATCCCCACACTTGATTCTTGAAATTCTAGGGTCATGTAAGTTTAATTAGATTTTAATGAATGTGAATGATGGTTTTGTTAAGGGTTTATCTCTAGTCTTTCTTTGAATCTGAAAATAAATTGACAAGCTGGTAAAGGAAGTAATGTTTTTTTACTGAATTGTATAAAAAAAATTTACCTTTTTTCTCAATATCTCTTTTAGGTGCAAATTTAAAACAAAGCCAAAATGAAAAGAAAAAAAAAAAAAGGGTAGGGTAATCAGGTTTGTACCCGAATTTGCCAAGTTCGAGTCCTGCTGAAACAAGTATTTAGTAGGTCTGGGTCTAGGTCTTAATGGGTTTGTCTAGACTCGGCCGTTGACAGGCCTATTTGGAGATGCAACAGTAATGCTCTTCTTACCGAAACCATTTACGGTATCAAATAATGTTACGAGTAATTAAAATTTAGTCACTTATTTGACCTAGATTTAGGAGTCAGTCAACGGCAGATTAAGAATTATAAAAATGTCATCTTAAAAAATAAAAATTAAAGCACATCAAGTTTTACTATTTTAAGCTTTTTCTTCCAGAATTATCTTTTAATAAATTTGCAAAAAAACTATTTTACCTATCATTCTCATCTTTTACTTGTTCAAACCCTAGATTATATATTATATTATATTATATATATATATATATATATATATTTGTCGCGATCCGAAACTCATCCCATGCGAATTAGGAGTAACGATCGACACTTTCACCAGGACAGGCTGTACAAAATTAAATGAATCGCATAGACTGAAAAATCATATTAATAAATCATAAATCGGTAAATTATTTAATGCGGAAGTTACACCAAATGCAATTCATCTGATCATAAACCTAACTCTAATAATTATCAATCAAATATTTTCAAGTAATGTTTAGATCATCATGATTTACTAATCAAGTAAAACATCTCTACCTATGATACAACATTATAATTACCTATTATCTGATCAGCCTTACAGAGTACGCATTCTAAATCATGACTTGTATTTCACATCATCAATATTGTACACATACTTGCCATTAGATGCCTCATTTTGTTTCTTCTCTTATAAAGTTACCTGAAAAGAATATATATAAATATAGAGTGAGCTAATTTAGCTCAATAGGTAAACTCTTCACTCTCCATGTGTCAAAGTTAGTTCAAAAGATGGATAAGAACAATAGTACATAAGAATAGTATCACAACGAGATATGAAGAGCAAAAATGTCACAATAGCCAGTCCCTATCAATGAGTAAGTCTCAAAAGTACATCCCATGGTAAGACAACAGATCAAATATATGGAATAGCCTGAACAACATATAGCTACTACAATATCAAAATATCAATCTAAATTCAAAGATAGCCAGACACATCATCAACAAATAACACATCAATAAATAACTCATAAATAAGCTCGCAAGGAGTATATGAATCAGAAAATATATCATCAACGTAGGCATGCAAGTACATCAATGAGTCATGAGTGTATCATCAGAATATCAACGAATGACATAGGATACTAATAGAACAGATGTCGATATACATATAAGGTCTGGCATACCCTCATGAGTGCCCATCTATAGGTCTGCTGGTCTGACATCACCCTTATGCGCCCGGGTCTAGCCTCGCCCAAATCACTGTATCTTAGGTCTGTTGGTCTAACAACGCCCTTACGCACTCGGGTCCAGCCTCACCCAAATCACTGTATCCAGGGTCTGCTAGTCTGACAGCGCCCTTACGCGCCTAGGTTCAGCCTCGCCCAAATCACTGTTTCCAGGATCTGCTAGTCTAACAGTGCCTTTACCCGCCTGGGTCCAGCCTCGCCTAAATAGCTGAATAACAATAGAGCTCTGTAAATATGATCATGTCCTCCATGGTGTTGGGCTCACTCCCAAACATCGACCCGTAGGTCCTCAAGCATCTGTGAATCAGACGGACGTTGTGACAGATCACAACTCCAAGTACACAATAATATCATGATCATCATGTTTCCACAAGCGATGTACATATTTGTGGAAAATCATACAAGCTAGTATGGAAATGACATATAATCATATAAGGATGTCAATAATCAAGATCTCAACGAGCCAACAACAAAAACAAGTATCAAATCATGGAAATCAATATCATCAGACATGTATAGAGTACAAACTGGCAGCATTAAGAAGTAATTGTGACATGGCTAGGAGTAACACGTGATAGAGTTCAAGTTTACTTACCTTAAGTTCTTAACACTGCATTTCTATCCAATTATCGCAATAGCTTTTCATAGCTCTCTTTCCATTTCCCGTCATTTGAATGGTCCCATAATCATGGATTAAAAATATATAGCACATTGAATCAGTATTTATTTCATCTTTATACTTCTGATAAACTCATTAAGTCCTAAGGATGTATTTGTCATTTTTTAGTTTATTACCTGGTCTTATATACAAATTTTTGAGTCTTTTGGATCTTATTTGGTATCTATTTTCGATTAACAGAACATATCGGTCATTTTTATTTTATACTTTAACTGTTCTGGAGTCTTATTTCGATCCTCAATTTTTATAATTATGCATATGACAGTCAATTATATCAAATTGGCCCTCTTTTAGAATTTATTCAGCCTTTACTTTGTATTTTCTATGCTTAGGGGTATTTTGGTAATTTTACATTTTATAAAATTCCGACCCCGAATCATTATTTAGTCATTCATACGAGTTCACAATTATTTGGGCCTCCACGGGTATCAATTTCTTCCAATTTAGACTTTATTTGAGCTTCGTATAGTATTAGGGGTATTTTTATAATTTTATGTTTTTACGTGTCATATTTTTTGGTACCTCATTTGCTAAAACGGACTCCACTGTTGAGTCCAGAACGTTCAAAAATATTGGGTTACACTATCTTTTTACTTTATTTTGATACGAGGGCTATTTTATAAAATTACATTAATTTAATTATATAATTCTTTGTATTATATATTATATATATATATATATATTTAGATAATATTTTGTACAAATTGATTCAGTGGTACGGTGTTTGTTCACTTGGCCATACGATTCTTACCCTGTGCAGGTCAGTGGGTCGAACCACGCTAGCCGCAGTTCTATTGTTTTCTTTCTTTCTTTCTTTCTTTTTTTTTTTTCCCCTTTTACTTAAGCAAAATGACGGTGTATTGGTTATACTGTATATAGGATCAAATTGGGTTGACCCGAACCAAGCCCAAACCGACCCTGACTCAGATCCGACACTGTTCATCGTCTTCCCCAGGACGATGAACAGTAACCCTAGAACTAAATTTTTCCATCTTAATTTCATGAGTTTTCAGCCACGGATTTTTACTGTTTTCATCTCTAATTCATTATTTGAAGGTTTTGAAGCGTTTTGGCATTCATTTTATGGCTTGAAACAAGCTCAAAAGTTGATTCAATCTTTGATGGCCGACTGGATAATCAAGTCGTACACCCTCATTTCTTAACCAAATTTGATAATGTTTGGTTTATTATGATCGTACATCCTAAGGGTCACTATCCCATTCTCAAAACTAAGTGTAAACCTGAATTGAAAGATTTCCAATTTACACCCGTGACCTGCAACTCGAAATTCATCTCTTTCCTTTCATGTTTTTAGCCTAATTTTTGTGGATTCGAGTTGCCTATATTACCTAGTTTAAGTCCTTAACCATTAGAACATATTTTATTCCACTTGTTTCAGACCTTCATATTAAGGTCCTTTAATGACGAGTCACCAATTTTTCTCACTGTTTTGGCAGTCCTAACATTCAATAATTTTCTCTAGTATTGTAATATTAATTTAGAATTCAAAATGAATCAAAAACTTGAATCTTGTTACCTGTTTGCCAACCTTTCTTTTTTTCAGAATTTTTCAGTTTTTCAGTTTTCCGTCTTCTTCCCTTTTGTTTCCTTCCTCTACGCCTCAGCTTTCTCCCCATTTCTCTACCTCTTTCTCTTTTTAAACCGACTCAGGTCAGTGGCAATTGCCACACGGCCTTCTCCCTTTTCTTTTCTTTTGTTTTTTTTTTCTCCACCTATTCCATGCACTACCAACTCATGACACCTACACACATAGCTCACGCATGGCTCACACACTCTCACCAGCACACACGGCACTGTTATATATTTATATATTTATACGTATATATATATATATACATCCGTATATATAAATACATGTATATATTTTATTTATTTTTTTAAATGCTTATCATCCCATACTGACCATTGCAGACTAAAATATGTATTTATACTTTTATTTTTATTTATTTCATTTATTCCCCATTTCGGTTTAGGCTTCGAATTCTTTTGATCATTTTCAATTTCCATGTCTTATTGTACAATTTTGATGCCGTTTGCCCATTCCCTATTTTTGGCTTATTTAACTCTTTCAACTCCGTCACAATTTTTTTTTTTATATTCACGGCTTACAAGTATCGTTTCAATACATTGGATAATTTAATATATATTTAATCCTAAAAACCATTACTATCATAATTTATTTAATTAATTAGGTCGGGGTATTATAATATATATATATATATATGTGTGTGTGTGTGTATAGTGTGCATGTGTGTATATCATATATTTATATATGTGTGTATACATGTAAATTACATTTACATATAGAAATAGATATTATCAATCTGCAATTGAATGTGAATCCAAAAGAAGTAAAAGATGAAGAAATTGTTACAAATCATAATCTCATCCCTTTACCATACTATCTAAAAGGCCAATATCAATACTTATTCATCCCTCAACCACATCACGAATCCAAACTCTAACTATTTGACAATGTTTCTGTCTAGTTTAACTCAGTCGTATATGAATTTAGGTTTTCTTCAATCCAATCCTTAATAGATTCAAATAATATAATGAATTGGTAACATACGAAGAGAAATCATCAAGTTTGGGGATAAAGATGTAAAGTTGATCCTCAAAATTCTTGAACTTCGAAGGTTGATTGTTGAAGTCTTCTTCAATAGTGAGATCACACAAAAACTCCACCATCTTTAAGGAATATTAAATTTTGTCACATAAATCTCATAACTATGTGAAAGAAAAACAAATCTCCATTAAAGCTTTGTGAACACAGGAACACATGCTTCTATTGTGGGGTAAGGGGTGTCGCAATAGAGGCGGAGGATAAGGGAAGGGATCGTGCAGCAATGGGAAGGTGGGAACAAAAATGTTGCGATAATGGTGGAAGTTGACATTGGGGCTCATTGGTCTTCTGTTATGTAAAAAGATTTATCTGTGTGAGATAATAAGATACTAAGGTTGATGTAAAATAAAGAAGGAATGTTAGTTTTGTCTTTTAATAAATGGTAGTCTGTCACACAATATATGAAAAAGATAAAGTTGATGTTTCTTTATTTTTTATGATGTCTTCTCAATTTAGCCCACAAAGGTAGAATTTTATCTAAATCAAGATTTGTCACTAACTGACTTTTAAATATGGGTCAAATAAGTGATTGAATTTTAATTTCCCCATAATATTAATACTACACTTCCGATATATGCATCTCAAATTTCTATTTTAAATTATGTGATACTAATGCAGCATAGTTATATTAATTACATGAATTAAAACAAAATTTATTGATAAAAAGTCCCTTAAATAGATCAAAATAAAGATTGAGTTCAAGCTTGAACTTTTTTTAGGATTCTTTATTTTTTGAGTTGTGATCCTTTTTTATGATGCGATATTTATATAATTTTTTAAATGTTAACAATATGTAGAGTTGGTGGTGATTCAAAGAGTGAGTCATACAGGGAGCAAGTCTTCTTTATCAGATAGCCAGAGTTCCTATAATAAGATAACGGAAAAAAAGTAAAGGCAATTTAGAAGTGAGAGATTCCTTAAAAGTATGGGGCGTAGGGTATTAATGTGGATCATAATTACTATAGAGAAGTGATGACGATGGTACCGTGTCACATCCCAAACCCTACCCTATGTAGATTAGAGATAATGACCGGCCAGTTAGGCACTTCGTCAATACACTAACTCTGTTTAGCATATTGATGACTTGTCCAACCAAAGGCCTTTTGATTGGTACATAATCCATGCATTCATAATTGTACATAGCAGTGAAAAATAAAACATGGCGGAACATAACTAAATACGTAATTGTCAAATGCAATTAAGTCTGAAAATTTTAGCCCAAAAATTTCTTTGCATTCAACTACTAAAGATATCTATGGTAGCCAAAGGTCATCATCCTCTTCCAAAAGTGGTTGTAATCCAATTTATTCTCCTAAATTGTGCCATCAGAATTCTCACCTAAAATATACATGATAAAACCCAATGAGCTTTATGAAAAGCTCGTGAGTAACTCAAGTTCCATGTCGTTGCTTTTAGAGAAGACCCTTTTTTTAGTAACTTTCATGAATAACAATTTAAAATATACTTGTGCTAAAAGCTACTGCCATTCTTGAAAACATATTCATATAATTAAGAGTTGCAAGGTAAGCTATATCAAGCAATAGTTCATGCCAGTCTAATTTTGTAAGAAAAATCATGATTTCATAAAATCTGTAACTGTAAAAATGAATGAGAAGTAATACATGCCAAATGTCTTAATAGCGATTGTCCTTGAGGACCTATAATTGTCACATTGGCGACCATATTGTAATTTAGAGCTCATGACTTATATAACCTACTGAATTCAAACTCTTGGACGAGTCCTCGCTATATGACTTATCTAAAATGTACTCGCTTTTATCCTCCGACAGGGTTTGTAAGGTAAGTAAAACTAAAACATGCTTGCAAAATATTCTTTAAGTTATCCATGCTATTCAAAATATTTAAGGAAATGCTACTTAAAAGCATGCAATTCAAATATTATCACAGTATTCTAAAAGTTGTCATGTTGTTAAACATTTAACAATAATAATTTTAGAAAATATAAGTCTATAAAAGAACTGCATTTAATGGAAATAAACTTTATTTTAAGGTTCAGGGTTACTCACAAAATCATTTTAATAAGTTTCATTTGCTCAACTCTTGTATTTTTAAAGCAATTACATTTATCAAAATATTTGAATATAAAAATGGCATCAATTCAAGATATAAGGTTACTTACATTTAAAATGTCACACCTCGCATCCAACCCTATGCGGATGCCGAAGATGTGGTGCCAATTAGCCACCTTGTCGGATTCCCTACCGACAATGCGACCAACCAAAGGCAAACTTCCAAATTGTACGATGAATTGCATTCCAAATGTAGGGTCAAAGCAGCAAAATTTAAAACTTTCTTATCTCGGGAATGCAACTCATCTATATACCACAAAGTTATATACCACAGAGCACATCTATAATCAGACAATATCATATTTCCAAAGTACCAATATCATGAGCCATGTGTCAACGCATCTATTGCATATCAATGAATTCAATCATATCATTTTACTCACTTGAATAGTCTGAGTCAATCCATCAGAACCCAAGTCTCCATAAATTAGTACTATCAGATCCTTACAAGGAATACCTCTCAGCCTACTAATGTCATATCTTTGTGCCTTCTAATCCAATAGAGATATATCTTGAAAAATGTTAGATAAATCGAATGAGCTTAAACAAGCTTAGTAAGTAAGCTCCTAGCTTTGCCATGGGTTAGGGTTAGTACACAAGAATATAGAAGAACGAAATAACAAATAGTCAATCACCATTACAAGCAACAATGACCAGAGGGTCCAAAGAAAAGCATATCTCATAATATGATACAAGAAAGTGATGAAAAAATCAATAACGATCTGCTGTCACAACAAATACGATAGCAAATCAAAAATATATCACACTGTCAACAATGTGATCATTCACAGGACACCGAATATGATCACCCAACGAATGCCAAAAATATTGATAGCTAGGTCTAACAGAACAGAGGTGTAAACAAATCGGGGCCCGGCATACCCCTAGAACGCACATTCAGGTTCACCCTTCTCTCTCGGGCTAACTGAATAACGTAAGAGCTTTGTCATCTCAAGTCCCCAAAGGACACGACCGACCCCAAAGGGTCCAGAACGCCCTCAATGAGTGGACGGGCATTGTGACTGAGCACAACCCCAAGCACATACAAAATGTCATGATTATTATCACCACACGGAATATATAATCGTGTGAATCAATCAAATTCTCAACCAACAAGTCATAAAGTGTGTGGTATAACAAGATTTTTAACCATATGATATATCATCACAAGATCATGACATGGCATATATGAAGGTATAATTAAGCTCAAGTATCAGCGAATCAAGATCACAACGATATAAACAAGCAATTCAATCCGATGCACAGGCATAACAAATAATCATAAGTCGATTGGCATCAAGTCAGAGAAATTAGGTTCATCAGGTAGGTAATGGAGTACAAATTTGGCAGCATTAAAAAAAACATGTGACTTGGCTAGGAAAAACTCATATTAAAGCATAAGAGTTACTTATAAACTGTTACGCTTATCTCCATTTACAGATATTCTTAAATCCTCTAGATACGTTAGGCACATCCTTGCATATCATGAATCATCATTAATCACAGACAGATCAGAATTCCATCTATTCATGACTTATTCATCATCCTAGGCATCTATCGGATCACCTAATTAAGTTCATTGGCCTATTACTCGGCTATTGGGTTTCCACTTATGCTATTTAATTCCTTAAATAGGTTTAGTAACGTTCAGAATCATATTTTAAGTCATTTAGACTTCATTCGTTAACAATTAAGTACTTATTTAATCTTAGGGGCAAAATGGTAATTTTGTTATTCTTGCCTCGAACCCTATTCTGGCCCTCAGAATATTCCAGATAGCTTATATGTAAAGTTCTAAGCCTTTTGGACTTCATTTGGTATCTGCTTTTGATCATCAGAACACATCAGTCATTTCTTATTTTATACTTTAATTATTCTGGGGTCTTATTTAGCCCCTCAATTTACATATTTATACTTATGACAGTTAATTATTTCAGATTGGCCTTCATTCGGTCTTTATTTTGTATTTTCTATACTTAGGGGTATTTCGGTCATTTTACATTTCATGATATTCTGACCCCGAATTATTATTTTGTCACATATACGATTTCACAGTTATTTGGGCTTCCATTGGTATTAGTTTCGTCCAGTTCAGAATTTATTTAGGCTTCGTATTGTATTAGGGGTATTTTGATAATTTTACACTTTCACGTGTCACATTTTTCGGTACTTTGTTTGCCAGTACGGATGCCACCGTTGAGTGTAAAGTGTCCGACATAATTAAAATGGACTATCTTTTATTTTTAATTAGCCCTGGTTATCGTTAAGGCCACTACAACCATTTACCATTTACGTGTCTATATTTTTCAGAATCTCGTCTCGAAAAATGGACCCCGCCTTTGTATCCGGAATGCCCGAAATAGTCAAAATATACTATTCATTTATTTATTTTGGACTTCGTTTGACTTATTTAGTGTCCAATGGTAAAATGGTCATTTTATCCAATTAATAAAATAATTAAATAAATTATTTTATTATTTTTCAGGGACTTATTTGAATTAATTATTTAAAGTTTGGGCGATAACAGAATTATTAGAAAGTGTTGGGTCAAACTATAATTTAACAAAGTTAGGATTTTATTTATTTAAATTTTTAGGCTATTTTATAATTTACCCAAACTTTTGGGGTTTAAAAATGAAATTTCAGAAATTCTGATTTTAGGTTTAAACTTGAACCCACTGCTTCAATGGTTTCTCTTGAACCCACCGGTTCAGTGGTTACTTTTGAAATCCCCTTAAAATTTATTCTGAAAACCAATTGGTTTGTCGTATTTTAAAATGAACCGGCCCCAAGCCATCAGGAGCCAACGGGTTTAAACCAGTCGGCCACGTCAGTTTAATGAATGCCCCAAAACGATGCTGTGTTGATTATATTCAAACCCATTCATTATACGATCGGAACCCAAACCGCTACTGACCCAATACCCGACCTGTTTCCAGTACTGTTCATCGTCTTCCCTAGGACGATAAACAGTAACCCTAAAGCTGAAAATTTTTAAAACTAAATTCGTGTGTCTTTGGCCATGGTTTTTCACTATTTTGGATTCGAATATAATTCTAGAAGCTTAATAAACCTTTTGGCATTTGTTTCATAGTTTGAAACGAGTTCAAAAGCTCCATTCTATCGTTAATGGGCGCCTGGATATTCAATCCATACACCCTTATTTCTTCACTAAAAACCATGATTTTAGCTTGTTGTAACCGTATAATCATAGATATTATTATCATGTTCATAAAATCAAGGTTGAGGTTCGATTTGAGATGCCAAAAATCAAACCCGTGACCTGCAACTCTAATTTTAGGGCTCGTTTTTTGGTCATTTCACTTGATTTTTGTGGCGTCGTGAATCATTTTCTTTCTAGTTTTGATCTCCATACTTCAATCAAGGTTTAATTCTTGTCGGTTCAGGTCGTTGCATAGGAGGTCTATCAGTGGCGGTTTATCAATTTCTTCACTGTTTTGGCAACCCTATACGTTTAGAATTTTTCCTAGCATTGTAAAACGTATACAAAAATTGAAAAAAACTAAGAAAGTTAAAGAACTTTGAGGCTTGTTACCTGTTTTGTTGGATTTCCCCTTGTCCTGAATTTTCTCTTCTCAGCTTTTCTCCTTCTTCTTCCTTTCATGCCTCGGTTTCTTTCTCTATTTTCCTGTTTTTAGTTTGTGGTTGTTTCCCAAATTTTATGCCAACAAAGATATTTATATACTGATAAGCCACTATAGAATTTTCATGTTCTTTCCTTCTCTTTTCCTATTTGTTAATAGTTTCAGTTGAAGCTAGAAGCTTCTTGCAGTTTCCCCTTGTCTTGTTAAGTTAGTCTCTTCCAGCAGCTTTTGCTGCACCGCCTCACACACACACACATACATATATATGGTCAATACTTACGGCTGCACTCTCTTATATGTATCTATGTATAATTGTTCTTACATGTGCTTTAATTTGTATCTATATATTGTTAGCCTCCCATGGATTCCAGAAGCTTCTGGTACTCATATATATTATATATACATTACCACTATATTAGGTCATATATATATATATATATATATACACACACACACACACACACACACACACACAAATATCTCATGTTGTGGGCCCCTTGTAGTCAACTTTTTCCTTAACCTTAAGAAGCTTCCTACATGATCCATACATACATATGGCTATTTATTTTACATATATTCAGTATGTATTTTGCCAGCTTCACGTATGATATCCGTACTATGGCCGTATATTTTCGATATTACTGTATTTTATTCCATAAAATATCAAGTTATAAATGTCGATAAATTTTTCATAAAGCCGAGGCTCAGTAGTAATATTATGTATTTTATATTGTTTTAGAATATTTCCATACTTAATTTACCGTATCGGTCTTCTATCGTCCATTTCGGCACTCGGTTGATCGGGTTGTCAATTTTCCAAGCATGCACCATCTATGGTGTGTTTGGGTTAGTTTGATAATTTATCCCATTCGGTTACTATTTTAGTCTTATCGGATTTTCGGGGTATTACATAAAACATTTAAAGAGATGCTAGTAAAGAACTATACGTAAAAGAAATGATCTCCACTTCAAAGTACATAGTTACTCATTTGTCGTCTAGAGTCCATAGTTACTTTTACTTGACTTGTTTTGTCATTCATCTTATTTCTATTTCCTCGTTAGTGATGCCAAATCATAAGCCATTATACATTGATACTATATCAGTATATATCTCAGTTTACATCTTTTCTTTACTTAAGGTTTATAATCTCTTCTGGACTTAGTCTTACTGCATAGGATTCCCTTATAGTCTTTAATTAAGGTTCCCAAGACTTCTTAGTTCGTCGTATGGCTTACTTTAGCCTTTAGGGCCATTTTGGTCATTTTTCCTTTATGTGTCTTATACTGTTCGATACTTCATTTATCTTATCGGACTTTGTCTCTGAGTCTAGAGGGTCTTTTAATCATAAGACAATCCTTCTTTTACTTTCTAAGTTCATTTGATTACTTAATTAAGCCTTAAGGGTAGTTTAATAATTTTATCATTCTTGTGTCGTGTTTTAGGTATCCAATTATCTTAATCAAAGCTCATTTTCAGACTCAGAGGCTCATATAAACATTGGTATGATTCCTTTTTATGTTCTATACTATTCTGGTAGCTTAATTAAGTCTTAAGGATGTTCATCATTTTTTAGTTTGTTTTGGTATTCTATTTTTCCTAAATGAACTCCACTGTTGGGTCTGGAATGTTGAAGATACTAAATTTAGCATCTTCCGGATCTTAATTAGTCTTTTAAAGCTTACTTTAGGTCTAGGGGCATTTTTGTAATTGTTTACTTTTATGCGAGACCATGTTCAGGTGCCCAAATGCTTAATAGACCTCACTGTTTAATCCAGAGCGTCTAACAATGTTAAATATGCCCCTCTCTAATTTTTCACAATCGATCTAATAGCCCCTATCTCATTAAAGGGAGTTTGGGAATCACACATTTTTATGTATGTATTTTTGGTACCTCGATTGACGAAACGGACCCCACTGTTAAGTCCAGAACGTTAAAAAATGTAAGGGCAGGTATCCTGGTCGTCATTGGGTTTTATTTGGTTGCTTAATTAATTGTTTAGGACACATTTAGAATTAGTCCAGTCTGTCCGTTCATATACTTTGGGGTCTAATTTCCTAAATCGGACTCTTCAATTGAGTCTAGAATGCCCAAAAACATTTGGTAAGACTTTTCTTGAATCAAACCGTACATAGTTCACGAATGGCGGATGGGGGATCAAGAAGGAATGTTATCCTTCGAAAGGATCATATAAAAGGAAAAATCCATTCAAATAAATTTGTGGAATTGTGTCCTCAGACGACCTTTATTTGAAAAGAACGCTATCTTGACAAGTTTTATGAAATTACGTCCTCAGACACTTCACTTAGAAGGAAATGCAATCCTAATAAGTCTTTTATGGAGTCATGTCACTCATGAGATGGGTAATCTACCTAAAATGAAATGTAATCCTAATAGGCTTCATGAAATGCTACGATAAATGATTTATCTAAAAGGAAGGCTATCTTGACAGATTTTGGTGAAATTTTTGCGATAGACTACTTATTTGAAAAAAAGGCTATCCTAACAGAATTTGGTGAAATATTTGCGATTAACGGCTTATATGCAAGGAAAACTATCCTGACAGATTTTGGTGAAATATTTGTGATAGATGGTTTACTTAGAGGGAAATGTGATCCCAATAGGCTTTGTAAGATATTGCGATAGGCGACTTACTCAGAAGGAAATACGATCGAAATGCGATCTTAATAGGTTTCAAAATTTAGTGATGATTTTGAATTCGAAGTATTTCTTATTGGTGAGATAACTTAAGTCAGGACCGTCGGGAAGACCGGGTTTTATGTAACTCTATGAGGAAGAGTGGACTTATGTGCCATTCATTGGCTTTCAATTAAGGAATACTATTTCTCAGAGTATTCATGTGATTGACACTAAAAATAAGCTCGATAAGCTAATTTTAACCAAATGAGCCGGATTTTTGTATGCATTAGGACAAAACTAGGCATATGGCCATGTTAATTTTGTGATTGGCATTGAACCATGATGAATTTGTGAAGAAATTTTGGCAATTATAGATCAAAAATACAAAAAAAAAGGGGCAAAAATTGACCAAAAACACCAAAATGGGCCAAAATAAAAAAATAGGCCGAAATTAGCCCACCAATCACTATGCACCAATCGGTACACAGAGTGGGAGGGGTTTCCACCCTCTACCTTCAAATGCAGTAGTTTTTTTATTTTTCTTCACACTTCTCTTGACTTGCTCTCTATTTATCCTTACCCTACTTGTGCTAAATTGTGTAGAGAGTTAGATTGAAGACCTTGAAGCTTAGAGTGAGCCTTAGGAAGTTCAAACAACGTGGTTATTGCAAAAACATTTGAGATTTTTTCAAGCAAATGGCAAGCAAAAGTTCTAACGATTCGGACGCCGTGCTCAACTTGGATCATGATTTTGTGGTACTCAGACCACTGCTTGGGCTATTCAATGTTACAAAGTCCCTCGGAGGGCTTGGAATGACATAAGTTTGGTTCGGGAACCGACTCAGCTTTTGTTTCATTGTTACCGCAACGGAGAAGTATGTGTTTCTTATGTTTTCTTCTGATTATTTTTGGCCATTTTTGCTTTGATTCCATCCTCTTGGTTGGATGAAATGTTGTGTTCATGAATTGCATGTAAAAATGGGGGTTGGCCATGCATAAACACTTCACCCATGTGCCTCATTGGATAGTGTACTCCACGCGCTTGACAAAATGCCTCAATGGCATCTCATTGTTAGTTTTGGGTTTTTCTTGCATTTTTGCTTCGGGTTTGGCATGCTTATGAGTTTCTAACATTGTCCTGATCATTTTTTTTGTAGAAGGAGTTGGAAATTCGAGCCCATGGCATGGCGAGTGGTGGGCTAACTTGCCACCACGATGCAAAGGCCTTATTACCTAAGTAGGATTTGTGCCATTTCTTGACGGACTTTTCCATACGGATAGAGACTGAAAGGTTCTCTATGCCTTAGCTGTACGAACACATTCCACCTACACTTTAAGGAGGTCACAATCATTACTTTGGACTTTTCTATGATTATCGACATCCCAATGGGCAGCGAGCGAGTGTCATGGGACATCGATATTCACCATTGGTCGATAAAGATTCAGAGACTATTAGGAAGGTCCCCTAGTTTGCCTTGGGCGGTGCAGCCTGGGTAAAGCATATTTGGGAGGCTTTCCATCACAAGGAGTGTCGTAATACGACAGCAAATGACCAGCTGACTAGAGATTTTATGCTTTTTGTCTTTGGGCTCTTTGCCAATGATAGAGACACAGTTCACCTCTGGTGCCTTGCGACATTGGATGTTGTGGGCAACTTTAGCCAATTCAACTTTGGTGGAGCGGGGATGTCAGTGCTCTACCGATGGATGTGCTCCCTATATGGGAGGGTGGTAAAGGAACTCGGAGGCTTCAACATGGTGGGGGATGTATGCTTTTCCCTTTTGACTCTTGTTTTGTTTTTTTTTTTCATTTATGGACCCTATTTAACCTTGGTTTGGTTTTCTTATGCAGATATGGGCTTATAAGGTTTTAGGATTGCTCCCATACGCTTTGGCTACACCTGAGGAAGATGCGTTTACCCATATGTGACGGTGAATGCGGGGCAACCAACGGGCCCGATGAGGTGCCAACGCGATTCACAAGTTCCAACTAGCCTTAGACCGGATCGAGGCCGACATAGTTAGTCTATTCTCATGACTTGTCTTGTTTTTTTTTTTTTTTTTTAATGTTATTGGCCTATAACGAGGACTCATATTGTGTACTTTTGAAAAGTGCAGTGGAACCTATGGGGCAAGGTCCTTGGGTTTGTGGGAATGAGTATGGGGATATCCCGCATGCACTTGATTTTTGAGGGCCCCTTCAAGCGGGTTTATTATTTGGGCAAGTGGGTGGTTTGCCAAGTGAACAACGTGGCTAACCTTTTCCCCCTGGCAGCTCTTCCAAAAAACATGCGAGAACTCGACAGTCTTCCCGAGAATGCCCATTTTCTAGAGCTTTTGGAAAGTATACTGATGGAGATATTTTTCAACCGCTTCACATTGTTTGGAGCTTATCTAGGGGGACTGACACCTCTTTTGACTGGAGGACCACCTTCTCTTGCGAGGGTTGGTCGCCCTAGTGCTAGTGATTGGTCTTCTCAAGAGGCCGAGACCGCAGCCGCCAAGATGGGAATTCTTATGGCCTTTCCTACTTTCAATGTGCCGGTTATGACAGAGGATGACACACTTTGCCTCGAGGAGCTTCGTAGACCTACAGGCATCATCGAGGGACTTCTTCTACCTGACCATTAGACTGGGGTAAGATCTTAGCCCTTGATCCTCTATATTTTCTACTAAAGGTTTTGCTAACGTTTTTTGGTGACTTTTAGGTGGCTCGACTGATTTAACAAGAGCCATGTGTCTACATTACGCCTTAAAGCACAACGTGAAGCAAGTCACGATTGAGTTATGACAGAGGGTCACTTATCGAACTAATGCAGACATCGTAAGTCTTTTACCCTTTTGATGAATATGGTTTGCCTATACTATTACCTAACTTGTATTTGTTGCTCTTTCAAGAGAGCAAGGTGTCTTGGCTTGAGAAGATGGCTCGGCCTCCAATCAGGCTCGGTGGCAGGATCCTGATGGGGTGAGAAAGATAAGGCTCGAGGAAGAGGGGCACTGACTAGCCTGGGAGCTCTCAGACTCTTGCCTCTAGGCCTAAGAGGAGCTCTAGACCTGTTAAGGATGATGAGGATACCGAGGAAGAAGTGGTGCCTTTAAGACAATCGATGAGATAGGAGGGTACATGGCGCAAGCGCTATTAGATTTGTGTTTTTTCTGAACAATATGAACAATGTTTATTTGTTCCCTATTTTTGTACAAATATTTTGTAACTTTTCCTAATGAAAACATCTAGTTTTACACCAAAAATGAGTGATTTTGACATTTGGTGTGCCCAAAAAACCATAAAAAAAAAGTAAAACAAGGAGAAACTAGGCAAAATGGCCTAGAAACCCTCTGTGTGCTGATCGACGCACTAAGAGGGGTATTATTTGGGCCCTAGTGCCGATCGGCACTCAGTGTGTGCCGATTGGTACCACTTGTAGTTTCCGTCTAGTTGTGGTAACAGTCACGTTTTTTTCAAAAATTTGACTTCCTAAACCAACTTGGAGATGAAATTGTAGGTTTTATGATTATAAAAAAATCCTTAGACCTCCCATTATGTATCTTTCTCACTTTTCTTTGATTTTTACAGCCCCTTCAAGTATTTTTCTCCTCATGGCTACCATAACTATGATCTTGGATGCTTTTGACAACGAGTTTCTCTCATAGATGGCCTCTCTTATGCTGTCAAAGTGGATTCATTTGGGATCATTTAAGTTGAAATCCCTTATCTTTATGACAAACATTATGGTGCAACAAAGCTTTTTGAAAGCTTATGCGAGGTTTTAGGACCACATGGATCATGTTTTTAGCTTCAACATGGAAGAACTTTGCCTAACCTTCGAGGAAATTTGTGCTATCTTTGACGTGAGTTTCCAAGGCAAGATGATCTTCCTCAAGGTTCAAAAAGGTTATTCCTCCCTTTTATCAGACTTACTATCATTGATAATCGCGGAGGCTAGGTTGTTGGTGCAAGGTGAGAGCTTTTCTCTTTTCCAATCATGGATCGCTTTAAGGACCAAGTGCCAAGTCGCACTAGGCTAATTGTTTTAGCTTTATGCATGATTCATCAGTTCTTACTTTTGACAGATCTAACCAAGGTGGATGCTCATTTGATTAGAGTTTTTGATGATATTGGCAAGGAAGGGAACATTATGGTCCTTGTATTAGTTGAAACCTTGAATGGCTTGGATATGGTGCACAATGGTTTGTGCCATGAATTCAGTGGTAGTCCCTTGTTGTTAATGATATGGCTTAAGGACAAATTGGTACTTTTGGAGAGTTTGCAGTTTTGGCCATACCAACCCAAGCATGACCCCTCACAGAAGCTTTTAGTGAGTAAAACTGATAAGCAGGCATGGTGTGGCTTCTTGGTAACCTTGAGCGCTAGTGATTTTGAGAAGACCACTTTGCATTGGCATTGTAAAGCCCCTATTCTGTGCTCTACAGGCTACTCATGTTTGTTCATAGCTAGCATTAGAGTGACTTCCTTTTATTACCCCATTTGTCATCTTCGTTAATTTGGCCTTAAGCAAATCAAGCCACGAACTTGAGGCCTACATTATCTTGTAGAGGAATTAACCCCTTTTGTTCAATTGTAAAAAGGTTGGCCAACCTTTGGAAGGGGTTTATCTTTCTAAGTTCAATGATATAGATTTATGTCGGAAGATGCATATGACTAAAGATCATTTGAGGCGACTTCACAAAGAAGTGGGTGACTAGTAAAATCTCCGAGCGTGTGTTCCTTTTAAGAGAGATAGGATTTGTTATGGCGATGAACATAAGCGCAAAGTTTGAAGAAATTTCCATTTTAACAAATAATCATCAAGAGAGTTTGGTAGAGTTTGAGCTTGAGGAAAGAGATACTCGAGAAGTACGAGGCTTAAAAAGAAAAAGAAGGCGCCTGAGGGTTCCTCGAGAAGTGTTATGTTAGAAGGGAAAATTGAACTTTGGGCATTTTGACTTGCGAGTTGATCAAGCAAAAGACCTTTTGTACTTTATGGAGAAAAGGACAAGCAAGGAGTTTGAGTTTGAAAGAAAGTGGGTGGAGAAGAAATGGTGATCCCTTTGTGATGACGAAAGTGATCCCTTAATTACGATGATCATTATTTTTTGATGTAGTTAGTCTTGTTTAGACATCTTATCACCAAATCGGATTGGGTTTTAACTAATTATGAAATAAAATATTGAACCTTTACTTTGGTTTAGAAGAATAAGATTTTATTACTATTTCTTATACCATACTCATAGTGACTTCGTGAGCTACCTACGTACCCCCATGTTGTTTGTATCATTCTTTGATGGGGGTTCAGGTCATCGTAGTTCTATTATAGTAAGTTTAACCCCTCAACATAGTATGCTTTCAGCTAGTCTAGGTTAGTGGGTGAGGAGAACTCATTTCCATCCATGTCTGTAAGCCAAGTTGCATCTCTAGTGGCTATGGACTTGATGATGAACGAGCACTCCAGTTAGGCCGGAACTTACCTCCTGGATCGAGCACTGGGTGTAACACCCCGACCTAATTACTAAGTAAGTAGGGTCACTAATTTAAATATTAGAGACTTTAATAAGTAAAATAATAGTTAAGAATAATTAAGATCTAACAAGAATAAAAGATGAAGACTACTAAGGGTAGTAAAACTACAACTTCACCTACTAGTAAAGCCAACACATGTAATCCAAATAATGCCACCTAATTAGTAAATAGATATTTAATACATAAAGGACAAGAAAAATTCTTGTAAGGTAACTAAAAAAAAAATAGACCAAAATGTTGGCCCAAGGATTTGAACCCAAGACCTTGATCCATAAAGAGACTTTTCCAAAGTGAAAGCCCACAAGGTTATGAGCACTTATGTACTATGATGGCCAAAAGATATGTACATAAAGTGGAACTAAGTAGGAAAATTCTATAAACAATTAGGTATCATCACCTCATTGCACCAACTCTATGTCCAATAGAGTTGCATGCACATAACCCTCATGATGCATGTCAACTCATAATATAGCATGGCTAAAAAGGGAGAAAACTCAGACATTGCGTGAGAAGTTTCTATGTATTCAAACCAAGACTATATCTCGGCTAGAGAAGAGAAAGAAAAAAAGAGAAGGAAAAGGGGAAGAAGTCTTACATGGTTGTCTAAGGTTCATCAACCAAAGCTTAGAAACCAAATCAAGAAGGAGAAATAGTGGAAGAGGGGGAGAAACTACTAGAGAGAGAGAAACCAAGGCCTTAAAAAATAGCAACAAGAGGTAAATAGCCGAACCCACCAGTCTAATTCGATTTCTTTCAAGGTTTTACGTATGTTAGGAATGAGAACCAAAACTATACCAAAAAAGAATCACAACGAAACAAGAACCATGTAATATGGCCCAACAATAGATATTTACTAGTGACTTGCAGATTTTAGGGATAATTGGCCACCTTCGGAAGAGCTTAGGTAAACTTAGTTTTAACACCTTAAAATGATAAAGAATTTTATAAGGATTTCAATGGTTAAAGAATCACAAAAAATGACCCACTGTAGAGGAAGAAAATAGTGACTGTATCTATCACTAGAGAATCCGACCAAGCGGATCCTAGCCCCTTCAATGGGAATAATCAGACCAAAATGGTTCTAAATCAACCCTAAGGAAGTATAGATTAGATTAGGGTGGAAATGAGCCTTAAAACAGAGGTAAAAACAAGTACAAATTTTAAAAAATTCTCAATTTCCGGCCACAGTTGATGAAGAGGGTGATCGAAGGTTCATCAAAAAAATGAGAAAGATGAGCAGTGTTAGGTTGGGTTGGTTCTCGGGTTTAAGTCAGAACCCAGCCCACAAGCAACTAAGATTACCTGAAGTTGTGTTGCTTTGGGATTCCATTTAAGTGAATCAAGGGTGTTTAGTCGCAAGGATAGGAGATTAATTGGATGTCTGGATTAGGGATATCTTATCCCTGATTAGCGTTTTGTTCACTTTTGGTAAATGAAAAATCAAAAGAAGAAAAAAAGGGTGATCGAAGGTTCGCCGAAAAAATTAGGAAGATAAGCAGTGTCGGGGCGAGTAGGTTCTCGGGTTCAAATCGGGACCTGGTCCACGTGCAACTAGGATTACCCGAAGCTGTGTCATTTTGGAATTCCATTTAAGTGAGTCATGGGTGTTTGGTCACGAGGATAAGAGATCAACTGGTTGTCTGGGTTTGGAATAGGGATATTTTATCCCTGATTGGCCCCTTGTCCATTGTTTGGTAAATGAAAAATCAGAAGAAAAAAAAAAGAGTCCAGTTCCCCAAGTTCATAATATATTAAATAAAAGATAAATTAATTTAATTTAATTTAAATAAAATAAAATAAATATTTCTCGTACCCAAATAAAATAAATGAAGTGTGTATTTTGAATTTCTTTGACATTCTGGACTTAATAGGGGTCTATTTTATGAAATGAAATTTTGAAAATTAAGACATGTAAAATGCAATAATTATCATTTTACCCGTAATGACACCCGAAGCCAATTGAATGTCGAAAGGGTCTATTTTGACTTTCTTCGATATTGTCAAATTTGGTACCGAAAAAAAGACAGTTGAAAATGTAAGTTACTAAACTACCCCCAAGAGTCAGACTTGGCTACGAATAGACCCAATTAAAAGAAACAAGATTTATTCTAAGAAACTCGCAAGCACATAGTCTAAGACTAAATTAAGAACACCGAATAGGAAGTAACTTATGTTAAATATGAAATTAAAAGGCTTTCTATGAATTTGTATTTTTAGGAGTCACAAGGGAAAAAGGAAAGGCCAGTATGTAGCACAAATCCTGGAACCCAATATGCGTAATCCAGGACTTTAAAGTGGAGGTTTTAACACCATGAGTTCTAAAGTGTTTTAATAAATTCCTGTATTTTCACAACTTCTGTTTTAAACATGCTATCTGTTTTATTTTCAAACTACTATCGTGAATTGTAAATGTGTTTATTTTAAATAGTAGTTGGTTATGAGATTCTTACTCTAAACATGCCTATCTTTAATTGCAAAGTTGTGTTAAATGTCTTCTTTTGAAAATGAATGTTTCTCATTCCAGTTATGTTTAACTATTTTTGAAAAGTATCTATTTGAAAGCCATATCTTAAATGCTTCTATTGCGAACTGGTAACGCAAGATAATCATGCATAAGCACTATAAGTTAGTGAGATCCTTCGGGACTTGCAGACAAGAATTTCTCACGAGAAGGCATGGAGATCTCCTACAAGAATTGGTCAATAGATAAAAATATAGATCTATGCGATAAAAATCATGAGCCCAGATCAACACAGACTCCCTTAAAAAGTGAAAAGATATAACATTGTAAGATGGTATAAGGTTTATCCCCGATCACTCTGAACATGATTGATATCCTCATATGTCATGATTTAAATATTTATGTTTCCAATTTTAATGAAACCTAAATCCACATGTTCTATTTTTGAGAAATTAAATGCTTTGTCTGATTTCCCTGAATCCTTCATGCTTTCCATTTTGAAGATTTTGTATTCTATGTTTTGAATTATGCGAACAATTGATAGTGGTTACTTTTATAAACTCTCTTATACTTAGACCACTTTCAGTTGAAAACCCATGCCAAGGTATCAGAATTACTCAAGAACTTTTTATAAAGCTCACATGGATTATTACCCATATTTTTTTAGGCAATGATGACGAATGAGAACTTTACCCGTACTAATGAAGGGAGTCGAGAACTTGACTCTTTTGGTACCATTTTTGTTGTAAGATAATTAGTTGGAGTCAAATCTTTAGCAAGCAAGATTTTGGAATGCCAATACATGTTGATTGTCCACATCTTTTGTAGTAATTTGTGGAACTATTTATGTAATTAAATTTTGTAGGAACAATGATTATAGAATATGCTTAAGTTTGTCTTAAGTTTAAATTTCAAAAAAAAAAAAAATTTAGCAAGTTTAGAAGAAGCTTTGGCCGGACAGTTGTGTATTTTTCTTCATTCTTTCCCATCTTATTTATCCATTTGTATTGTTGCACTGTTGTTTGATTCTATTAACTAGCCCTCGAGTCAGGGTCACGTCGCCCGATCCATGCAGGGTGGGTCAGGGGATGTGACACTGGGGCTTTGATTTCTTTTAGCACTAGATCTCCCTCTTTCTGTCCTTTTTTGCTCACTTTCTTATTGAAAGCTCGGGTTATCCGACGATGGTAACCTTGTGTCTGGTAAAAGGCTTTGAGTCACCATTCGTTCAGCAATGCTAAGTCGTCATAGCAATTTTGCAACTAGTCTGTTTCGGCTACTTGACTCTCGAGAAGCAGCTTAAGTAAGGGTACTTCTAGTTCAATGGCTATGACTACTTCCATCCCATATGTGAGGGCATAAGGGGTTTCTCAATAAGTGTTTTGATAGAGTTCTAGTATCCCTATAGAGCAAAGGGCAACTTGTTATGCCAATTTATGCTGGTGTTTGTCACCTTTCTCAATATATTCTTTAGAGTCTTGTTGGTCGCTACAACTACCTTATTTATTTGTGGTATGTAAGGTGATTTAAAATTTTTCCACCACTTCTGTAACCTCCCCTTCAAAGTGTAGGGCATTGTCGGAGATAAATTTTTGAGGCACCCCATATTGGCAAATGATGTTAGTCTGAATGAATTGGGCCACTTTTTTTACATTGAGGATGGCATATGAAGCCGCCTCTACCTATTTGGTGAAGTATTCAATAGCTACCATGATGTATTCATGACCATTTGTAGCTTTCGGCGTGATCCTACCAATGATGTCAATTCCTCATATGGCGAATAGCTATGGAGATGTTAAGTTGTACAACTCCCTAGGATGGAGGTGCTGCAGGTTAACATGTAGCACTTCTGGCATTTTTTTCACGAAATTGGTATAGTCCTCATCCATGGTGTTCCAGTAGTACCCTAGATAGATTACTTTCTTAGCCAACATGTGTTCATTCATGTGAGGTCTGCAGACTCCTTCGTGGACTTCTGTTATGACATGTTCAGCTTCTTGCTTGTCCAAACATATGAGTTAAATCCCATTGAATGACCTTTTATATCGACACTCTCCATATATGATGAGTTGGGTGGCCCAATGTCTTAAAGCGACCTTGTCTCCTTTAGTGTATCCTTCCAGGTATTGTGAATGTTTGATAAATGACCAAACATCGGTGCACCAAGTAGGGGGTTTTGGCCTATTTGTGACCTCACGGATATTACAAAAATATACTGGGGTCTCTCTGACATGAACTAGGAGTTGTTTGACAGTTACTTCTTCATATACATCTATCACGAAAGCCAAGGTGGCTAAGGCATTTGCAAAGTTATTCTTGGCCCAAGGTATGTAGTAGAATTGAACATCCTCGAAGCCGACCATCACTGTTTGCAAGCATTGGTGATAAGGAATGAGATTTTCCTATTTGATTTTCCACCTTCCCTAGATTCGGCTAATAACAAGGGCTAAGTCCCCATACACATCAAGGTATTTGACTTTTAGTTCTAGTGTAGCTTGCTTGCTGACTATGCAAGCTTCATATTCTATGGTGTTATTTGTATAAGGGTATTGAAGTTTCATGGCCAATGGTGCATGCTCCGTTCGGGGCTATCAAAAGCATGCCGATGCCGTAACCATTTTTTTTTTGGCAACACTTTCAAAGAATATGCACCATCTGTCCTCTTGGGTTGCATGATGTCTTCATATGAGAATTCTGTCTCTTTAGCAGCCTTACCTTCGACTAGGTAGTCAGTTAGGTAATCAGCCACAACCTTTCCCTTAATGGACTTTTGTGTTACATGGATTATGTCAAACTCGGAAAGGAGCAAGAGCTACTGAGATGTATGGTAGACAAGGTCGGCTTTTCTAAGAGGTACTTGATAAGATCCATCCTGGACACCGAGTGTATGGTGTAGGCCATCATGTAATGGCGTAGTTTCTAAGTGACCCAAACTAGAGATGTGCAAGTTTTCTCGAGAGTACCGTAATTCTACTCATATCAGATTAACTTCCTGCTAGTATAGTAAATGGCTCTTTATTTACTTTTTGGAATTTGGTTCTGAGCTAGCCTAACCCCTACAATTGTGTCTATTACCGTGAATTATAACAACATGTGAATGCCTTATTATAGAGGAGCCAATATTGGGGGACTAGCATGGTAGTCTTTGATTTGTTCAAAGGCTTCTTGGTATGTAATGTTTTATTTCTTTGGGGAATCCGATTTTAGGAGCTTGAGGATGGGTTCACAAATAGTAGTCAATTAGGATACGAACCTATTAGTGTATTGTAGTCTCTCAAGGAAATCCCTTACTTACTTTTTAGTCATAGGAACGGGGATTTTAGTGATTGCCTTGGCCTTTGTAGGGTCTACCTCGATTCCTCAATGGCTTACCATGAAGCCTAAGATCTTACCAGATGCCACTCTAAATACGCACTTTTGGGGGTTCAGCCTCATTTGGTTCTTCCTAATTCTTTCAAAGAATTTTTTTAGAGCAATGGGGTGGCTCTCCCTATTTTTCAATTTTATGATCATATCAACAGCATACACCTCAATCTTTTTTTGGATCAAGTCATGTAAGATAGTTACTGCTTCCCTTTGGTATGTAGCCATCGCATTTTTGAGTTCGAATGTTATGATAGTGTAGTAGAATGTGCCCCATTGTGTTATAAATGGGGTATTTTCTATGTAGTCGAGGTGCATTTTGATCTGATTGTACCCCGTGAAACTGTTGACAAATGACATCATGGCATGATGGGATGTGTTATCTACCAACAAGTCTATGTTGGGTAGAGGGAAATCATCTTTTGGATAGTCGTTATTGAAATCTACACACATGTGGACCTTCTCGTCTTTCTTAGGTAAGGGTACTATGTTAGCCAACCATTTAGGGTATTCTACCACAGTTAGAGACCCTACGGCTAATTGATTTTCTACCTCATCTTTGACTTTGAGAAACCACTTAGATCTCAATTTTTTAAACTTTTGTTTGATCGGCTTGGCCTCAGGGTAGGTAAGGATTTTGTGTTCCAATGTCAGTGTCCAAGCCTGGCATGTCCTTGTAGGACCATACAAAAACATCTTGAAATTATTTTAGTAGCTCAAGCAGAGCTTCTTTTTTAACTTGGTTTAGGGTGACACCAATGCTTACCTCTATGGTTTCATTCTCTAACCGTAAGTTGATGGTCAATGTTTGTTCCATAACTAGTTGAGCCCTATCTTCAATTTTGGTGATTTGTTTGGTGATGTCTATTAAAAGCTTCTTATATTCTAAATCAAGATTTTGGCAAGGATCATTCTCATCATCACATTCATTATTAGCAATTAAAGGATACTCAAAAGAAACACTTATTTCATTGAAAAGAAGATTAGGAAGAACATAGTATGCAAGTTCATCAAAGTTAGTCAGAATAGTAGAGGTTTTCAAAATCTATATCACTTTACTCGGAATATCCGAACTCCTCCTTGAGCTGGTCCCTTGAGGCCTATGATCCCTTGATAATGTACCAGATGTCTGCCAGTGTCAAAGCTTGAACAATTTGTTTCTCGAGATTCTCTTGAACACTGCCTTCATTGACCATCCCCATCAGGTCTTCTACTAGCACAATCTTAACAAATAGCTCACACAGCTCATGAAACTCTTTCGCCTAATCCTCTGCCGGAGGGTTTTGGAGAGCGTCTATCATAACTTCATCATAGCCGTAAGTGCAGTCCCTAAAAACTTCCCAACTAGGGAATCTGATCTTTGCCTTCTTGTTATAACCGGGCTCTAGGAATCCATACTAAAGGTGCTCTTCCCCTTGCTTAATAAAGTTTTCGTTTAAGGTAGTGAAATATGTCTTAATCTCAATCAACTTTGGGTACAGTCTCTACTCTCTTACAATTTTCTTGGCTCGAGCAACCAATGCTTTATTTCAGATGTCTTTTTCGGTGGGCGTATAACCGAGGCCGAATGTGTGCTCCATCTTTAACTGTTAAGGTGATGTAGGCAAACCTTGTATGTAATGACCAAGGCCTTTGTCAGGCACATACCCTGTAAGCTTTATAATATGCAGGACTGAGCCTTTATAAATGCCACCCTTGGGTGTTTGTTCAGTCTCTAGAATTCTGACAAGACTAAAACATGTTAGTGTTATGTCGCCAATCCCATGTTGGATCTCTGGGATATGAGTAGTGTCATGAATGGGATTAGTGTCTCCATGAATGGTAACCACTCTATGTTAGCATGTAAACTTGAGTTTTTGAAGAGAGGAGGCTACATCTTTGATTTTATGCAACCATGGTCGGCCAAGTAGAAAGTTGAAGGAGGTCGGGACATCCAACACTTCGAATTATGCAATGGTTTCAACGAGGCCCAAATTCATGGTAAGTGTCATGACTCCCACCAGTTCTTGATGGGTGTTGTCGTATGCCCGCAATGCTTGTGTTGATGGTGCTAGATCTAATATCTCCAAAACAAGGCATTTTGTGATCTTAAGAGGACACATGTTGAGAGCGAATCAATTATCAATGAGCACAATAGGTACTCTCTTTCCTAAAGCATCCACGGTTATGTGTAGGGCCTTGGTGTGGCTGGCCCTGCATTTTGGCAGATCATGTTCTGTGAATGTGATGATATTGTTAAACTACACCCCTCCAACGATTTGAGTGAGCTGCTTAGGGGTGGTAGTGGTGGGAACTTAAGACTCATTTAGTTATTTCAAAATAGCATGTCGATATAGAAACGACGAGGTGAGAAAGCCCCAAACAAAAATATTGGCTTGAGTCCTTTTGAGTTTCTTCAAGAGCTCACCCTCGATGGGGGCTTGTGGTGGAGTCTCGACATGCTGCTTGGTTTTTAGAAACTCGGTTATAGGGTTATATGCCTGTAAATGGTTGGGTTTGAAGGGTCGGCCCCCTTGAGTTACATGTACTGTGTTGACTGAGTTAGATTGACTATTGCTCCCCATGAGCTCTTCCCAAGTGATCATGTTGCAACTCAAAATAACTACAGTGTTTGTTATAGGATGATTGGATTTGGTGATGAGCCTATTAGGATCACCACTCTCAAGGTTTAGCATGTTGATGTTGAGGCGGTTGTTATGAGCTAGCAACAAGTTGAGGAACCAACGTAGGGCAGTGCCTGTCAGAGTCTAGTGAAACATTTAAGCTAGCATGTTAGTGTTTGCTCCTAATGGTTGTATTGCTCTCACATAGAGCTTCAGATGTGTTTTCGGGTAGGCGATTCCATCAAACTTATCTAAGTTAGGCATCTTGAACTTTTGAGGGAGGCGGACCTCAGGGTATAAAAACAACTTATGGATGTCAATCATGTTGTCGCCTCGATTGGACTTATATATAAGTGTTTCTATTATTTTTAGCCTCTTCATGAGGGCTTCATCTTGAGGTTTCACCTTCTCTATAAGTGGATATTGTTTGGCCCAATCAAATGGATCATAAACCACTGCGTTCTGAACTCGTGGGTTCTACAGAGGCAAATCTTGACCTTGTGTTAGGGGAATTGGTTGAGGTGCTGGCAGCACATTGTTTGGATCTTCTGTGCAAACTCTTGAAAATTTTGGGTGAGTGTTTGTGGCTCCTCCCTTTGATCGAAGATGTCTTTCCTAATTTCGGCTAGTATCTGGAGCAACTATTCTTGATCCATGGCCATAGGAGCTATGTGCAATGTAGTTTCTTTCTTTGAACTAGACAAGAGATCACAAACTCAAAGCAATCTTCCTTGGCTATTTCGTTTCCAAGCCAGCTGGTATCACATAGACTGATAGTTAAAAGACACTATCAATAGTGATCCATTAATGGTTTGAAAAGCCCAAGAAAATTCCATTTTCTAGACCTAATAGTGAGAAAAATAGTTTTTTTCTCAAAAAAGTTTAGAATTTCAAAAAAATTTACAAAATTACAAAGCACGGCAACACCCTCACTTTGTGCCAATCAACACTCGCTTGTGTTCTAATTGACTCACAAAGAGTATGTCATCCGAACATTTTTCGAGCTTTTTCGAGACACGATTTTTGCGAAGGTTAGTGTGTGTCTTATGCAAAAACTAGATTTTTCACTGAAACTAAGGGTCTATGGTAAACTATATGCATAAAGTTAGGCTAGGTATCATAGTCTTTAGGCTCCGCTAAATAGGATGTGCCACATACCTCCCGTGGTCGTTCAGGAAACAAATCACGATCAAATGGACAATCCTATTGATATACCTCCCAAGGCACCGTCAGAGGCTTTCCCTGGTAAAATTAGTAAGTGGTCGAGGAATGGAGGTCTTTTACCGACATTCCCAGCAGTAAGGAACGAACTGAGGCGTGGGCTGCCAGTTGTTTGGAGGGTAGAAGGGTATGTAATGCATATGTATATGCATATGTCTTGATGTGAATTGTGTGATTGGTATTCCAATTTAAATTCATTAAAACATAAATTATATATATATATATATATATATCCACCCATCTATTCAAGCAATAAATAAACAAGATGATATAAGAATTAAATACTCAAACAAAAGCAAAAGCCTTATAAATGAACACAATAATGAGTCTAGCTCTCATAATGTCCCCAGCAGAGTAGCCACTGTGAGCGCGGACATCGAAAAATAAGGAGTGCCAAACAAACCCCTACAAATTTTTTAAGTCCGCTCCTTCGAGGTGAGAGATGAATGCCCTCTTTTCGAATTCAAGTGTACACAATAAATATACAAAAGAGTTGCCAGCTTGTTTTAGGCTAGACAACAAGCAAACCTGTCACTACCCATTAAAATTTATATAAAAAAAAATAGCATAGAATTTAAGAATTACATTGCTTTGGTCCTATTTACATAGAAATTTAATTCATTCTTGCTTGTGTAAAACAAGTCTTCAAAAAATATGAAAGAGAAAGAATTATTGCAATAGTATTTGGCTTTTTAAATTTTTCTTTCCTTCATTATAGTGGCGAGAGGGTCTTATTTATAAGAAAAAACTAAGGAGGTTTGATCCAAGGGCTCACAATGAATCCTATGGATGGATGGCCAAGATTAATGGTTAATGTGCAATAAATATAGATATAGAAGTTATTTTGGGCACAAGTCAAAACAAATCCCTTAAAATAAGGAGCTTTCTTTGGAATTACTTGGGGACAAGGAAAGAAGGAAAATAGGCAAGTTTCTGTACACAAACCTATATTTACTATACTACCCCTAATTCGGTGGAGAATTTAGGGACAAGGAAATTACAAAAATTTCCCCAAGGCATAAAAGGTCAAAATTATCCTTCAAGGCAAAAATTACCGAATTAATCTTATATGAGTAAAATGACATAGAAATTACATGTATGCCATCAATGACTAAAATAACCTAAAAATGATAGGAATATACTAAAATTACCAAAAACCCTCAAAGGGAAAAATGAAAAAAATATTACAAAAATACCCCTAGAATGTGAGAATCTCTTGTATTGACCAAACTACCCTTAATGGGTAAAGAAACATTAAAAATTACCAAAATTCCCTTAGTGGGCATTATGACCAAAAATACCCTCAAGGGTCCTAATGTACTAAATGACCAAAATGCCCTATATGGAAAAAATGATGTAACTACCCTTTATGGGCGAAATGATCGAAATGCCCTCTATAGGAAAAATGACAAAAATTCCCTTTATGGGGAAATGACCAAAATGCCCTTTGTTGCCCAAATATTTACCCTACGAGGGTGAATAGGGTATATTGAAAACATTGGTTTCTTTTACGAACTTTAAAAATAAAAGTTGGAAATTCACAATAAATAAACAAGAAAAAGTGAGAGAGAGAGAGAGAGAAGGAGAGAAATACAGTAATTTTACGAGGTTCAAAAAACTTCCTACGTCCTTGACTTAAGCACCCCCACTTGAGTTCTTCCACTATTGTGACCTCCTTGCCAGTGGAGACCAAACATTTACAATGTGAAGACTGCAGCTCTCTTATCCCAACAAAATATGTCATTTTGCCTCACCGAATAGCACTTACCTACAACTCTCACTGCAATGAGATTATCCAAAGATGTTTACCAAATAGGACTCTCTTCTAGAGTATTTTTGCTACAATAAGATGCTCACTCTTTATAAATAGATTAGGTGTAAGCTCTGAGTATTTAATATGAGTATAACTTTGAGATCTAGATTTGGAAGATATTAGATCTAAAGTCAATAACAAAGATGTAAAAGCGTAAGCTTGTAAGTGATTGCATAGAAAAACCTAGAGAACTTCTATTTATAACCCTTTAAAGAATATGTATGTTACTTTTCAAAAAAACTCATTTTTTTCCATCTTATCTATTCAAAATTTAAATTTGTGATTGCCAGATCAACAGAATTAGTCGACTGAGTCATCAACTAGTCGATTACAATGAGGCCTGGTCAACTAATTTGTCTAGAAATTTTGAGGTTCATTTAGTCACGAACAATCAGTCGACTGTTCCTTTGGATTAGTCGACTAGTTCTGTTTGTACATTACTTTGCCTTTGAGAAATGGTCGACTGATTTTTCCTTTAAGTCGACTGATTTGAACTGTATGTTCAGGCAGTGCATCAAAATGGTTACTCAGTCAATTGGTTCCATGGATAAGTCGACCGGTTCTGTTTCTACACTGATTTTGCCTTTAAAAAATAATCGACTGATTTAGATAGTAAGTCTTTAGGCTATTTTGTAAAACATCACTCAGTCGACTTTTTCTATGGATCAGTCAACTAGTTTAATCAGTGTAAAAATAAGCCAATAAGAATCAGTTGACTGGTTCCATAAACTGGTTGACAGGTTTAAATAGTGAATGTCTTCTAGCTCATATTTCTTAGTATACTTTTATCAAAACCTTTTAAACATTCAAAACTTATGGTATGGCAATATTTTGTTTTGAAAAGTCTTTTGAGGTTTGTTCTTAGATGATCATTTTAAATGGTAAGAGCTTACGACCAATGATCAATCTGATCCGACGTCATTCAAAACCCAAAACCCAAAATAAAGAAAATGAAAGTCTACACTTAACTTGTCCTGAATCCTTGTGCTTGAGTTTGTTTATTTGCTTGAATCATCATGAAAGCATTCCACTTGTTTTGATCCTTGCTTTAGAGCATATTTTTGAATGGAATCCTTTAGCTTGATGGACTTTGTCATTTCTTGTCAGTAGTCTTCTTTGACCTAGATGACCTATTTGCATTGTCACTTGGATAAAACATTAGTCCATTGGATAATGTTCTATGATTGTCAAAATTACTACGATGCCCATGGTTGAAAACCTTTAGGGCTAACAATCTCTCCTTTTTTTATGATGACAAAAAATATCCTTTGCAAATAGTGAAGAAATAACACAAATGATAAGAGTGTAAAATTTTCGCATATTAGCTCCCCCTTATCAATTTGTAAATTTGAATTCGTGCCATAAGTAAATAGATAATATTAATTGGCATACTTTTCTATCCCCCATTTTAATAAGATGTTTTTCAATTTAAGGTTGGAGAATTATATCAACTTTCATCTTTAGTTTGTGCATTTGAATATTATCAATAATAATAGAATTTGCACATAATACATAAAAAGATATGAAGAAATATATTTTCGATTCACGTATGATCTTGTACAATAGTAAGCATGAATACAAGATATTCACAGGAAAAAGAAAGACAATTGCCAGAAGGACTTTGAATCAAAAACAAAAACAATCCTATACTTTTTTCTATATCTTTTCTTTCCTCTTCTTTCTATTCCTCTTCGTATTCTTCCTCTTCTCCTATCTTCTCCCCTTTTTTCATCTTAAAAAAAATGATTCAAGGTTGTTTAGGAGGAGGCCTGTGCTTGAGGATCTGTTAAAGAGTGTCCTTGACCTCAAGCACCTCCATCTTGGTTTCTCCGTGCTTTCTCTCAATGTTGTCATAGAGAGTCTGCTCGGATCTTTAGCATGTGGATGTCGAATTCTATAGCTTCTACTCGTTCGTTGACGTCGGATTGATTTTTAGAGAGAGTGGATTCAATAATCCAAATTTGAGTTCGGAGGATGGAATTCATTTTCCTAAAGAAGGTGAGGATGGAGGAAGTGTCTATGTTTAGGACCAAATGAGGAGAAGGAAGAGGTGGTTAGGTGGACTGTGAGGTAGGGTGAGTGGAAGAGAAAGTCTTTTCAGTTTGCTCGGGTATAGGGGTGGATTTTGGAACCTATTCTTGGTTAGTAGACTTGTACCCCATGGACTTATGAGTGCCATGGGAATAAATTTTCGTGTGGATGGAGGTGTAGAAATCAGTTTCACCACCAAGGTCAATTTAGTAATGTTTAAAAATGATGGTGAGATGATTGCCATAGGGGAGCATGCCTCGTTTCTTCTTGAGGCAATCATTCATGTGATGAATGATAATGTGAGGGAGGTCGACCTTTTTATGGTAAAGGACGCACCAAATTAGGAACACTTGCATGTAAGAGACAAAGTCTCGTCCACCAGCAAGTGAAAGGGTGTTAGAGGTTATGATGTGGTGTATGAGGTAGGATTCAAATGTAAGTTTTGAGGCTTTAGGTTTGAAAACCTCGGTGCTGTTAGAGTTACCACACAATTGTTGTATGGTCGTGAGAGGATCAAATCCATCACGCACTACCCAAGTGTTGGAAGTGAACTCTTGAAAATCCCTTTTAGGGATATTGAAGATTTTAGAGATGATTCTGACTTTGAGAGAGATGGGATGGTCAAGAACCCATGATAAAGCAATGAAACCGATGGGCATTTCAAAATGGGCATAAAAGAGTTAGACGAGTCGGGCGTATTGAATATTGGAGGAAGAAAGAAACTTGGTCTAATCAAGGTAGTCAAAGTGAGTACCTATTAGAAAGCATTCGCCGTCAAAGAAAGGGGTGTTGATGGTTTTACAGTACTTTTTGTGTCGATGCATGATGTTATCGTTGAACATTTGTACAATATCGGTGTTGAGGAAAATTTGGGTGTCATGGCAAGATTTTGTTCGGTGTCGGAATCCTCTCTAGGGCATTTTTCTAGGGATTTGGAAGTTGGGTTTTTGGTTTTGGGAGCCATGGAAGAGAGATTGAGAAGTTTGGGGAAGAACTTTGACTGTTTTGAAAGGTTTGAAAAAGAGAGAAGTTGAAGAGTCTCAAGAACGCGAGTTTAAAATGTTTTGAAAATCGCTTAATATTTATAGATTCAACCAAATCAATTGAGTGGTTTTCACAATTAGTCGACTAGTTTTGCCTTAGTTTTGGGGCGGTCGACTTTTTAACCGATGCCTAAAAACTCTCTTTCTAAAACCCTTGATCAGTCGACTAGTTTATCCATTCAGTCGACTAGTAGGTCAATAGATTTGACCAATAGTCTATTTTTCATTTGTTCTTATGGTTTCAATAACCTTATGGTCGACTTCTTCAACCATCAGTCGACCGGTCTATAAAGACAGTCAACTGATTTGAGTAGAGGTAATTTTTTATCACTTAGTCTAGGGGCATTCTTATAATTTTTTACTTTTGTGCGGGACCGTCTTTGGTTGTCCAAATGTTCAATTAGACCTTACTATTAGGTTTAGAGTGTCCAACAATATTAAGTATGTCAATTTCTATGTTTTTCCAATCAATCTAATAGCCAATATATCATTAAGAGCGGTCTAAAACTTACCCATTTCTATGTATCTATATTTTCAGTACCTCGTTTGATGAAATAGACCCCACCAGTGAGTCCAGGATGTTGAAAAACATTAGGATTAGTACCCTCGTAATCATTGGGGCTCATTTGGTAGTTTAATTAACGCATTAGGATTTATTTGAAATTAGTCTAATTTTTCAGTTCATATATTTCGGGGTTTAATTTCCCAAATCGAACTCTGTCATAAAGTCCAGAATGCCAAAAAACGTTGGGTTACACAATTCTTACATTTTGTCTGGCATTCATTTGACCAATTTTAGGCTTAAGGGCATTTTAGTAATTTCACCTATTTATTAAAGGGCGTAAAAATTCTTTTTAATTAGCTAAACCTAATTTCTTTCAAAATCTAGGGTTAATCTATAAATACTAAGAATTTCGGTTCATGGGCATAGGCTGAACCCACTGGTTCAGCAATTCGTTTCATGAGCCCCTTCAAAATTTCCTCTAAAAACCAACTGGTCCAGAGTAAGCTACACTAAGGCTAATTAAGATTTGAAAAAGCCTAAATTTAGTATCTTTGACATTTTGGACTTAATGGTTATGCCCATTTGGAGCTTAATGAATACGTCCCGAAGACTTAATTAAGCTACCTGAAGAGTATAAAAAATAAAAAGGAACCCGTACTAATGTTTATAAGAGCCTCTAAGTCCAAAAATGTTCTTTGTTTAAAATAATTGGGTAGCTAAGACACGGGATAAGAATAGTAAAATTACTAGATTATCCTTAAGGCTTAATTAAGCAATTAGATGAATTCAAAAGGTAAAAGAGGGCCCTACCTTATGGTTAAAATATCATCTAGACTAAAAAATGAAGTCTGTTAAGGCAAATAAAGTACTGAACAATATAAAAAAAAGTAAGCTAAGAGATGAAGTAAGAAGTGTTAGGAACCTTAATTAAAGACCATAAGGGAATCCTAAACAAAAAAACTAATTTCAAAAAAAACTAAAAATATTAAGTAAGAAAGATTTAAGCTGTGATATATATTGATCTACTGTCAATGAATTATGATCCGCAACTTAGGATCACCAATAAGGAAATAGAGAAAAGGTGAATGCCAAGGCAAGTCAAGTAAGCAAGTAATTTTGTACTTTGGACCACAAATGAGTACCCTGAACCTTAAAATGGAGATAAATTCCATTAGATTTAGTTCTTTATAACTTTATGACAATTTTTTACTATTATATTAATTGGTTGAATTACATGATTTTTAAATAGCAAGTCTTTAAATGTTTTAACAGCATGAATAACTTAATGAAGTTTTGTAAGCATGTTTTGAATGCCATCTTACATGTCACCATATGAATCCTGTCGGGGGTAAAGCACTGATAGACTTCAAGTAAGTCTTAGTCATGCTTCGCTTGACACTACACAAACCCTGTCGGGGGTAAAGAACCGGTAGACATCCAGTTAGTCTTTATAAGTAAGCATGATAATAAATAAACGAAACAATAATGGATAATGTTAGTTTTGTGTAATAATAAACCTCATGAACATAATAATGATATGTAAAGAATTTAAACAATGCAATATGGAGTGTTGATGATACATGTAGAATAAATTGGAAAAGTAGACCTTAAATGTAGAAATTTGGAAGGAGGAATGTTTTTGGTCTTCGCTCGAACGATGGGGTGTTTGTTCAAATGAGCACTTGAAACTCTTCATTCGACCTTCATTCAATACTCATTCGAATGAAGACTTGTTCATTCAAACGAGCGTATAACAGACTACTTTATGTTGCGGGCTGAAAAGAAATTTGTGCACAAAAATCATTTCTTCTTCTTCTCCAAACTCTCTTTAGACAAGAGAAAAGTTTGAGTTGAGTATTTCTTGAGTGTTCATAGGTTTCTAAGCCTTGTAAACACATCATACCACCAGGATTCAAGTATAAGAATAATTTCTACCGATTGAAAGTTAGGATTTCAAGGATTTCTTCAAGAACACAAGGTAAAAAAATTGGGGATTTTCATTTTCTCTTCTAGTTCTTTAATGTTCTCATAGATTTGTCCTGATTGAGTGAAAAAAATGGTGTAAATATTTTTTTAGCTGTTGTGAGCAAGGTTGAAGTTTGAAATTGGAATCTCTCTCTTTCTCTCTCTCTCTACACACAAATATACACTTGTTTTGAGGTAGGACTTCTAACCTAGGTGAGGAATGAATGTTAGGGAGAAAATATGCATTACATTATATTTCTATGGACCATCTTGTATGAAAATTGTGTAGAAAATAATGTAAATTTCTAGATGGGTTAGTAGGTGAACGTTGCATGCTTAGGCCATGATATATTCTTGTTCAATATGGTGATAATGTATTCGAGGCATGGTCCCGGCTTAAAAATTCTTTTACATGAATGTTCAAAAGTCATTAAATTATTTTTTATGCATTTGTAGAATGTTGGTGTGCCTACCAAGTGTTTGATAGAATGTTTGGATGATTGTGATGATGTTACATTGTGGAATTATTGGCTGTATTGTTAATGTGATGCTTTCCTCTTATTATGAACACTATTATTCCCTTGGATACCCTTGATTCGAATGAAAGATTGAATAAATGCCTTTTGAAAAGTGAACAAGAATTTAGTTGGTTGAAGGGTTGAGAAAAGGGAAGAAATGAATGAAGTATCTACAAGTGGAGAAAAGGAAAGTCATGGATAGTTACTCGGGGTTTTGTGACAATAATTGTGCCTCCCTTCGGTTATAAACCATAACCCCACGCGGAGGTCGTATGTTCCCATCGGGTTAGTAACCCAAAAAGCATTCAGGCTTAACCGGGCTCCATTAAGTAGTCTTGAAGGATTACAGAAGAAGTGGAACTGAAAGTAGAAAGTAGTAACGTTGAGATAAATGCGGTGATGATAATCTAAGAAACATTTTTTTGTATTACATTCTTATTGTAAGAATTGAATTATGTTACTATTATTGTATTGATGCTCTTACTCTATTGGATTATATGATTAATACTCATTAAAATGTTAGGTGATACTTGTTTGACACTAAACTTGGCACATGTATACACTTGTCACCGTTTATTTTGCCCGTAGTTTAGTTTCTCAACAGGGTTGTTTTATTGACCTCTGCCAAATGTAGGTAACGGCAATGAGTCGGCCTCTTGAGGACATAGATTGAAAGATGACTCTCTTTTGTTCTTTAATTTATTTTTGAGAAATGTAAAAGACCTTTTGGTCTCTATTTATTTTGATGAGAAGGCTTGGAAGCCTCAATGAAACTTGAACTTATTTTGTGTATGTACAAAGGTCAACCTTGGTACCATGGACTTGTATTCTTTTGGTTTAGGAAGATATACCACATGATGAATACACTTTTGCAATTACGGTATGTAAATCTTATTGAATTTTATGGATGAAATGTTAATGGACATATATGTTATGAAAACTTAAGTGAGAATATGCTAATCACAGTGTGATTTGAGATGCACAAAATTTATTTAGTTTGACCTTGATTTACAGGGTCACCCTAAGGTCTTTAGGGCTCGGGGCGTGACATAGACACAATAATTCAAGAGCCATAAATTACTCAAAGTCACAATGTGACAACTTATAGTCCCAAGGGACAACTTTATGAATGATTGACATGTATGATTTCATCACTCATTTATTTAGTTATAGTTTTATGTTTAACATGATTTCTCATACAAAACTAGTTGGCATAAGAACTTGCATGATTTATTATATATCTTGTAACTCAATTATATGTATATGTTTTACGAATGCCAATAGCTTTTAGTATAATTATTTTTAACTACAATCTATGAAAGATTTTGTAAGGGGTTTTTCAAAAACCTATAACAGGGGTCTTGAGTTACTCACGAGCTTTTCCTGAAACTCAAAGGATTTTATCCTGTATATTTTAAGGAATGACTAGAAGTCTTCAAATTTAGATGCTAGTAAGTTATGAGAAATAATGACTCTAACTAGAAGAGAATTAATTTCCTAACCATGGAAGTATCAACCCGAGGTGATAGATACTAGATCGATGTAACGGCTTAGAATAAGATAAGAATGTGAATGGTGTTTACTATTGAAGTAATAGTTCAGGCATTTATGTGTAATGTAATGATGGACTCATATGATTGTAACTCTAATGCAATGTTTACTTATACTCTGCCAAATGTGGTTGCATTTAAAAAAAAAAAACTACCGACGTAAATATCGCTGCATGATTATTTATGGTCGAATACAATCTACTTGGATATGTAATGAGGCTTTTGGTTAGACACGTCATCAATATACTAGAAAAGGGATAACATATTGGCGAGGTGCCTAACTAGTCAATCATTATCCCTAATCCGCATAGGGTGGGTTTTGGGATGTGACATATAGCCTTGTATCAGCCACTACATTTTCTTAAAGGTGCAAAGATATGATGGCTTCCCCTAAAATGTTGACGGTATAAGGAGAGCCCAAATGTCTTGAAGGTTCCTTTCCATTGCCAATGAAAGGCCTTGGGATGTAGGCCTTTGGTGAGAGTACTATCCCTTAGATACACACTAGAGGAGCGAGGGGCCAATTTCTCTTTAAAGGGCCATAGCCTAGGAACTTCTCAAACAAAAACAATTGAAGGAAGAGGATTAGGTTGAAGTTAGTTATGTCATATCTTCTTACGAACCTCTGTTATTCCTCCATGATCATATCTAGGCAGTGGGACATATAACCTAACAAAAAGGATTCAACGCCAGTTTGTGACCTTGGGCAAGTCCAAGGGTGACCAAAAAAATACTTCAGTTGATACAATTTCTAGAAGCATGATCAACACCTACCTATCCAGGTAGCAAACCAAGAAAGGCATTAACTTGTGAAACTCGTTCAACTCGGGCCTATCATACACCTTGCGAGAAGATTTGTCGAAGAACTCTTAGAAGGCTAATAATCTATGAATAAATACCGCAGCTATGAAATAAAATTTATATTTCTTCCACCTTCTTGTTAAATTTTCCCGCACAATTTGTTACACGGGTTTGGTGCTCTTGGAAGTAAGCAAGGATCTCCCAGTCCTCATTGATTATTTCAAGTGTCAAATAATTATGTGTTATAGCCAGAGAAAGGTGCATAATGGTTGCGACATCCTCTAGAGTCAAGGTGAACTCCCCCTATTTTGTGATGAATGTGTGTGAAAATGTACGCCACTTTGAAGTGAGGGTAAGAAAACTATTATTGTCTTTCCTCCAACTCAATTCATAGAACACCTTTACCACGTCGATCATACCTACTTCCTTTAAAACCATTCAGTTACTAGGATCGTTAAAGATGTAGTATGTCCAATTACTCTAGTCACTAATTGAACTAGAGCTAGAAAGGAAGAAGGTGAACGAAAAATGGTAATCACCCATCTCGATGCAAAACCATGTTAGATTATCTACGAAAATCCCTTCCACTTCATCCTTATCTCCTATCATGAACCTAACCTGGAGAGCCTGACAATAGGGTCATGTGGACCCTTAAAGGAAATTAATTAGACTAATCAACCTAGTCATATATGTAAAATACAGTCAATTATTTTTAATTGATTTACATAATATTTTTCCTTAATTTATTTCAATTCATTCACGTACTTGTACTTGTTCAAGTCTCGTAATATGATGAAATGAAATAAGTTACTATTAGGTGCAAATATACCAAAAACTGTCCAAGTATAATATAACATGGCAAGTGTTCAAAGCTGACTCTAACGATCCCAATATATATAACATATACAATGTGTCAAGAATGGTATAGGCACCCTTTATAAATACAATGAATGATTACATCAATATAAAACCAAATACTACAATGGCCTCTATCAATTCCACAATGTTTCAATAGTGATCATTTACCAGTCCAATAGCTGTCATTCCCATGAACAATAGGGGTTAACCATAACGCTCGGTAGGGTTTTCGAAAACATACAAGCAAGTAGCGTGCAAAAACAAATACAAGTCCAAAGAGGAAAAATCTCTAATGTCTGTTATGCATCACAAACATACAACAATATCATCTACTAGATCACAGGTGTAGATACAACAATCAATAGAGTAAGGTACCACTCCATGTGGTGCAACAGCAATCATGAGGGCATTCGATATACACTCAACCATTAAATATGCCTATATACAAAACTCACGACGTACCTCCATTTTTTATTCAAAGCAATAAGTAAAAGCATTATGAACAAGAATTACGTAAATTACAAGGAATTGTAAGAATATATCTTGTAACCATAGAATGAGTTTCCATTCTATTTCTCTCATGTCGAATCTTAACACTCCGAACTTAGTTTTTCTACCAATCCCCCTAAAGGCCTAACACTTCACAAACTACTAACTCGTTGCAAATATGTCACCGCTTATTACGATCCGAAATCGAATGAAAACACCAACCCCATCACAAATTGATCTATTGGGTAATAGGAAAATATCGCTAGCACACACTCTCGCTATTTTGAGATTTAAATCTTTTCATTTAATTCCCAACCAAGGTATCACAAGTCTGATGACCTCGCATCACTTCTTATTCAAATTTTCCCAATGAGTTAATATTCACATTCTCATCATTCATTTACATTTCAAATTTTCATTCATAGTACCAATGTCTCACAAACCCGCAGCAGACATAGGGTGCTCATCAATGCCATATCAGCTCACAATATCATGTAGCCACACTGACTCACACCACAATCCACATCAACTGTTATAAAGTGCAACGCAAGGTGTTTCTATATACAAGAATCAAGTAAACAATAAAATGTCCATATATATATATATATATATCCATGGCAGACATATAACAAATAGTAAAGCATCAAAATGATAATAATAATCTCACCATAAAGATCCGACAATGGTCAAGCATTAGAATAATAATAATGCTCACATCATAAGGGTCAAGCAATGGTAAAGCATCATAAAAATTTTTACAGTCGTATCATAAAAATCAAATGACAAGTATGAGATACCAATGTAAAGACCCAGAAAATTACCAAAAGGTAATTTGGTAATTATTCAATCTAAATCAATGTCAGATCATCAATTGATGGATGATATGTTAGAATAATTATGAAATCAACTAACATGACATCAATATAGTAAAGTGGGGCTAAATAGAAATTTTAGCAATTTATTCGAGAATGGTGTATGCCACAGGGCCACACAGTCATATACGTGAGACAAATACATATTTAAATTCTAATAATTGAATTTGGTGAAATGGAGGACATATTTGGAATCAGCGCGTCGATATTAGCTAGGGTGTCAATATTGGTGCAAGTCCAAGACAGTTAATTTTCAGGTACGTATACGTGTGCGTGCGCATTTGGTCAACTAGCCGCTTGGCACCTTGGTATATGTGCAAATCTTCTTAAAGAAGCTTGGTTAGAAATTTATTGGCTTGGACACATGGCATCATTTGAGTGGGCATGATGGTATCCAATGCTATAATTGATTATATATGTATAAGATGCACCATAAGAAGACATGTGATGTGGATGAACAATACATTAGTGAGAAACTTTCTCTCTCATCTTTCCCCCTTTTTTATGCCAGACTCTCTCCTTCTCTTCTTCTGATTTATGAAACCTTTCTTTCTCTCTTTCTCTCTTAGATTATGTATGTGAAAATGGTGTATGTGTGGTGTGTGCTAGACAAAGATAATGAGAGGGGTCAAAGCCAGTGTGTGTATATACCTTGTGTATGTGTTTGAGAGAAAAAGGTAGACAGTGTATGAGTAAGTGTGTGTGTGTATATATGTGTATGTTTGTGTGTGATAACCCACATAGTGAACCTACTGAGCTGAGAAGAAGAAAGAAAGAAAAGAATAAGGAAAATGAAAGAAAATGAGAAGAAAAGAAGTGGAACAATGAAGGACTAGTCAACAAGGATGGCAGCCATGGGAGCTTTCATGAAGCTCACTCTCTCTCTCTCTCTCCTCGATTTCTCTCTCTAAAATAGTAGATTTGAGATAGGGATTTTTCATGATATTTTAGGATCTAAATTATCGATATTGAACGACTATGAATGCATGTTATAGTGTGTGATTATGTATATGTATATATATATATGTGTGTGTGTGTGTGTGTATAAGTACGTATATGGTCATGGTGTGAACCTTGAAGGCTACACTCACTGTTTGTTTAGAAACGTGGGAACCTAGAAATAAACATTTAGGATGAAATAAAAGAAGGGGGTGAGAGGGAGGAACAGTTCACTAAAAAGATCAGTTATCCATGGTGGATTACCCATCTCATCGTTTTGATTAAATCTGAAGGTTGGTTTGAGATCTAAGGTCTATTACGAACCAAATATAAAAAGTTAGAACCAAAAATAAAGAAAAATCATAGCTAAAATGGTAGAAAAACTAGGGTGGCCGAAAAAATGATCTGCATCGAAGATCATTGATTTTAGATATTTTGATCCACGAAATCGGTCTTAGATGATGTTTTGGAACATTTAAAATGATTTAGGATAAAAAAAAAAAAATGATAAAAGACAATGCAGAAAAATTAAAAGGGAAAAATTAAGTTTTTCAGTTTTTTGACGAGGTTCGCCCGAGAAGGCGAACGAAGCCTCACCGGTACTGGTCAATTCTGGCAAGATCGGTCAACGGTTTAACAGTTGATCATTGACCAATTAATGATTAACCAGGTGGCGGGTCGGTTGATTGCGTATTCAAGTCAAACTTTAGGTCATTACCCGGGTTAACAGGTCATTGGCCTTGGGGGTTGTTTGGCTGTGTGAGTAGGATTCAGATTTAAACCGGTTCTTCTAGTTCAAGTTCAGATTTAAACCGGTTCTGGGTAAAATTGGTTCATTGTTGAACTAGTTCTTGCCAAGAAAATTACGAAACTACTTTCTTTTAATAAATTGAATTTTTAATGAAAAATAAATGAAAAAAGGGCATTCATAAGATTTTTTGGCATTCCAAATTGGATATCAAAGTCCGTTTGGATATTCAAGGACATGGGTAGTCCCATATAAATATGTAAAATGATGAAAATATCCGTGATAATAAATTTAGTAATTCTAAGGAAAATCAAAATCCGAAAGGGGCTAGTCTAAGGTTGTTAGATGTCAGGATTCAAATTTACCATCAGATTGGAAAATTTGGGACCCAGTGGTGGTCCCACCTAAATTGGTAAAATGACTATTATAACCCTAAAGTTAGATTGAGCAATTAAAGGCCTAATTAAATTTTAAAAGAGGTATTTTCAAAGATTTTGGATGCCCAAAATTCAAATATGATGTCAAATTGATCAAACTGTAACACGAGGTTGGTCCCACATGAATATGTAAAATTATCATAATGCCCATTGGCATAGAATAGATATCTAAAAGAGTCAATAAAATATAAAAAGAACACCTTTAGGGTTTTTGGACCTTCCAAATCCAATTCCAATGCTTATTTTGTGAGATAGTGTCTCAGTTAACTTAAAACTTGTCTAGTAAAACTACGAAAATGCTCTTATAGTTTAAAAGACATTCAAATGACTTAAAAACATTGCGATATGGCCTCTTCAGGATTTTTTAGGCCTAGAAACACATTTTTTATATCCGTTTGGGAAAACAGGCATTCAATGTATAAGTTAATGTATAATTAACCTTAAAGAACTTATAGAATTAATATAAAATCTTAAGGTTAAGGGTTGAGGTAGTTCTAGGAGTTAAACCATGAGGGTGTAAGGTATCCAACACATGAAACACACAAGTAATGCCTCTTTATAGTCTTATGGAGACTAAGACTAGGATCACATCTTGATTGGTAAGTATTGCATGCTTCTCATTTGAACCTTATAATGTGACTGCCATTATTATTTTGATGTTTGACCATTGTGGGATCCTTATGGTGTGGTTGTTATTATCATTTTAGTGCTTTACTACTTGTTATATAGACAATGATACATATATGGACATAATATTGTTTACGTGATCCTTGTACAAAGAGACATTATACATTACACCTTGTTTACTTATTAAGTTGATGTGAATTATGGTGTGAGCCAATGTGGCCACCTGATATTGTGCATTGATATGGCATTGATAGGCATCCTATGAGTGGTGCGGGCTTGCGAGACATTGGTACTATAAATATGAATGAATTGATTAGGATGAACTAATGTAATAAGACGAGTGGTGTGCTTATGAGATTTTGCTAAATATCTATTCGGTTTAGTTCTTGATAAAGAAAGCAGGCTCTTATAATACTTGGACAAGGAGCATGCCTCTTCAAATACTTAGACAGTGGGCAAGCCCTCATAATACATGGCCACTTATGATTGGGATAGTGTCTTGGTTTTAGGTAGTTACTCATTTAAATTTATATATACATTAATCATAATGCATCGCATACTGCATTTATGAAACTATGCATGCACTAAGCATGTTTGTATTGCCATAGCTTTATGGATAAGTGCAGTGGTTGTTGATCTAACTTATTGTGTTGTGGATTGAACTTATTGTACATAAAGATTATGTAGTGATTACACTTTGTGGGCTTATTATATCATTGACATTTCATTGGTTGTATGACTATTAGAGATTTTGTTCTTATCGCTTTGAACAAGAAATTGAGGTGCATCATGAGGTTAGAATACATACATACGTATATATATATATATATATATATATCGTGTTTGAATACATGTTGAATGACTTATTACTGCTATTGCACCACCTGGAGAGGTATTTTATCTTCCATGTTGTTGTATCTACACATGTGATCTAGTTGATGATATTATCATGTGCTTGTGATTGCATACTGGATATTTGTCCTCTTTGGACCTGCATTAGATTTTTTACGTTGTTTGCTTGTGTGTTTTGGGAAACCCTATTGAGTGTTATGGCTTACCCCTCTTGTTCAAGGAAATGGCAAGTATTGGACTAATGAACAATAGCTGCTGGAGTAGTATGAGATGGACAAAGACCAGCACATTATTTAGTTTTTCATTGATGCTGCTATTCATTGAATTTGTAAAATGGTGCATGTACCCTTCCTAACACGTTGTATATGTTGTATATATTAGACTTCGAGAGTCAACTCTGGATACTTACCTCATTACATACTATTTATGAATGTCTTTGGAATAATGGCACATGATAACAATTTATTTCATTTAATCCCGTAACAGGACTTGAACAGGTATAAATAGGATAACGAATTGAAACCAATTAAAAAAATGGACTGTATTTTATAAACCTAACTAGGTTTATTAGTCTAATTACATTTCCTTAAGGTTCTAGATGACCCTCTTGTCAGGCCCTCGGGTTAAGGTCGTCATAACCAACCAATCAGGGTCCTAGTTGCCACCAACTATAAGAAGACATTACTTGTGTCTTTTCATAATATGTGTTGGATACCTTACACACTCATGGTTTAACTTCCAAGACTACCCCATTCCTTAACACTAAGGTTTCATATTGATTTCATAAGTTCTCTAAGGTTAATTATACATTAGTCTATATACCAAGTGCCCATTTTCCCAAATGAATATCCAAAATATGTTCATGGACCTCAAAAACCCTAAGGAGGCCCTATCACAATGTTTATAAATCATCTAAATGTCTTTTAAACCCATGAGGGAATTTTCATAGTTTTATCAAACAAGTTTCACGTCTACCGAGACACTGTCTCACAAAACGGGCCTTCGAATCCAATTTAGAAGGTCCAAAAATCCTAAAGATGTTTTCCCTGTATTTTATTAACATCTTTAGATATTTGTTCCGTGCCTAGGGGTATTATAATAACTTTACGTATTCATGTAAGACCAAAATTGTGTCTCTATTTGGTCAATCTGATATTGTATTTGAATACCTAGCGTCCAAAAACCCTAGACTAGCCTTTTCTAAGTCTCCAAATGTCCAAATGAACCCCACCATTGAGTTTGGATCTCCCAAAAACCTAAAGAATGCCCATTTTTGCATTTAAATTTCAATTTATTAAGGGAAGGGTATTTTTGTAATTTCTAGCCAAGAACTAGTTCACTCCAATCCGTATGTCCAAATATCCCATCCCAAACCTAGGTGTGCCAAACCCGACCTAGTCCACCACCCGGTTGACTGAATTGAGTCAACGTTGACTCATTGATTATTGAACGCCAGAAACAATCACCATCTCCAGTACCGGTACACCAGAGCCCCATTTTTTGACCTATTTTTCACGTTTTTCTTCACTATTTTTTATCATTTTTCATCCCAAACATTATCTAACTTTAATTGACAATGTTTAACACAAGATGCGAGGGTCGAACAAGGGATTCTGGTGAATCTCGATTTTCTGATGAAACTAGAACTTAGCGATTCTCCTTTATCTGGGTGACTGTTTCAAGTTGCTTTTGATTCAAATTTATTCCCCAACACCTATATACTGTCCTAGGATCCATTTTACTATTCGAAATAGCTCTAAAATACAAAGGGGTAATGCCAACCGATTTGGAACCTAGATTCCGATGAACTCACCCCCAATCATTTCCTCACCATTCCCATGTCTTTTAAACCTCATTTCTTACCTACTCTCTTAAATTTTCACATACAAACCACAATGTAGTTCAAGAAATCCTCTCTTTGTTTCCATTACTCTGGAGAACCCAGATGGTTCTTGATTGCGCCCAAAGAATAACGCGGTAGTTGTAGTGTAGCTTTAGGGTGTCAATTCCACAGGGAGACTAAATTAAAAGAATAATAAACAGAATTTCTGAAACTAAAGAAAGTATTAAACAGTTAACGAGAAAATAAAAGTATAAAAAATGCTTTTGAATGCAAATAAAAATTAAATAGACTGATTAACGGATAAAGTATTCAAATTTAACGAACAGTGGAGTGTCGAGAATCCCTTGCACATGTCTGGTATTTTAACTATTTTTAATTCACTGATTACTCAATTGAGAAATTACATTCCAAAAATCTCAACCAGAAGATATAAAATTATGAACCAAAATTAGACTGAAAATAACCCTTCGAAAAATCATTCATCAATTTAAAATCACGCAAATTAATATTCACATTGAGAAAATCCAACGACGACAATATACCCAACGAGCAATACTGTAGCAAAGAATTAAATTAATATGAATAATTAATTGTTCCAAAAATAATCAAAACATTAATCCATTCAATAGAAAAAGCATGACTGAATCTATAAACGGACTAAACCCTTTAATTATTCGGAGAATAAAATCCAATAATTAATTTAGAATGATCATCAAAGAATTTAATAAATAAAAACCACATACAAGAATCAAAATAAATTAAAATAACCATCTATGGTGCAAGTTAATCCCTAACCCCACTTGAAAATTTAGTTGCCCATGTACAGGATAGATAACATAAACCTCACAGAGAAACACTGAGCCATGGAGTCACTACGTTGATTTTTCCTCCTTCTTCCCTGCGCCAGAATTTCCTTTCTGCGTCGCACCTACGGCTCTCTCCTCTGTGTTGTTCCGCCGCAGGACCTCTGTATTTTCTCTATAAAATTTCTCCGTTTCTCCGCAGCTTCTGTATATCTCCCGTTAATTTTTCCTGCGCCTCCAGTTGAGCCCTACACGCCACAGCCCTTGGGCCTCAATTCCAATCGCACAAGCCCCAGCAGCCGCGCCTTGCCTTGCGCGTGGCTCTTTCCAAGCCACCATGCCAAGCCAGCCGCACCAGACCCCTGGCCCACTTCACTTCACAGTCGCACCAAGCCTGCTGGCTTTTTTCTTTGTTGTGTCTTGCACCGTGCAACACCTGGCACTCCAGCGACAGGCCCACACCTTGCCCAGGCCCACGCCAAGCCACACCGCAGCCTGCCAATTTTGACTTCTTTTCTTGTTTTAATTTTCCTTGCTCTTTTTTTTTCTTGACGTGTCTTCGCTTTTTACTTGCTTTTTTTCTGTTCTTTTTCTGATCCAGCCACAAGGCAGCCGCTGCTTTAACTCTCTTCTTCGGCTTTCTTTCTTGATCTTCATCTGCAACCCCTAAAACAGGACCGACAATTAATGTAATACTTGTGATTTTGAAATATCATATAACACTCAAATCCATCTCATTGTGAATAAAAATTAAATCAAATAATATCAATTATAACTCAATATTTATATTCACATTTTAGCAGTTTCATCTAATAATAGGACATTTAGAGTGCACTTTTGCGCATTCATCAATTCTCTCCAACTCGCTACACTTTATATACATATACATATATGCACATTCACACATAGACACACATGTATTTGGCCATACACATATCTAACCATACATAAATAGTTTATATGCCTTTAACAAGATTAAAGATCCCTACCTCACGATTCGATTAGAGAGAGAAACAAGAGAGAAAGCTCTAAGATAACCATCAATGGTTGTCTCTCTGCCCAACTACTATCTGAGTTTCCTTTTCCTTCTTCTTATTCTTTCCATTTCTTTCTTTCTTATTCTCTTTTTCCATTTCTTTCTTCTTCTCCGTTCACTCATTATGTGTTATCACACAAACACACATATACACACACTATTCTCACACTCTTATTATATCTACACTCACACATACTCCACGTTTCACTCACATCTCTATTCATCCTACACATACACAGCCATGCATATACATATATACACACACTCACCCTTTCGGCTCAAAAGGGGGAGAAAGAGAGAGAGAGAGAATTAAAAAAAGGAAGGGTCTACCCAAGAGTAGAAAAAAAGGAAAAGGTTGATGTGTGGTCTTATCTCTCACCCCACACATGTACTAATGCACACACACGTATACTATGGTATGTCTCACACACACACACTAGCATTCCAACATTTGATTCCTTGGAAACCAATCAAAATAGGATACTTGGCATTGTCTAGAAATCCCAACCAAGCTTCTTGTGGAAGCTTTGCACAATCTCCAATGCATCATGTGGCCAGTTGGTCAAATGTGTTCGTGCACATGCGCCTAAAAATAAAAAGGCTCAAAATCACACCAAAATTAGCACCTTAGATAATTTTCACGTATTGATTCCAAATATGCTTTATGTTTCTCCAAATCCAGTCATTAGAATTTCATATTTATCTGCATCCCATATATGATTATTTGGCCCCAAGGCCCACACTTGTCACGTCCTTAACCCGGAGGGCCGGACTAAGGCGTCATTGGGACCCTGAAATGAAGGTAATAGGACTAACCATCATCATCAAGTGTATAAAATACATGTCATTTTTTTTTAGTTTATTTCCTTTAAATCATTTCCCTTTAATTGGTTTCAGTTTGGTTCCATGATTAAACATGTTTAAGTCCCGTAACAAGATTTATCAAATTAAGTTACTCTCAAAATAAACCACAGTAAATAAGACTAGATTTAAATCAAATGTATACTGTTGCCCATTATTGCAAAACTATTTGAGTCGGGTATAAACACCCTTACAAGTTTAACAAATGAATGATACATAAATTGAATTTCTATCAAGACTAGGTCTTCAATCTTCTACTGATGCTTCAACAGCTGATGTCTAAGTCCAGTATACCTTTCATTCCCATGAATAGCAGGGGTAAGCCATAACGTACAATAGGGCTTCCCAAAATCACACACAAGCACACAAGGATGTAAAAGCTAATGTAAGTCCAAATAGGACAACCTCTAATGTCCAGTCTACGTTACAAGCACATAATAACATCATTTATTCAATCACAGGCTTAGATATAATAATCAAGAATGTGTGGGACCACTCCGCATAGAGTAACAACACTAATCCAAATAGTTACTATATGTAATAAAGTCACAAGAAATAAGTGTAAGTAAACAACCCCACGGCGCATCTCCATTTCATGTTCAAAGCCACAAGCACAATATAAACAATAGTAGTATAAAAAACCAATGAGGGGTAATCTCCACACAATCTATTCAAAACTATAAAAACAACATCATCCGATAGTAATACAACCAACACGGATCATCAGTAAGATAAATCAACAAGGTATGATCACAACATCGTACAAGTACACACCAAATACAATCTACATCACAATACGTCAATCATCACCCACTACATTCGCCAATACAACTGATGCAAGTTGTTTCGGAGGGATACCACTTAGATATCACTTAAGGTCCCAAAGCGTGAATATCACTTAAAACAGAGGGGTTGAATAGGTAGGTCTTAGAATAAAAAATTTCTCCTATGTTAATTTCAATTCTTGTCTAAATCAAAAGATGACACAACAACCGAATCACTCAATGTGATTTGTCCAACATTAATGCCCATCTACCAATGAAATAGCCAAGAGTCATTCAAATATACCACCCTATCAACATTCACCAAATTGATTAATCTAGCTTAATTTGATATGCAATTTTATCAATTCAAAGCAAAATTCAACTAAGTGATCAATTTATGATTTCATTCAATTTTCTCAATCAAGTTTTCAATTAATCAAACTAAAGAACAATTATGAATTTCATGAAAACCCAATTTTAAAATTCAAGCGGAAGCATTCAATTAAAGAAAATTGAAAGAGATTGAGAGATTTGCAGACTGATTGATAACGAAAAAATCACCAAGGAAAATAATCCTTGGAGTAAAACTCTAGAGCCGAGCCACAAATAGGACAACCTCTAATGTCCAGTCTACGTTACAAGCACATAATAACATCATTTATTCAATCACAGGCTTAGATATAATAATCAATAATGTGTGGGACCACTCCGAATAGAGTAACAACACTAATCCAAAACAGTTAGTATATGTAATAGATTCACAAGAAATGAGTGTAAGTAAACAACCCCACGGCGCATCTCTATTTCATGTTCAAAGCCACAAGCACAATATAACCAATAGTAGTATAAAAAACCAATGAGGGGTAATCTCCGCACAATCTATTCAAAACTATAAAAACAACATCATCCGATAGTAATACAACCAACACGGATCATCAGTAAGATAAATCAACAAGGTATGATCACAACATCATAAAAGTACACACCAAATACAATCTACATCACAATACGTCAATCATCATCCACTACATTCGCCAATACAACTGATGCAAGTTGTTTCGGAGGGATACCACTTAGATATCACTTAAGGTCCCAAAGCATGAATATCACCTAAAACAGAGGGGTTGAATAGGTAGGTCTTAGAATAAAAATCTTCTCCTATGTTAATTTTAATTCTTGTCTAAATCAAAGGATGACACAACAACCGAATCACTCAATGTGATTTGTCCAACAATAATGCCCATCTACCAATGAAATAGCCAAGAGTCATTCAAATACACCAACCTATCAACATTCACCAAATTGATTAATCTAGCTTAATTTGATATGCAATTTTATCAATTCAAAGCAAAATTCAACTAAGTGATCAATTTATGATTTCATTCAATTTTCTCAATCAAGTTTTTAATTAATCAAACTAAAGAACAATTATGAATTTCATTAAAATTCAATTTTAAAATTCTAGCAGAAGCATTCAATTAAAGCAAATTGAAAGAGATTGAGAGATTTGCAGACTGATTGATAACGAAAAAAACTACCAAGGACAACAATCCTTGGAGTAAAACTCTAGAGTCGGGCCAATGCTCAAGGAAGACTTTCATTATGATGGAAAATAAAAGACAACATATCTACAACCAAGCTTAGTACCTCAATCTCCGTTCTCCCCGATCTCGTCTTCAAATTCCTCTTGAATCCTCAAGCATTTCATAATCAGAACCTTCAAAAAACTAAAATCTTCGTTAGTCTCGGAATCCTCTGATCAAGCAGCTTAACCACTGATCGCTCAATGTCGAGTCCTCAAGCTTGAACTCCATTTTTTGTCAATGGTGAAATTGACATGAACAAAGGCTCTTAGATCTGATTTGGATCTAGTGCATGATCTAAATCGAGCAATGAATAAGAGTAGAGAAATGTATGAATGACATATATGAATGATCTCTCAATAATTTAGGTCTCACAATTTGAGGCTCACTCACTCTCTTATTTACTGCTCTCAACTCTATTTTCATTTATTTTTGCAAAAAACTTATCCAATCCTAAATGAGCTTGAAAATAGAATATAAATCTGTTTTCCGCCCAAGGTTCGTTTGAACGAGCCATCATTCGTTTGAACGAGCACCAGTTCGATCGAAAGAACAAGGAACCAATATCAAACGAGCACAACTCTGAGGTTGCTGCTATTCATTTGATATAGAACCTTCGAACGAATGAAAATGAACTTTTCTGTTATTCGGTCAAACGAGCCAAGGTTCGTTCAAACAAGCAACAAAAAGTTGCTCATTCTTGCTTGTTTTGTGAATTGAATTTTTTCCTTTAGTATTTTAAAGATTTATTTTGGAAAATTTGATTTACAACCACAAGTCAATCACATACATGATGTTATGATAAAAACTATATGCAATGCATGCATAATGTGAGTGTGCGAGATCTAAATTAAATACAAAAGTCCAATATACCCTTCGAGAGCCAAGTGGCCAGTAGTGAAAAACGGTAATGTCTATAACATCTTGACCCAATTAAGCGGGGCAATTAAGGATAATGATAGTTATCATAAGATAATTTGCTTATTAACCATGGGCAACCTTATTTAAGACTAATAGTTCACAAATATAGAGACAAATGTATAAATGAGAGTAGTTAGTTAAGAATTGGAGACAGTCAATTTTAAGAAAGTGATTCACAGGTAACGGTCATAACTTGATGACAAATTACGATTGGCGTTAATCAAGGATTAGCACATGAAAAATTTTGGAAGATTAGTGCATAAAATATACCAAAGCAAGACTAGTAATACATAGATGAAATATGCTTAATCAATAAGCCTTATAAAAATTTCAAGAGACTTTTGTGAGATTTAAAATGCAAGGTTTGGGAATTTATGAAGTACACTAAAACGTATTATGGTGTATGTGTAAAGTAAAAAGAGAGAAAAGAGCATTAAAAACTCCCACAAAGTCTTGAACCCAAGACCAATGGAATAAGGAAAGACTTATGCCAAAAAGATAACCACTAGGCTATCAGCATCTTTGTGCTATATAAGCCACATGATATATATATATATATATAACTCATAAAAGAGTGTAGCGAATTCAAAAAAAGAAAAGACAAATGGCAACACCCCATTACACCCTCACCATAGCCAATAAAGAGACATGTAGCCAACCTCCCTTGGGGATATGTGTATACATTACATGTGCGTGTTACAGGGATCAGAACTGGAAAAAAAAAAAAAAAAAAGGTAAAGAGAGAGAGGGTCGGCTAGAGAGAGAAACTATAGAGAGTAGAGAGATAAAGAGGAAAAATGAAGAAGATGGAAAGGAACTGAAGCTAGAAGGCTCAGAAACCATTAGAAGGCAAAGAAAGTATGGACAGTGGAGGTTGGAGCCGCCATTTAAGGTAGAAGAGAATTTTCTCTCTCATCCATTTTCTATCCTTTAGAATCAGTTTATGAGCATTTAATTGTATGCATGCGATTAATATTGAAGAGAGGAATAAAATAGAAAAGGAATGGTATTGTTTAGACTAGAAAACCCTAGAAAACCTAAACACCCGAAGTCATAAAAACTCAATTTTTAGTCTATCCTCGATGAAACTTGATATGGACTCTAAGGCTCAAAAGAGCATAAAAAATGCAACACATAGCAACTTCAACTACTAAGAATAGTCAACTGACCCCTAAGGAATCGCAATTTACAGTCAAGAAAGAGATAGATTAAGATGAGGCATTTAAGCTAGATTTGCTCAATTTTGTGAACGGGAAATCGTCCTTAAGGGTGCCAGAAATCCATCCGAATGGAAACGAGTTGAAAACAGTACCTGTAGCTTCACGAAATAGGAAAACAAGTTGTCGCTGAAAAATCAGGTCTCGCTAGAGACCCTACTGTAACAGCTTGTTTTGACGTTCAAACCTAAGTGAAGTCCAATTTTAACCCTAAATATGGAGTCCCCATGGAAAAAAAATTCGAATATCGTTGGTTTTTTTGTCAAAAAACTATCAACGGCGATCGTCGACACTAGAGAAGGCAATCAGAACCCTTGCCGGAAAAATGAAGGAGACGAATACTGTGTGGGTCGAATCATTCGGGTCGGGATCCGGTTCGGGTCCTGACCAAAAAATAAACGGATCTGGTTTAAATGAAATGGTAACATTTTGATAAAATGGTGCTGACGTCAACATGACGCAGAGAACCAGTTGGACCGGTTGGTTCACCCCTCTTTTGAACCGGTTCACCTGAAAATGGCTTAGACCGAACGGTCTATCTTTAAATGTTTTTGAAATTATGTTTTAACCCTCAAATGTTTCTTTTAATTACGAAAAGACCCAAAAAATTAATTAAAAATTAATTTTAAATTATGGAAAATTAATAAAATGCCCTTAAGCAAAACATAGGCCCAAATGAAGGCCAATTAAAATGAAAAAAGTGTCTAACCCAATATTTTTGGGCATTCTAGACTCAACGGCAGAGTCCGATTTATGAAATTGGATCCCGAAAAATATGAACAGACGAACTGGAATAATTATAATTATGTCCTAATGACAAATTAGGGCATCAATTAAACTCCGATGACTATGAAAATACATACCTTAGCATTTTGGGACATTCTGGACCCAATGGCCAAGTCCATTTTAAGAAACGAAGTCCCAAAAATATAAACTCGCGAAATGTCATAATTACCATTATGCCCTTAGTAATCCAAAAGCTAGTTAAATGTCAAAGATAGCATATTTTGACTTTCTTTGACATTCCGGACAAACGGTAGAGTCCATTTTAGCAAACGAAGTACCAAAAAATAGAACATGTGAAAATGTAAAATTATAAAAATGCCCCTAGGCTTAATATAAGCCACAAATAGGCTAATTAAGATTTGGAAAAGCCTAAATTAATTATATTCAATATTTTGAACCTGATGATGACGTCTTTTTGAGAATAATAAGACCCAATAACAAATTAAAAAATGAAAAATACATCTTTAAGACTTAATGAAGTTACCAGAAATATATAGATGGAATTAAAATGTCTATGTAAATGTTTTAAGGATCGTCTAGACTTAAAAATGAAGTTCAAATACGTAAATCGTGTATGGAGAAATATGGGACATTAAAAAGTATAAATTACCAATTTGCCCCTAAAGGAAAAAGTAAGCAATAAAGCACAGGAGCCCTAAATTGGAAATTTGAAGATCTCTTAATCGATAAGACTAAATTCAAAAGAACTTAAAATACTAAATAAAGATGCTTAGAATTAGAATAAATACTAATTCAATATGTAATGTATTTTTTATCCATGATTATAGCATCATCCAAATGATGAAAAAAATGAAAGAAGGCTATGGGATAACTACTATGGAACCAGTATGGGAATGCAATGCTAAGGTCCCAATGTATGTAAACCCGAACTCTAATATGCAAATTTCTACTCTACCAATGTGACCTACTTGTATAGCGGTCAATCTTTGCTTCTTGAAATTGTGTATCAGTAATTGCTTCAAGTCCAAAAACCATTGATTATCGTGTTTTCATTATGTGAAAATTTGTGAATTTTTGATATCCTATTTGTTATGAATATCTATGAGTCATTTGACTCATTTGCTATATCTTGTCTTTGTGATCATAGTGATCCCTTTTGTTGTGGACATTTATAATCTATGTATATGTACGTACCTTGTGGAATCCTTTTTCTGATGACTCTATTTGTGACTACCCGGGGTTGTGCTTGTCATAATGCCCGTTTTGTGATGCAGATGACCTACGAGTCGGTGTTTGGGAATGATACTCAACATGTTATCTTGATGCGGATATTTTGATATGATGATAAGAAAACCTAGAGATGAGTGGTGAACCTGGATGAGTGTTGTATGGGGGTAGTCAAGCCCTATTTGATAGCATCCATTTGACTCAATTTGTATATATTTGATTCCACATCATTTGTTGATTTGATGATGTTATCTTTGAATGTGAAAGACGCCTTTGAGGCTTATCTTGGTATTTGATTTGAATCTCTTTAATTTAGGCAGCTAAACATTATATGTTAATAAATTTGTGCTTGTTGACTTGTTTAGTCATCCTTATTGAAATCGTAAGCTCTTTGTGAACTGTGTTATTTTGGCCTTATGGCCGATCCCTTTGAGCTTGAAATCCTTTGATTATCCTTTTGTTATACACCTTTGTTTAACCCATGGTGGAGTGAAGGATTGACGTACGGAGCTAAGTTAGGTCACTCCAGAATTATAACAATTTTTCAGGTAACACAATATGGAAGAAAAGGCAATGATGGTGACTAATACAACTAGTGAAGTGTTGTGGGAAACTTTGATGGTATACAACTCCCAAATCTTAACTTGAACAAATCCTGTAAGGATTGTAATCTTATTAGATAATATGACAGAGCGATGTTGCAAGATGTAATTAGGACTGTGTAAGAGGAAATGATGATGGAAATTGTATTGAGAATAATCTTATTGATGATTGATAAAGTTGATTTATTATCAAATAAGTTGCATGTGTGTAGCTTCCGCGCTTGATAAAATAAAAGAGAAAAATTTTGACTATCTCGTGCAATTCATTTGATTTTGTATGGCCTGTCTGAGTAACAGTGTCGATCACTGACCCTTAATTCGCATAGGATGGGTCTCGGGTTGCGACAATGTCTCTTGGATGAACTTGGAAAAGAACGGGCATTGAGGTACTCACTCATAAGACTTATGTAAGGATTACACACAAAGCACGTTTTGTCAAACTGGATTAGCCAATTACAATATTGAACCCCATGGTCCTAACATAAGCACTTAATTCTTAATACGTAAACACTTTCATGAATGTAATATGATATGCTTATGATTTTATGACACACGCATAGGGCCCCCAAAATGTATGTGTCCTGCCATTTCATGAGTTGCTAACTCATAGGGTTAGGAAACCTTCTACACGGGGTTATGGTCTATAACCAAAGGGAGACCATCCCCATCACAATATTGGGGCTCATATTCTCGTACTACCACATAATATGCATCATCAGATCCACATAAAACTCACACCACTTAGGTACACTCAATATCATCATATTTCTTCAAATCTCACACCACTCAGGTATGCTTAAGAGTATGAATAATAGTAAACATCAGAGTCCATTAAAGTTTCCAATAAATGCCATACAAAATGTTTCATCTACAATAATCATATAACAAAAGTGTCCATATATGTATCCATGATAGGAAAAATAAATAGCATTAAAGCACATCATATCACAAAAACCAACAAAGGCCAAGCCTCAAAATAGAAATGATAGCAGCATCATAAGAAATCCATCAGTGATAAGACATATGAATAACAATGACAATTATATCACATGCGTCAATTAGGGAGTGCGGTATGCCAACTAATCAAGGCATCACCCTAGTCATAGCCATCATCCAATTGCGAGGAGACACTACATGTGTCTTACATCATGCATATCTAACACCTTACACACTCATAATTTCACTCCCAGAACCACTCTGACCCTTCAGGTTTCTTATCAAGTCTTAAAGTTCTTTACGGCTAATTGCATATCAGCCTGTACATCAGGTATCTGTTTGCCCAAACAAACATAAGAAATATGTTCACGGGCATCAAAACTCTTAAGGATGCCCTATTATATTGTTTCTAAGTCTTTTGAATGTCTTTTGAACCTATAAGGGTACTTTCTTAACTTTACAAATAGGTTTTATGTTTATTAGAGCATAACCTCAAAATAGAACCTTGTGGACAAATCTAAAACGATTCATACCTATACACTTCCACATTCATTTATGTATCTTTCGATCAATTACTCAAAAATTTACTCATTACTAATTCAAGTTTTAGAAGTTAAAGCCCAAGGGCCAATGTCGATCCACTCAAATTGCATACACATGCAGTTTCTACTTCATCTTAAAAGAAGCATACACACACATTCCATTTGTCAATTCATGGTTCAGAGTCATTTGGTGCACATTATTACAATCAATAACCCATCTCACCAATGTTGCATTCTCATTTGAGTTTAATCCCATCTTCATTCAAAACATCATCCAATATCATGGATCAAAATTTGGTCAATGAGTATATCATCAAGTCAAGCAATTATAATTCTATGCCGATACCATTTATACTTTACATATTCTCACAAGTTATCACCATATCTTCAAGTCATTAGATTATATACTTTCTTACTGATCATTCTAGTCACACTTCCCCACCTCACATTTAACTATAACATGAACATGTGTTTCATTCTTACATCACCAACAGTTTATATCTATTGTCTAAGCCCATATTCTCATTAACCAACTCACTTCCCAAGATAAAAACCTTTTAATCTCATTGAAATCATAAGGTGAAACCAATTTTATATAAAACTAAGTTAAGAAATATTCAATTTGTACATAATATTTGTTCAATTCAGCCTTGACATGAATTAGTTATGCTAAGTTGAAATCAGCCTCATACCTAGATTGAATTTTCGAAAAAAATTCTAACTTCTTCCCCAAAAAACATTCACAAATATTTTTCCTGAAATAGTTTTGACTGAAACAAATTTTGGATGAAAACATACTTCCATAGCTTCAATTTGACACAAATTTGACTCCAATCGGATTTAAAATGAATTAGTTATGATTTTTGCAAGTTGACCAAAATTACTGCCAAAATAATTTGGCCAGCCAAGAAGACCTTTCCGGTCGACCAGTACTGGCTGTCCAAAACTCTCAAACAGTCCAGACCCTACTGTTGATCAGTAGGGTCCTTTCGGTCAACCGGAAGCTACCCAAGAGTCCCCTATTGTGTTATTTTCTCAAGTTTTCATTACTCAATCTTATCTAAACTCAAACCCCTTGATTTTCATACATCAATACCTATTGTTTACATCATTTAAAACCTAAAATACCAAAGATTTATGACTCAATTTCATGAATTTTAACACAAAATCTCACAATACTATAGACATATCCATACCCAAGAACATTCATAGTAACCTCAATGAGGTCTTTAATTAAAGAAAACAATCCTCGCACACATACACAAATCCACACACATATATACTTGTTCAAGCACACACACAAAAACATATATAGATACATTCACCATATTTCAATTAGACTAAATGAAATATCCAGGAGGCCTTACCTCAAAAGGTTTCAAGCCCTAACCATGATGACTTGTGATTCCTTCAACCAAAATCAAAGTCTAAGTTTTCCTTCATCTACCTCATGCTTCAAAAATCTCCAAGAAAGTCCCCCAAGTCTTGATTTTTCATCAAGGACCCATGAATCTCTTTAAAAACCTAACTTTTTCTCTCTAGGCTTTTTGAAACCACATCCCACACGAAGGAGATGATGAGGAAGAAATGGTGGTGATGTGAGGAGAACGGGATAGAGAATAGGTGAGCCTTCCATCCATGGCCAAATCCTCCTTCTCTTTTTCTTCTTCCTTCTCTTCTTTCTTCCTTCTTTTCTTCCTCTCTTCTCCCTCTCACTCTATCTCTCGATATTTCCAAGAAAATGAGATACCCATTTGGTCTCTCTCTTTCTCTATTTTATTTTTTTTCTTTTCTTTCCTTTCATTTCTTTGGCCTCTAGTGTGACATATGTCCCACTCACATCCATATAGTTATTTGGCTTGCTTAGAAAGCTTTCCTATACATCCCAATAAAATGCCAAGTCATACAAAAATGATTAGTCTTTCAATTCAAAAAAAATTGGACTCGTGGCTCCATTTTTCCTGTAGATTCTAGAAATATAATTTTTGTCTCTCATTTCCAACATTAGAATTTTCTAATTTATTTGTGTTCAAAATTTGACTATGTGACCGCAGTCCACATTAGCCCTAATTATATCATTAAATTCTCCTTTAGGTTCATAATTTCATATTTATCATTTATAAATTAATTTCACAATTTATCTGAAATATATTCATTTAATTAATTAATTATCTATCATTAATTTAGATTGAAAAAATTACCAATTTGTCCTTTAATAATTTTTGGGTATTTATAATACTAGTCCTAGATAAATTACTAAAACTCAAGTTTAACTTCATTGTGTCATACTGATGACTTATCAAATTATTTCACAGTATTTCTGACACGCCTTCAATTAATTACTTATCTGGCTTTAATTTAGACTAGAAAAGTACTAAATTTTCCTTTGGTAATTTTTTGAGTCTTTACATCTCCCTTCTCTTCGGCCAACAACAAGGGGTCTTTAAGGGGTTCCTTAGAGGATATCAGGTAAACACCTACCTTGGGCCAGATTTCATCCCTTATTATATCACCAAAGAAGGGGGCTCTCTTTCATTCTCCCTTGGGTGGCAAAGATGGAACTTTTCCATCAATGAGCACAATGCTCTCTATCCTGAAAGTCGTAGTCGATTCAAATAATGGAAATCATATAGGGATAAAGAAGCTAAGTTCCAAAAGAGGAGATAAAAAACTTTCAAAGGAAGATGCACAAAAAATGTTGAAGAAATCTTCATAGAGTACAAAAGAAAAAATGAATAGTAAATAGAGAAATGTAAAATTGAATCATGAATTTATAGTATGGAGATGATTGTCATACTTCTGATTGAGATACAAGAAATGGTGTAACCCATCAAAAAGGAGCATGACCCTTCACTACTTACAATAACTGATGCAATAAAGGCCGATGAAAAATGGCCACGTTAGAAGAACTATAATTATTGTAGTTATTTCGTAAAGGTGTACTTTCACAAAAGACAAAAGTACTTTTGACATAGGTAATGGTTTAATCAAATTTAGAGACAGTTTTCATTTCTTTATGAGCTAAGTTTCCCTCCTGAAATTTTATAATAGTATGGCACGCAAGGGGGCAAAATGTAAATAGTTAAAACTTTCATGAAGTTCTATGTTGAACCTCAACAGGGACAACCCCAAGCTGACGAGGACACCAGGATAAACATCCACGACCTGTTTACTGACCAAAGCCTAAGAGCTCCAGGAAGCGTAACACTCCCAGATGAGCACGCGTATAAAATGAGCCCTAAGGATAAACTAAGTGTTAATCCTATAAGAATGCCCTAGGTGAGACCCTCTTATATCATAATGATCTACTTCTTGCGTTGGACTTGATAGTTTCCATCCAACTGCCAGATACAGTGTGGTACTCCTCTAAACATAAGCTCCCCAAAGAAGTCTACGAGCTCGAGCTCCACGATGGACTCTACAACTACTCTTCCACATCGTGGATGCCCAAGAGCTTGGGAACAAGATTAAAGGGATTCCCAAAGTCTAGTACGCATCTAAAGTACTATCATCATGCTATAGTCCACATTAGGGACACTCAAGATCCTATGGCATGGTGGTTTAGGCATGAGGACACACCGAAATATCTTGCATTTTATAAATGAAGGGTAATTCGATACTTCTAAAAATATGGAATTACAATTGGCCGTTAAAAGTATGGAACTGTCTTTATAATAGAAAAAGGTGGACACATGGCATCTAGAACACACTTCTCATCAAATCAAGACCTCGGCACGTCTCCGCCCTAACTATAAATATAACGGCAAATTCCTCAAACTACAATAACGAAGGTCAACTATCATTAATAGTTGTTATTATATGATAAAGGATATTCTAAATTTCTTTCTTATCTTATTTCATTTAATGCATGAGATTTAGTAAAGATTCATCTTTGTCCTCTTCTTCCTTCAATCCTTACTTTCTAGATCGCTCACACATTTTACCTTGACCACTTTACCTCAGAACCTTAGCTTTCTTCAATGTGTATTTATTACTCTCTGAACAAACTTTCATGATATTCTCGCACCAATTACGAAATTATTTTGCTCTTTACAACTGATCGAACCTCTCACCTACAAAAATCAACAATGATCTTTTATAAAAAGGTAAATTACACAAACGTCCCCTAAGGTTTTTGATATTACACAAGCTTCCCTCGTAGTTTAAAAAATTACAATAACATCCCCTATATTTTAATGTTGGTATCACCAACCTTCCCTCCGTGAGTCAATTGTTAATTAACCAAACGTTTTATGCTGACATCATCTCTCATTTTTTTCTAAATACAAACTTTACCCTTATCACTATATTTCCCTTTCTCACTTTAACATTGTTCCCTCTCTTTCTAAATCTCCTTCATATTCTTAGACCTCACTCCAATTGACAAGTAGCTTCAAAAATGAAATGAAAATTAAAATAAAATTCAATTTTACTACCAAAAATTAAACAAAGTATAATTTATTAATTATTAAAGGAAAATGTTGGGGGAGAAAGATATTCATCATTCATGTGGTACAGCCTTCGACAATGGTGGTTTATAAGGTTTTGTGAATTGAACTTCCTTTTTAAGCATCTCATTAAAATCCTCGTAGAAGTTTTCTACCATGGCTGTGGTACAACCTTCAACAATTATACTTCGCTAAGTCAAAGTCCCCATGACTAGAACCACTATCGGCTGCCGCTAAAGAAGCTTTTTCCATAAACATTGGTTCTCCCTTTTTCTCTTTCTTTTTCTTCATTCTCAAGGCTTTTGTTTTCCTTCATATTATAGTGAGGGTTATTCATCCGTATTTTGGGCATTGGTATTCAAATTATGGATTTGGGCTTTTAGAGAGAGGGCTTGTTGTTTTAAAGAGATAAATAGGTTTATATTTTTTGTTAGTGATTCTTACAATTGCATATATATGTATATATGTGTGTGTGTGTGTGACTTAGACACACACACACACACACACACATATATATATATGTATTTCAAACATATGTGCTAAGTTATTATGTGTGTAAATCTTTATGCACATAATTCCTAAATTGCACACATATATATGTATTTCAAACAACTGTGCTAAGTTATTATGTGTGTAAATTTCTCTGCAGATAAGTCCTAAATAAATTCAATTCCTAATGGCATCCAATTTAAACCCCCAAAAGCAAACACTAGTTTATATATATATATATATATATATATAGACACACACACACACACATATATATACATATATATATATAGTGGATCTCTATTGTTTCACTCTTCTCTAACTCTCTATATAACTTTCTCTTTTAAATAATTTTTGTACTAGATCTATTAATGAATGGATGTTAACCCAATTAGAAGACATTGCAATCTTTTTCTTAATTTGAATTCTCTTTTGGTCTAAATAGGTGAGAAGAAGGGTCTATAAATGGCTAAAAAGAATATTATGTTTAGGAGATAAATTTTGACAAAAGAGGTCACTGTAATTCATAGAAGCTTAGGGGTCTGTGTGTAATATCGATAAACCTCAGGGTAGTCAGTGTAATTTACCTTTTATAAAATGACTAATGATCTAAAAAGTATATGTGTATTATGTGCACTTTTATTTTTAGTTTCCTCCAATGTCCTGATTTGATTCATTAACTCGATTTACATTTTCTTGATTGAATTTCATGATGTAGAGCAAGAGTTAAAACAAGTATAACGACCAAAATCTTTGATATCATACCGTGAAAATTCATATTCTGCACAAAAACGGCTGCCATTTGTGTAAATTCGATGATTTTTGTAGAATATTCTAGAATTATGCTTCTATAATGTTTGGCTTTTAAAAAAAATATATTTCTTTTTCTAATAAAAAATGCTCAATATTGGAAGAAATTATTTCAACAGCATTTGGTTGCAATGCGATAGCCTTTATATGCAGCTAAACACAATGTGGAGTGCGTGAAGGTGGTGGTTTCAGAATTAGGTATATCATGAACTTTACAATGTATTAGGGCATAGATTTTTGCTCCCAAGGTGTGTGACAAAACAGCTTTAAGTACTTTTGTGTTTTCTTTTTTTTGGTAAATGGAAGGATTCATAAATGTTAAGTGCATGTTTGGGAAACCTTTTGTACCCTTTATTCAAATCCAAATCCAAATCCAAATATTTCATGTTGTGTTGGATAGTGTATTGTATATTTATAAAGCAATTAATCCACCTTGAATTAATAAAGCAATCTTAGGTTGATAGTTCATATCATTCAGCAATAGATAGCAGAATAATTAGAAGACATGAAAATTCTCGAATCACTAGTCCAGTGATTCCAAATGGAGGGGAAATGATTTAAGTTATAAAGATGACAATGGTGTATATAAATTAAATAAGAAATTATTTTTAAACAATATAAAAACCACTAGCGTACAGCTCAAGTGATAGCTCTTTGCTTCCAAAAAGGCAAGAACAAAGTTTTACATAATTCAAACAACCAAAATAATTGGAGTTTCTGATAGCACCACTTGTTAATTTTTCAAATATTTCAAAAACTCAACGTTTTTTTCCTTACTTCCCCAACTCATCTCATTAACAAGAACGCCTCTTGAATCTCTTTCAAAAGACTTCAAAAGAAAAACATCTTTTGTATACCGTATCTTATAAGCATTTCTTTAACATCTGCTTTTAGAGGCGTTTCATATGTTTGAAAAGCTAAGAAATAAGTTAAAATCCACATGATTTTCAAAATTTTGTTTAGAAATCACATATAAGATCAAAAAATCAAACTAAACATCGTTGGAATATATGATCATGATCTATAAGTATGATACTAGGTTGGTAGGTCCTTTTCATTGGAAGAAAATAAACATAAAATAAATATATTCCCATTAAAAAGTACATATAAAGTCGTGCATGCTCGAAAGAAAGGCAAGTACACTAACCTTGTCCAAAATCCAAATTGATAAACATAATATATATATATATATATATATATATATACACACACCTCAAATTTCAAGCAAAATGAGGCAACTTTCCAATTCAAGCATAAACTTGAGAAAAAAAATCCTTTAAACACAAATTAATCTAAAGAGTAAAATATAGTCTCATAAAAAGCATTCAACGTAACATAACTTGGACAAGAGAGGTTTCACATCCCTGGAATTCTTCAGTCAATGGATTATGACAAGCATTCTAAATATAAAAATGCTATTCTAGGTTAACGAGCTGCCAAAGGTCCATGGCATCCAGAAGCTGGGTAGAATCAAAACAACATTCATGAGTTCTCTTATATGGGATTGATGTCAAAAATACAAAGAATACATGAGATACTCCTCTAAGCACAACCCACCTGCCCTAGTGGCAGACATACATCAGAGTAGTGTGCTTCAAAAATTGGATATAACCAAAGATAGACAAAAAGAACTTTAAATATTTGAAAATGAGAGACAACTAAATAGGACAAGATATGTATCTAGCTAACTAAGCAAAAACAAACCTTGGCATTTACACCATCTGGCATTATGTGATTTTCTGCCTTCCATTTAATGTTGAAGGAAAGATATATAATAGCAATTGGGTGTGAACCCGTTTAGCTCTTACAATCCGGGTTCGTGGAAGTAAAAGGAACCAACTTGTGTTATGAGCTTCTTGGTCAATAAGACGGCTACAAAATCGAGTCATCTATGTATTTCCATAACCCAAATTTAGAGGCATCATGATGGTAACCTCAAAGAGAATGAAGAGAGAAGCAGTTAGAGTTTTTTTTAGAATCATACATGTGATATCACTGACCATATCATTATCACCTATATCCCATAACCACACACATTGGGATATATGATAGTCATGGTTGGTTGAATACAAAATTGAACCTCTTAGTTTTCACAATAAGAGTCACACTCTTATCTAAACTCTTCACTCAAATCATGTGGATACTCTATGTAACATGGGTTTGGGTCCAACTCGACCTGATATCCAACATCTCCCACTAATCTACATAGGGTGGGTGCTAAGTCTTCTACATCACCTTTCCACACACAGGAAATGAATCGTGCGACCGGACGAGAAAGATCAGGGTAGGAGTACTATATCAAGCTACCATCATACTAATATATTACCTCACTACAAACAAACTAATGATCTAGTCTATGTCCCAGACTATTTCACTATACCAAATTCGGCATCCCTTATCTCTCACGATAATTAATTTCAGCACGAAGCTTGAACCCTCCAATTTGTATTATACTCATGATCATATTGATAAACACATATGTAACACCCCGACCTTACTTAATTAATAATTGGTTGCTAATTATTAATTAGAACTAACATAATGAATGATTAAGGAAATTAATCATAACCTCTCGGCAATCACGATAGACCGATAAAATAATTAAACGCATCAGAAATGAGGGTGTAATGGCCGAACCTAATTACTAATTAATTAGGTGAAATGATGTCGTTTTAAGTTTATTAGAACTCGAATTAACTAACTATGAAAATCCCAAATAAATGATAATTGACACGGGGCTTGTGACATTGAAGCTAACTGAAATACGAAACCCTCGGAAGAAACCGCGTCGAAAAAGGAGCAACAGAAAAGAAAATATAACAGAAATAGCCAAAACGGAATTCTGGGCCAACCAAACAGGGCATAAACCCAAAATATGGAAAAATGCACAAAAGTGAGGCCAAGGGGACTTGAACCCTTGACCTAAATGAGCAAGCACATGGCACCCAAAAAATTACCAAGTTGGCTGCCAACATCTTTGTGCCTATATATACAACAAAATTGTATATATACATGAAATAACAAGGCTCCACCTCCCAAATGGACCAATAAGATTTCATGCAGCCCACATATAATATAAAATATGTTTATATATATATATATATATATATATAATGGGAGGTTAAAATTCTGATTGGACCACCACCCCCACCAATAGAAACGCATACAACAAATTAAAATTATAAAAAATATACATGTGTATATGTATGTTTATATATATATATATAAATATATATATATATATAGAGAGAGAGAGAGAGATCTTGAGTGTGGGAAAAGGGAAGCCAGAACTAGGATGGTCTGCATCTAGAGAGAGAAAGTGACTGTGAGAGAGGGAGAGAAATTGTGTGTGAGGAAGTATGTGTGCGTGCATGTGTGAATACAAGCTTGTGTGTGCATGGTGTTTCCATGGAGGTGCACAAAGAGGAAGAACTAAGCAAGCACACGACTAGAACTGAGGCAACTAAAGGCCATATTGAGCCTAGGAGGTCTGATCTAAGGTATAAAACCAAAAACCCATAATTTCTCCTTTCCTTCTTTACTTACTGTTTCAGTCTTTTAAGACCTATTAACTGCATACATGAGCTACTGTGACACCGAGGGACCGTTATAAATTAATTGGGAGAGGCCAGGAGGCTCTGAACAGCCCTAGAACACCAAATCGCCATTGATGACCACCTTTATACTGGGTCTGATTCGACCCAAGCTAAACTAAGTTTGGATTGCCTAAACCTAACCTAGATAATGTAGAGCTTGCACTGCCACAAAAACCAAGACAAATGGCTTAGAAAAGACCCCCAAAAACATGAGTTGCAGGTTTCGGCCATGAAACCCAACCCCACAAATCTTGCTCTAAACTTGGTTTTGAGAATGGGGGCTTGAACCCTATGATCAATAGGTCACCATAGAAGCAATCCCATCTACTTTGGGTCAAAAACCAGCGTGTATAATCGAGTTGCAGTTTCGGTTATCTCCCCATGGACCGAGCATTTAAGCTTGATTCGAGACTCAAAACTAATGCCACGATGTTGGCCTAACTCCCAAAAACGTTTTGGGATGGAAAGCAGAGAGAAGCTGCACTTAAAAACCCACGAATTGAAAAACATGAAAACTGGGATTTAGGGCAACACAGGGGGAAGAAGAAGGAAGAAGATGAACAGTAGACGGCCGGTTTTGGGTTCGGGTCGAGACCCGACCCGTCGCATAAACGGGCTTTATTGGGACAGCACCGCTTTGAGTAAAATGTTTTAATTTAAAAACTGAAATAGAATTGTTTGGTTATGGATGTATAAAATTGAAATCAAGTTTTTAAGGCTAACCTAAACACGGATAAGGGGCCAAAATTGGGAATAGAAGGGATATCATATTCCGGTCTGCATGGTCCAATGAACCGGGTGGCTTTAGGGGTTTTGAACCGGTCCAACTAATTGAACCCTAAAACCGGACGGTTTTGAACCCTTTCTTATAAAATTCTGATTTGAACCCCAAAACCTTTCTTAAATTATATTTTGAGCGCAAATGTTTTGCAAAATTGTACTCTGGCCCAGCTTGTGGAAAATTTATGCATATAAGCCCCTGAAAAATAATTAAATAATAAAATAATTATTTTATTAATTGGGTAAAATTTCTATTTTACCCTTGGACACTAAATGATTCAAATAAAGTCCAAATTAAATAAACAAATAGTGTATTTTTATTATTTCAGGCATTCCGGACTCAACGGTGGGGCCCAATTTGGGAAATTAAGTCCCAAAAAATAAAGACACGCAAATGATAAATGACTGTACTACCCCTAATAATACCAGGGCCAATTAAACATAAAAGATAGTCCAATTTAATTATGACGGACACTCTAGGCCTAATGGTGAGGTCCATTTTATGAACTGAGGTCCTAAAAAATTTAGCCATGCAACATGTGAAATTACCAAAATGCCCTTGATGCTATATGAAATCTAAATGAAGTCCGATTAGGACGAAATTGATACCGATAGAAGCCCAAATACTCGTGAAACTGTACACATGATTAAATGATGAATCAGGGTCAGAATTTCACGAAACATAAAATGACCAAAATACCCCTGAGCACGGTAAGTGCAAAGTAGAGGTCAAATAAAGGTCAATTTGATCTAATAAATTATCATAAGCATAATTATGAAAATCGAAGGGCTAAATATGACTCTAAAACAGTCAACGTATAAAATGAAAAAAAATGACCGATGTGTCCCGATGATAAAAAGTAGATACCAAATGAAGTCCAAAAGACTCAAAAATTTATTTATACGATATGTGGACTATTCTGAGGACCATGATAGGGTCCGGGGCAAGAATGAAAAAATTATCATTTTGCCCGTAAGGGCCAATAAGTGCTTAATTGATAACGACTGGAGTCAAAATGACTTAAAATATTATTTGAACAGCTGTTAAGTCTATTTAAGGAATTTAATAACATAAGTTGAAACCCAATGAGTGGGTAATAGGCTAATGAACTTAATTAGGCCATCTGATAGACTCTTAAAATGATGAATAAGCCATGAATGAATGAATTCTGATCTGTCTGTAATTAATGATGATTATTCAGGCTATGCAAGGATATGTCTGAAGTATTTGGAGATCATCAGAGTATTTGTAAATGGAGAATATGACACTAAGAATCCGAGGTAAGTAAATCCGAACTTTGTTATGTGGTCATTTCCCAGCCAGTCACATTTATTTCCATATGCTGCCAAACTTGTACTCTATCACTACCTAATGTATTTGATTGGAAGCCAATCGACTTGTGGTTATCGGTTATGCCTGTTCTTTGGATTTGACCTGCTTGCTTGCATCATTGTGAACTCGATCACAGATACTTGAGCTATATTCTGTTGATAGAAATCTTGTTATTCCACACACTTCATGACTTGTTGATTGTGATATCATTTGTTTTGTACGATTGTACATCCCGTGTGGAATTTAATTGATCATAATATTTGGTATGTACCCGGGGTTGTGCTCAGTCACAATGGCCCATCTATTCACAGATTGCATGGGGGAAAGACCATTTGGGGTCTTATATGTCCTTTGGGACCTGCGAGAAAAGAGCTCTAACGCTTTTCAGAAAGCCAGAGGAACCGTGGCAAATCTGAGTGTGCGTTTTAGTGGGGTATGCCAGGCCCTGAGTGATTCACGCATATCTGGGTTATTAGAACCTGATGATGATTTATTCTTGTATTCGTTGAATGATCATGTTTTATGCCCTGTGAATGATCATATTCCATGCAAGTATGTTATACTTTTGATTGGCTATCGTAATTGTTGTGGTAGCAGATTATCATGATTACCTAGATCCCGGTTGTTGGATTCATTATTACTATCTTCTTATATCTTATTTTGGGATAAGCCTTTTGGACCGTCGGGTCATGGTTACGCATCTTGGTGGCTGGCTATGTATTTCTTGTTGCTCATTTGGCTATTGGCTATCTGTTATCCCTTTCTTCTATTATTCTTGTGAACTAACCCTGACCAATGGCAAAGTTAGGAATTTACTTATTGAGCTTTGTTAGCTCACCCCTTATTTATAACCATTTTTCAGGTAGCTTATGACGGATGATATACAGTGAGATAACTAGCAGAACTAGTGAAGTACAAACGATTTACACTAACGAGGTGAACTCCAAGTCAAGTTGACTACGTACTCTGTAAGGTTAAGTTCACAATTTGTATTATAATATTACATCGTTAGTGATGAGGTTAGCCTAGTATGTTAGATCACTATGATTAAATTGTATTTGGAGATATTCTGATTATTGATCATTGGAGATGAGTTTTGATCAGCTGAATTGTATTGGTGTAACTTCCGCTTTGAGTAATTCTTTGAGATAGAATGGACGCATTGGGGCATGTATATTGATACTCTAGAGATATATGGTGACTGATTCTAGATGTGCTCTGATGTGTTTGGATGAGTTGCATTTTTAATTTAAAAAGGTTTTAATTTTCGCTGTTTCGACCCTACATTTAGAACGCAATTCATTGTAAAGTTTAGAAGTTGCCTTTGGTTGGTCACATTGTCGGTGGAGAAAACTGACAAGGTGGCCAACTGGCATCACGTCCTTGGAATTCGCGTAGGGTGGATTTCAGGTCGTGACAACATAAATTGATAGATTGCCTAGGCTATGAGTAACAACACAATAGTGTATTACGAAACCATTTTTCCTAACTACTCACGTTAATCCAATTAAACTTAACCGCTTTCCTAAACATGCCTCGCCGAATCGCGTCAACCATTATCCTTTTGGTACATGTTAAAATAATGACATCAACCATCCTAGTGCACTTCAGAATCTCAGTTTTGTTCAAATAGAAAACTCTACAAAAATATATCTTTTTCCCCTACTCATCCAATAGGAGTAATCAAAACTAAAGTATACTCCGAGCAATCTGTCAATAGGTTAGGACCGTGCTTACAATATCACTTATAGATTTCTCAAGACAAAACGAGAAATCTCTCAGGGTAATCTCCATGGAACCCAAATCCAAGCATAGTCTACTTCAATTATGTCCTACTCAATACAAAACAACAACCTCCAAGTGTGACAACAAACTCCATATACGTTAGCAACCATACAAAAGAACAAAATACTTTCTTTGGACCGTTTGTGGCTTTCTTGATTATAGTGAAGCCAATTGCTCGATGAAATCTAAAATTTCACTGACTTGATAATAGATTTAGGTCACAAATGAACACTTAAGTCAGCAAACTTTGCTTTATTTTTTTATTAACATTAAAGCCCAAAATTGCATAGACGATTACTTTAGGTCACAAATGAACACTTAGAAAGCATATTTTGTATTTTTTGTTCATTAGCCTTGAAGTCCAAAACTTGATTCACAGAGAATTATCGTCTAATTCTCCATAAAAGAGATAACGTCTAAGTCCATCTAGAAAGCTTCTAAGATCCAATATTTGAAACAATCACTAGAATACGGTGAATGGAGACAATTCTCACCACTAGGGAGAATCACTCTATATAGTCAATACCCCCTTTTGGGATAAGACATTTTCAAAAAAGATAAGGCATAATTACTAGTTAATCAATCCTACACAAAAGAAGATCAATCATTCTCAAAATCTGATTCTTTGCTAATTTAGCTCAATTTATCACTCATAGCAATATTCCATACATTATTAGCATAGAAAACATTTGCCTTTACATAAGAAGCAATATTAACTTAAACAAATGGAACAATAGTAAAATTTCTCCCTCCAATCTTACAAAGATGAGAAAATATTTTACATTTACTTTTACACAACTAAGGATTTTAAAAATCTTCCTCTTGTGCTACAATCTTAACTAATGGTACACTCCCATTAGGCGACAAGTCACTCCAACTATTCAAAACATCATCGGCAATTAGAAAATGAGTAACAATTTTTCACCCTCGTCAAGAAATAGTGTGACTTCCATAGATTCCATTAATCGAAAAGTTAAAGATCCTTTATAACTTTCTCATTGCGCAACTCAATTTAGTCATTCCTTAATTTGGAATGTTCAATTAAGAATCCAATGGCCCTTCAAACTTTCAAAAAAAAAGTTTTAAAAAGAAACATTTTTAAAACTTAAAACCAAGTTTTTACCAAAAAAATAGTAAAGAATGTTAACAAATCATATACACCCGTAATGGTGACAAGCCCTCCAAATTAGGTTTTTCACCACACTCAAGCTTAAAGAAAATTACTATTAAGGCACTCGATTAAAGAAATAGGCCGCAAAAGTCATATTTGCATCATCATCAACCTAACATTATTTATCAAAGTTCAATTCCTCATTTTCTCACATAATTATCTAGAACTAAGTAGACAAACGCCCTGGCTTACAATTAGTTTGAAATTTTTTTGAATTCTTCAATTTGAAATGCTCAACCTCTTTGAAAAATGCATAAAACAACTAATACTTATAACAATGCTCAAAGCAACTAATGCTTGAGTTAAGTAGGTGTCACGACCCGAAATCCACCCTGTACGGATCCCCGGATCGCCACCCGCCACCCTCAGGCCCAGGGGCCATTGGGCGGAACAGTCCTATGAGCAGTGGTATCGGACGGCGATGCAACCTGTGTTTTGCGGAAGTGTGAAAACTTTTTATTTTCTCATTTAAAATTTAAGCACTCCGCCCGGTACTGCCGCTCTACTCATATGCATACACATGGTTATACAATCAAAGCATAACTAAAATATTGCAGACTTATATTACATAACCATCTACATCAGTTACCCCATAGGGTTATACACATTACATTATATTGTTTTAGTACAAAACACTATTAAAGCTTGTAGAGTCTTCTAATAGGAACTATCTAAGTATTGGTCTCCAAAAGCTAGTCAAGGCACCATCTTCCATCTCAACCATCATCAGTCACCTAAAAGGGGGGTCCGAACAAAGTCCGGGTAAGCTAATATAAGCTTGTGAGCAATTTCAACATTCGTCATGGGGTTTCAATCAACAGTGGTTTTAGTTCATAAAGGTTTATAAATCAATCACTTTCAATTGTTCGTATCTTTTGAACACAGAATATATGCATTCATAAAACTCATAGCTTTGAAACATTAAAAATATTCAAGCTAACATATGCTTTTTCATAGAAAACTTGTAACTCTGAATACATAAAATATGCATTCCATAAAACTTATAGTTCTAAAACATGTAAAATGCTCAAGCTAAAAATGTGTTCTTCTTTAAATAGAGTACGTATAAACTCAAACATGTAAATATGAAAATGAGGATTTAAAATCTGCTTTCGTTTTCAATTATCTCTTCTTCTCACTTTAACTCTTGGAATCTGTTTCGAACCGGACTCCCGTTTTACTCATGTCGATAAATCTCTTTGCCTGTGGGATTAGATCCTGCTATCAGGCATTTGACAATTCATTGAATTCCATAGAACCCAAAAGCTTGTCAGCTCCACAGGATAATGAAGTCCCTTGCGAACCCCAATACCCTGTCTCGTGCTTATGCACAGTTATCTTGTATTTCAAGAAACTACTTTTAGCTCATGACTTCTTCTTATAAATACTATTTAAGAGTCTTCAAACACAAGGTATATAACTGTATAATAGAACTTTCATTCCTCAAAATATACGAATTCAGAATATATCTCAGAGATTTTGCAATTTAAAAAAAACTCAAACATGCCAAGGCATATTTAAAAGAACTGTAAGTAAATCTATTATCTGAACAGAGTAATTTAAAACAGAAGGCGTATGAAAACTGAATTTGATATTTAAATACTTTTCATGACTTGAACTCAAAACTTCTTTAAAATCCATGGAATTAAATCTCCACTTCGAATGCAGGGTTACTCACCTTGGTCCTTTAGGGTTAATGCTAAAAATGCGCTTTCTCACTTCCTTTGTAGTTCCTAAGAACAATTCATAATAATCTCATTAACTTCACATTCACCATAATAACACCTATGGATGTTGCTTAACTTATGCTTAGTTCGTATTAGATCTTAAAACGATCTCATAATTCACATGTACTTAATTTAACTCGTACTCTTAACCTGTGACACAATTTAATGTGTTAGAAATTAATTTATTTACTTCACATATTTTCGCGTCGTGTCTTCTCGTGCTTTATCATTACTTTAATTTATAGTCATCTGACAGATGCTATTCAACAAATTTTATGTCTTTTTATTTTAGACCTTTCTTTTGGTCGAATAGACTCTACCATTGAGTCCAGAGCGTCGAAGAAAGTCAATTTAGGCTTTCCTAAAATTTAATTTGGACTTTTGTATGTAAAAGGGCAAAATAGACATTTATCGTTTTACATATCATATTTTTTCGTACTTCGTTTCGTAATTTGGACCTCATCATTGAGTCCGGTATGTCGAAGAAAATCAATTTAGACCTTCCTCAGTTTTAATTTGGCTTTAGGGGTACTAGGGGTAATTTGGTCATTTTTTCCTTTATGTGTTTTAAATTTTTGGGGCCTCGTCTCGTGGCGTGGACCTCACCATTGGACTCAGAAGGTCTGAGATAGTAAGAATACATTAATAACTTGTTAATTTTGGACAAGGGGTATTTTGGTCATTTCACCCCTTTACGTGTCTTTATTTTTTGGGGTCCCGTCTCATAAAACGGACCTCGCCATTGGTCTCAGAATATCCAAAATAGTTAAAATTTACTATTCATATGTTCAATTTGGATTTCATTTGCTCTATTTATGACCCAAGGGCAAAATAGTAATTTAACTTTATTTATTAAATAATTAAATTAATTATTTAATTATTTTCTAGGGGTGTAATTGCATAATTGTTCCCCTAGTTGGGCCACAGTACAAATTTTCAGAAGTTCTAGGTCAAAATATAATTATTGCAAACTTCCGGACTGAACCAGTGGGTTCAGTTACATTTCAAATGAACCGGTCCAGTTTTAACTGAACCAATCCGGTCTGGTTGGGTTTATTGCATGATGCTGACGTCATGATGACGTCAGCCCTAATGATTTAAAAATTTAAAACATAAGGCAAAACGACACCGTCTCACTTAACCGTTTTATGCGATGGGTCGGGTTCCGACCGGAGCCTGATTTGACCCGTTTTGACCCAAACTCGAATCGTCACTGTTCATCTTCTCCCCCATTTATTCCCCAGTGTTGCCCTAGTTGCAGGTTTTCATGTTTTTCATTTTCATGCATTTTTGCTCAATGGATCCCTACTGTTTTTACTCCAAAACATTCCTAAAACATCATAGATTGTTTTGGCATTTATTTGAGGGATCAAAAAGGTCTCATTAGCTCGTTTGAAGGTTTGATAATCAAACCTGTATCTCGGTCATAAATGTTTATTTCTTAGCCAAATTTCATGGAATTTGTTCTGTTGTGATCCCCTCTTCATGGGGTTTCATATTTTATTCATAAATGTAGGCTTAACATTGAGTTTAAAGTATTGGGTTTCAAACCCGTAACCTGCAACTCATCATATGGGGTTCATTTCTTAGGCTTTGTGATCGCGGTTATATGTTTTTGGGATGCTTTTAAGGTCTAATTGAAGTCCTGATAGGCCACATTGGGTTTGGGGAAAGTTGGTTCAGACCTGCTCTCACCAAGCTCAACAATGGCGGTTTGGTGTACAGCTTGTGTTTCTTAGGTGTTTTAGGTCGAAATTTCCATGCTTATTCATGTTTATTTACTTTAAACATCATACATACAAAAATCAGAAGCTAAAACAGTTCATGCATAGGAAAGTTTTTAGAGAGAGAAAATGTTAAGTTTTTTTATGTTTTACCTCTAACAGTGACTCCCTCTTCTTCCTCCTTCCTCCGAGGTCTCCTTTCTCTTCTTCTGAACTCTCTCTCTCTCTCTCTTTCTCTCTTCTTGTGTGTTGAATGGTGTGTGGGTCGTATGCGTGTATACAACATGTATATGCGTATAATGGTGTACACTTGATCATTTTTCTGATTTGCCCCAACCACTCAGCGTCCCTCCTTACCTTTCTGATCTCCTTTCACTTCACTCCCATTCCTAATTCAAATCAAGCCTTACCTCCCCTCACTTCCCACCATACCTCCTTGTCTCCATGTGTATATAGTGTATATATATATATATATATGGTACGGCTGAATGAGTGTACATATATATAGATATATTGTGTACATAGTGTATAATATATGTATATATATATATATATATATTTTATTTATTTTATTTTATTTTTCCTATATCCAACTATTACATATATATAATTATACATATATAAATACTTACACATGCTTGGTCACATAATACACTTTTACGTGTGTATTCTCTATTTATTTTAATTAATAATCAATTTCATAAACTTAATTAATTAATTATTTTAAATTAATTAATTGTTTTCCTTAAGTGTAGACATCTTTACACCTATTTTTTTCATAACCTCGAAATACGTGCCTTATGACCTGATATTTTGGGTCGGAGTATTATAGTAGGCAATCATAGCACGAGTAATAAAATAAGAGGTTTTCTTTGTGCCCAACCTCTAAAATATCTTGAGTTGGCATATGCTATTTGGGTTGGCTCTAGTGAATAAAGAATAGGTCTACCTTACAAAAAAGGTTTCCTAAAGACATTTCTAATTAAATAGGGTTTACACACTGATTGACTGATTTTTGCGAGTGATCCCAATAAGTCTTCTCAAGTTAATCTAATTATCCCATCTAATTCAATGTGTCCACGTTATTCATTTAAAAATAACATTATGGAAAGCCATGAAAAGATAGTTTAAAAATATTAAATAATCCATGAGATAAAGCCATTGTCATAGTCATATAAGGAAGCTTCTTCTAACAATAGATCAAACTAATCAGTCTACAGTAAACTATTATTCACAAAGAATAAATAATTTCATTCAGTCCCAAAGGCTAAAAATTAAAGATAAGAAAAGTACAAAAATTAATTGAATTGTAGGTAAACTAAACGACTAGTCAAATATCAATATCTAATTAATTTATTAGAATGTCATACGTTCATCAAAAAAATTAAACAGCTCATCCTTGTGGCGATTAGTTCTTATATTATCACTTGTGCACAATGTACAAAACATTATGAGTGATGTAAAGTCGCGCTCTTTACGCACCATTGTCTTCCTCCTACTCAATTCCATTTTTATTTTGAACAAATGGTTAACTTTGACTCAATACACTTACGAGCAAGATTACCCATTTCATTCTCAAATAACAGGTCATTCTATAACGCTTCTCTTCATTTGTCATGCATGCCCCTATGACACTTGATTTTCTTGTTTACTTTTGACGCAAGTTTCTCAGCCCAACCCTACTTAGCAACTCTTTATTGTCTATAAACATAGGCTCAAAAGTCTTATTTAGCCCACCCTAGTCGACAATGTTAGCTTAGGAGTTCACCTCTTGATACTCTACTTTTATCTTAAGACAACGCACTATTTTGAAAAATATTTTTATTTAAAAAAGTAGCATCTTGTAGGGATTGAAAAAAAAAAAAAAAAAATACGAGTCAGGGTTCTCTAGGGTGAGAATTTGTTGCCCATCAAAGGTAAATCTATATTTGTCGTGTAACAATTCCAAACAAATTTTCAATGAGATTTATGCACATGTTACTTTATGATGCTGCACTTTTTAACTCGCAACACGTGAGGGCTCCGTGACCTGTAGAACACTCAGAAAGATGATCAGAGGACCACCGGATTGGCTCCGGCGGTAGCCGCTCCGATGCTTAAGTAAGTAAGGGAATTGAAAGACTGTATTGAAAGTCAAAGAATGAGCATAATAATCCCAAGCGTACCTCTAGGGTTTAATATATAAGCCGTGGTTCTCCTAATTCTGATTAGGTTTTGCCGCCACGAATATCGGGATTTGATCATCAGAGATTTGCAGTTACCTTGTGGAGCCTTGAATTGTAGATGGAGATAACCATAGATAGTAGTTTCCGTGTTGAAGGCTGTTTCCTTATTCCCCGCTTAACGCCTGTTAAGGAAACCATATATGCAGTGTCGAATAAATACTGTCCAGAACAGGAGGTCTGGACGATGTACATGAGAATATCCTGAATGCTTCATCTGTACTGTATGACCGAGTTCATCGGTTCTGAATGATATATAAATAAGAATGCTCCGAAGGCTTATGGCTGCTCTGTATGATAGATATATATGAGAATACCCCAAAAGCTTATAGCTGTTCTGTATGACCGACATATATGAGCTCTGTAGGATCGAGATTTGTTAATCTGGTAGGCACACGTGTCTCAAACTGATTGGTGTGTCTGTTTATGGTATATCAGCTACTCCCCCCCCCCCCCCGAGCCCTTGTCAAAAGCTAGGGTTTTAACTAGGGTTGAGGGCTTTGTGAAGAGTCATACGTTTTGCCTTCCCATTTCTCAAGAAGCCGGTTTAACGCGCCATTTATTGCGCAGCCTATACTCGAGAACTCATCATTACTTTCAACCGTTGTGTCGGCTCGTCTTGGAAGGCTCATATTTCGAATGCGTATATAGAGATAGGGAAAGGTCTTTCATACCTTTCTTCTGCATTTACTTCTACAATACCAGATCGCCATTTGACATATCTTGGAGTTTTGGAGGATCTCCGGTGTTCATAACCCTTTCTTGATCTCAGGTTCGACTTTTAGTCCCCTTCTTATCTGTTTCATCTCTTTCTCTTGTTCGCCATGTCTGGCTTAGAATCACATTCTGGTTTGGGGAGTCCTTCTGAGACTGATCCTCAAATGCAATTAGTGAATGTTGATGAAAATAGAATGGTAGTTCCTCCCTCTAGTCCGGGGGTCAGGATTGTCGATGCTTTTGATGATCCCCCGAACAGGGCTGGCGAAACCTCTGGTCGGTCTGATCGCAGAGAAGAGGGTGAGAGTGTAATTACTGAAAGTATGCTGAAGGAGTTATGGGCGAAGTTCAAACTTCCCAAAAATGTCGCTTTCAGGGTCCCAGATTCTCAAGATCGCCCGAGCGATGTTAGAGATGGAGAAATCTGTGCCTATCTGGCCTGGTTTGAACTGGGTCTTACACTCCCCTTGCCTGATATAATAAAACAATTCTTTTGTTGGTTTGATCTGTGCCCCGCAGACCTGAACCTTAACAGTTGGAGACATCTGTTGAGCTTTATCGTATTAGGGCATATGAATAATGTCAAGGTGTCCCTTGACTTGATCCGTAGCAATATGGATCTAAAACTTCAAAAGGCGGAAGGCCTTTATTACATGTCTTTTGATAGTGGGTTCAGACCCCTTACTTCTGTGCCCTCCTCCAACAAGACCTGGAAGAAATGGTACTTCTTTATTAAAGGAGGATGGGAATTCAAGAATTTCGAGGGTCAACCTTTCACATTCCCTCGAACCACTGGGCCAAGGGGTGAGGTTTAACTTTTCCGTGGCTGCGTTGACTCTGTTTTGTTTGCCAATTTGTTGAACTGATCAATTTCTGTGTTTGCTTTGCAGTTAAGAGTGCGTGGAAGAGACCAGATTTCTCTCCTGTAATTCAGAAACAGTATAAGAAGCTTTTGAAGCCCAGCATTAGGGATCATTCTTCCATTGTCAACCCTGATAGATTAATGGCTGCCAGGGGTAGTGTCGAGGAGATAGCTGATAATGTGATGGCTCAGTGGGAGTCCGGGCCATCACCGCCTGCGGTGGGGGAGGCTTCTTCTCCAGTGGTCCCTCCAGTTCCAAAGAAGCGGAGGCTGATTTCGTCCTCTCCCGGGCCTGCTGAGAGGGAGGAAGAGGCTCCCGTCCCTATTACGGTGGTTCCTCCAATCCCGTCTCGTCGAGCGGGTAAGGAGGCATCATCATCGGTGGCTCCTGACGTTGCTGGTCAGGGAGCCAAGAAGATTCTGAGTGAGTTCTGGGCCAAAGGCTCAGTTAAAATTAAGCCTCAAGCGTCTGGGAAGCTGCTTGCTGACTTGACCGCTCTTCAGGTTAAGGTGAGCTCGTTAGAACCATATTTTCCTTACCTTTAAGCGTTTCTACTGGTGTTTGAGTCGTTTTCCTTGTGTTATGCAGACCTTGCATACCCTTTCTGCTTTGGTGGAGGTTTCTCCATCTGTAGAGGAGCTCGACCAACTTAGGGCCAATCTGGACAAACTGGGGCTCCAGTTGGGTACTGCTCGGTCGGAGGCTCACGATTCTGCGGAGAAGTTGAAGAAGTGTCAGAACTCCTTGATAGTGATGGAATCGGAGAGGAACCTTGCCGTTGAGCGGGCGAGGAGGTTGCAGGTGGAGATGACCGGCTTGCGGTACCAGCACAGTAGGCAGCTCGCTGCAGCCGTGGAGCAGGCATTAGTGGACAATGAGGAAGAGATGAGGTCGAAGCTGGAAGGAATGGCCCATCGTTTGATTACGTTTGGGTTTAATAACTTCCGCTCTCGGCTTCTTGCCAAGTTTCCTGACCTAGACGTTTCCTCCATTGTGCCGCCTGGGTCTGAACCTCCAGAGGTCAATCAGGACGAAGTGGCTGATGTCCTCCCGGCCGATCCCACGGAAGTGGTTGTACCGACTGAGGTGGTCGATACTGTACCTGCCGAACCTTCTCCTGTCGTTGATCCTGTTCCTGCTGATCAGGCTTAGGATCCATATTTTGTTATTTTTCAATGTACTTGAGACATACATTTGTTTAATGGAACAGTCTTTTGGTTAATACTCGCCTCTTTGGTTATATTGTTCTGTAGCATTCGTGCATATCTTTGAGTTATATAGCTCTGTAGTGCCTCAACGTGTAGTTGATGGTAATAATTGTTGCAAGTTACCCTGCTCTGGAGTTTAGTGTACACCAGATCAGATTTTCTTCTGCAGGGAGCTGTGTTCCGAACTTCTTTACTTGCCTTAGGCCAGTAATTGGAGACTGCTGTTTTGAAGTATTTCAAAGCTAACTGTTCTGAATTCGGGGACAATAATAAGTGGATATCTTTGCGGTTGTAGTTTGGTTGATCAGATCTTCTGTCTCCAGATCTGTTAGAAATCAAGAAACGTCATAGTTGATGGACCTCTGCTGTACATGTGGTCCTGTAAGTGTCAATGACATGGAGAAACCGTCACGTCACATGTATGGGAAAGATTAAAAGCCTGTGTATTACGTGTATGGTCCTGCCTTTTGTCTCTCCCGAGAAGGTGGTTTAATACTCCATTTATTGCACCTCCGCCGTTTGGGATTTCGAAGCTAGCACTTCGCTTAATCGTTGTGACGGTTCAACTGGGTGGCCTTTGGTCTTCCAGCGTCTATATATATGGAAACGAGGGCATATGGTTGTGCTCAACCCTTTTGCTCCCCGAATTGTTTGTAAGAGAGGTTTTTATATGCTGCCGGAGTTCTTCCACTCGTCCGGAGATGATGGATGATTCCTTGCCTGAGTTAGGAATAATTAAACTGTGGCCAAAAGTTAACCCTCCCCTATTTTCAGTCTCCAAGGAAGGATTGAATAAGGCACAAGTCTTCTTGTTTCCTCTGATATCTAGTCGAGATTTCTCCGACTGGTGGTGGCCCCTCCTCGATTCAACCGAGGCCTGGAGCGTTGGTGATGAAGACGAAGGTGAGTTGCCTTCTCTTCCTCACGCCCTGTCAGAGACCCTTGCTCCAAGTGACTGGGGTGAAACAGACGGTGTGAAGAAGAAGATTGAAGGTGGGTTGCCTCCTCCCGCTTATAACTCGGCAGTGACAACTGCTCTGAGGGAGATGAATGGGGGCCGCCTCCTCCCCTTTGTGACTTGGCAGGAACCCTTGCTCCAATTGGCTGGGGCGTTATGCCGATTACAAAGGTGGAGAATGAAAAGTCTCCTGAGGCTCAGAGCCCTCATCATCCGTTGGTCATGGGACCAGTGATAGTGATGATGAAATGGCCTGGGCACTACGTGATGCAGACTGGGGTTCAGGGTTCCTTCCTTTCAAATGGAGCCGATGAAGGCGGTTTTGAAGGTTTTGGATCTTGTGCCCCTTTATCATCCCAGGAGAAGAGCCATTATGTTGCCAAGCGTAGCTTCTGTAATAGCTTCTGTAATAGCTTCTGTAGTAGTGTCTTGGTACTGATGTAAATCTTTTTGAGTTATTAATAAAGTTGAATTTCTTCTTCTCAGATCTGATATTTTCTATGAATGTGCTCTTTTGAAACTTAAGCATCTTCTAATGCGTTGCCGATTGTTCTGAAAATAAATCAAAAACTTAGAAAAAAGCCAGAATCGAAGTACTTCACCTTTGGTTGAAACCATGGTGCTGGTTTGTTTGACAGATAAGTCAAATAATGTAAGTGTCAGATCCGAGGTATTCCGTTCTAGTAAACTTTAGTTGACAGGTGCTCGGAACTTCTGCCTTTGAATAGACTGGATTACAGAACCCGCTAGTTGAAGATGGTCCAGACTCTGAAGGCCTGTGCATAATAGATGGACCAAGCTCTGGAGGCCTGTGCATTAATAGATGGACCAAGTCATAAGACTTGTGCATTAATAGATGGACCAGGCTCTGGAGGCCTGTGCATTAATAGATGGACCAAGTCATAAGACTTGTGCATTAATAGATGGACCAGGCTCTGGAGGCCTGTGCATTAATAGACGGACCAGGCTCTGGAGGCCTGTGCATTAATAGACGGACCAAGTCATAAGACTTGTGCATTAATAGATGGACCAGGCTTCGGAGGCCTGTGCATTAATAGACGGACCAAGTCATAAGACTTGTGCATTAATAGATGGACCAGGCTCTGGAGGCCTGTGCATTAATAGACGGACCAGGCTCTGGAGGCCTGTGCATTAATAGATGGACCAAGTCATAAGACTTGTGCATTAATAGATGGACCAGGCTCTGGAGGCCTGTGCATTAATAGATGGACCAAGTCATAAGACTTGTGCATTAATAGATGGACCAGGCTCTGGAGGCCTGTGCATTAATAGACGGACCAGGCTCTGGAGGCCTGTGCATTAATAGATGGACCATTTTAAGGAAGTAAAAGGAAAAAAATCTTCATTGATAATACTTCCGCAAGTGTTCTACGTTCCATGGCCTAGGAACAGGTTTCCCAGTCGTGTCTTCAAGCCAGTAAGTGGTAGGTCGAATGACCTTCGTTACTTTGTAGGGGCCTTCCCAATTTGGTGACAACTTTCCCATGGTGGGATCCTTGGTGTTCTGAAAGACTCTTCTTAAGACGAAGTCTCCAACTTGAAAGCTGACTGTCTTGAGTCCTATCCTGGATTTATTGATCATTCTTTGTTGGTAGGCTTCCATCCTGATGCTGGCCTGATCCCTTCTTTCTTCGAGCAAATCCAAGTTCTCCATCAGCTGCTGATCATTGGATTCTTGCTCAAAGGCCTCAGTCCTCAGAGTTGGCATACCGATTTCAACCGGAATTACTGCTTCTGTCCCATAGGCTAATGAGAAGGGTGTTTCAGAGGTGGGAGTTCTTCTGGTTGTACGGTAGGCCCAAAGGACTCCTGGGAGCTCTTCTGCCCACTTCCCTTTGGCTTGTTCCAACCTTTTCTTTAACCCATCAAGGATTGTTCGGTTGGTGACCTCTGCCTGCCCATTTGCTTGTGGATGGCCTGGAGAGGTAAAGTGCTGCCTGATGTTGAGATTTTCGCAGAATGCCTTGAAGCCTTTACCAGTAAATTGTGTCCCATTATCTGAGATAATTACACGTGGTATGCCAAACCTGCAGACAATGTTCTTCCAGGTGAAGCTTTCGACTTCCTTTTCTGTAATATGCGTTAAAGGCTCGGCTTCGGCCCATTTAGAGAAGTAGTCGATAGCCACCAAAAGGTACTTCCTGTTTGGAGGTGCTCGTGGTAACGGGCCCACAATGTCCATTCCCCATTGAGCAAAGGGCCAAGGACTAGGAATCGGGATGAGCTCGTGCTGAGGCTGGTGTTGGTACGAGGCGAATCTCTGACATTTGTCACACTTCTGAACATATTCTTTAGCCTGCTTCAGCATGCCGGGCTAGTAGTAGCCCTATGATAGAGCTCGGTGGGCTATAGTTCTGCCCCCATTGTGATTCCCGCAAATTCCCTCGTGAATTTCAGCCAAAACATATTGTGACTCGTCTGGAGCCAAACACTTTAACAGAGGTTGAGAGTATGACCTTCTGTAAAGTTTGTCGTTCAGGATCAGGTACCGGGCCGCTCTGATTCGGATTCTCCTGGCTTTGTTTTTATCCTCTGGGAGGAGCCCGGATCTCAGATATTGGAGGATTGGGGTCATCCAGCTCTGGGTCTGTTCATCAATTTGAGCAACTGATGCTTCCTCAATGCTGGATCCTGGTTAAAAAGAGATTTTAATGGTGGAATCTGCTTCAGACTTGAGGCGGGAGGCCATGTTAGCCAGAGCATCTGCTCTGCAGTTCTGACTTCTCTCAATCTTCTGAATAGTGAAAGTTTGGAAGGAATGCTTTAAACGGTTTACCAGTTCGGAGTACCGAAGCATCCTGTCATCCTTAATGGCAAACTCTCCCAAAACTTGGCTTACTACCAGTTGGGAGTCAGAGAAGACATCGAGGTTCTGAGCCTCGCATTCCAGGGCAAGCTTCATCCCTAAGATTAGGGCCTCGTATTCAGCTTCATTATTAGAAGCCCTAAATCCCAGGCTGACTGCTTTTTCCGATGTAAGTCCATCAGGGGACTGTAGTACCAGTCCTACCCCTGATCCTTGATCGGTTGACGAACCATCAATATACAGCAGCCAGGTTCCTGTAGTTTCGGCGTTTTGTGCTTCGTTCTGCAGTGCCGGGGTGAACTCGGCTACAAAGTCAGCTAAGGCCTGCCCTTTAATGGAGTTTCGGGGTACATATGCTATGTCAAACTCCCCTAGCTCCACAGACCACTTGACCAATCTTCCCGATACCTCGGGTTTCCTCAGTATTGACTTTAAAGGATAGGCAGTTGGAATCTCAATTGGATGGGCCTGGAAGTAAGGTCGAAGCTTCCGGGCTGATATGACCAAGGCATAGGCCAGCTTCTCTACTTCTGGGTATCTTTTCTCCGTGTCAAGGAGTGCCCTACTGACGTAGAATATAGGCCTCTGTACTCCTTTGTCCTGTCTGATTAGTGCGGAACTGACCGCGTTCTCAGAAACTGCTAGATACAGGAGCAGTTTTTCCCCTTGTATAGGTTTTGACAGGAGCTCTGGAGAGGCCAGGTACTCCTTTAGTTCTTGGAAGGAATGCTCGCATTCTTCTGTCCATTGCAAAGCCTTGCTGCCCTTTAGGGCTCTAAAGAAAGGTAGGCAACGATCGGTGGACTTGGATATAAATCTGCTCAATGCGGCGACTCTGCCGTTCAGTGCCTGAATCTCCTTTCTGGTCTTTGGTGACTTCAGTCCAATCAGGGCTTGGATCTGAGTGGGATCTGCTTCGATACCTCTTTGAGAGACGATGTACCCCAAGAATTTTCCCTTCGTAACTCCGAAGGTACATTTCGAGGGGTTGAGCTTCATCTTGTGTTGTCTGAGGATATCGAAGGTCTGGGCTAAGTGTTGGAGATGGTTGCCTTTCTGGAGGCTCTTTACCAGCATGTCGTCGATATATACCTCCATGGTGCTGCCAAGCAGTGGGCTGAACATCTTGTTCACCAACCGTTGGTAAGTGGCTCCAGCATTCTTCAAACCGAAAGGCATCACTCTGTAGCAGTAGAGTCCTCTTTCGGTTATGAAGGCAGTCTTTTCCTGATCTGGAGGGTACATCTGGATCTGGTTGTATCCAGAGTAGGCGTCCATGAAACTCATAAGCTCATGCCCTGCAGTGGCGTCAACCAGTTGATCTATTCTCGGCAGTGGAAAGTTGTCCTTGGGGCATGCTTTGTTGAGGTCTGTATAGTCGACACAGACTCTCCACTTGCCGTTCTTCTTCTTGACGAGCACAGTGTTGGCTAGCCACTCGGGATAGAAAACTTCCCGTATCATCCTGGCGTCTAGCAGCCTCTGGACTTCTTCGTCTATAACCCGATGCCGTTCGGGAGCGGTCGGTCTTCTCTTCTGCCTGACTGGGGGGTGATCTGGATCTACCATCAGTTTATGAGTTATTAGATTAGGATCTATCCCCTCCATGTCCCTGGTTTCCCAAGCAAAGATAGAGAGGTTGTTCTTCAGAAACCTGACTATCTTTTCCTGCTCGGCCGGCGTGAGGTCTGGGCCGATGTACAAATAACGCCCCTCTGCTTCTGAACTGACCAGTACCTTGATGGGCTCGCCAACAGGCTTGGCTCGGCTATCACGTCCCCTTGGGCTCAGGGGCTCTTCAACGCCGGATGGGCAATCTTCCACCTCGGGAGTGTGAGTGAAAACCGGATCTGCACAGTCCCGAGTGTACTGTAATTGCTATTTTGGAGCTGTCTCCTTGAGGGCAATAGCGTGACATTCTCGTGAGGTTGGCTGACATCCTCGGACCGAGTGCAAGCTCTGATTGTGGACGTTGTACTTCAGACACTGATGAAGGGTCGAAGTGACCGCCCCTATCTGGTGTAACCAGGGTCTCCCGATGATGACGTTGTATGGAGACTTCATGTTCAACACCATGTATTCAGAGATGGCGGTTTTCTGCCCTTCACCTTCCCCAATAGTGGTAGGAAGGTCAACTCTCCCCAGGGGGGTGCTGAGGTTGCCATCAAAAGCTGCCATTACGGCAGTGGTGGGCTTGATGCTGTCCTGGTCTATGCCCATCCGCTTAAGCGGTTCATAGAATAGAATGTTGACTGAGCTGCCAGTGTCGACTAGGACTCTTCTAGTTTCGAAGTTGGCGATTCTGAGGGTGATAACAAGGGCATCACTGTAAAGGCAATGTACCCCTGCTAGATCTTGCTCGGTAAACTGGATCTCTGGCCCTGGCTTGAGCCTCTTTTCGACGTTGGAGATCTGCGAGATGTTTGGGGCGGTTCTGGCCTCCCGAGCATATCTTTTTCTTGCCCTGTTGGACATTCCTGTAACAGGGGAGTCAGCATGGAGGACATAGATAACATGGTTGTTCTGCCTCTGAGGCTCGTTTCGTCCTTCCCGCTGCTCTTGCCTGTGTTCGGGCCTCTGATCTGGCCGCTGCTGAGGCTTGTCTTCTTGGGGGTTCTGCCTTCCGTCTTGTTTGACGAACTCCCGAAGACGTCCCTTCTTTATGAGCTGTTCTATCTCGTATCGGAGGGTCCTGCAGGTGTTAGTAGTATGCCCATGATCTTTATGGAAATTGCAATACTTACTTTGGTCCCGCAGGCTGGGATCTCCTTTGATCGGCTCTGGCCACCTCAGGTTCTCCCGATCTCGGATCTGCCGGAGTACCTGGTTCGGAGTAGTGTTCAAAGGCGTGAAGTTGGTGAACTCCCTTGGTGCGGAGTTGTACACAGCTCTGTGAGCTGTTTTCTTCTCTGGGCTTCTGACCCTCTTTTTGTTGGAGTCTTTTCTGTGATCCTCCTTCTTATGGTCCTCCCGCTTCGGATTATCCCTCTGGGTCTGATCCTTGCCCTTTTGGGCTGAGCGGTTGGCTTCTTCCAGGTTGATGTATTTTTTGGCCCGATCCATCAATGCTGCTATATCGGCCGGGGGGCTCTTTGTCAAGGAATCTCTGAAGCCACCTTGGGCAAGCCCGGCAGTAAGGGCCGCAACAAGGAATTTCGGGCTGCAATCCGTGATCTCAGTAAGCTCGGTGTTGAAGCGGGCAATGTAGGCCCGGAGGGATTCCTCCCTGGTCTGCTTAACATTCAGCAGGAATTCTGGCCCCCTTCTGAGCCTCCTGCTGGTCATAAATCTATCCAAGAACTGTCTACCGAGCTCGTAAAAGCTGGGAATTGAGTTCGGAGGGAGGTTGTGAAACCACTTCAGAGCTGTTCCCTTCAAGCTGGTGATGAACGTTCGGCACATGAAAGCATCTGAAGCTCCGTGAAGGGCCATCGTATGCTGATAATGAGATAGGTGATCCCCAGGATCTCCAGATCCGTCATAGAGAGTGAATTTGGGCACCACGAACTTTCTAGGCCTCTCTTCGGACATGATGGCGTGGGTGAACGGTGTGGCTAGTCTTCCGAGCAGCCTGGCCAGTTCGTCTTGCTCTGGAGGGTTCTGAGGTCCTCTTAAGCCGATTGTCCGGTCCATAGACTCGGCAATCTCCTCTACCCTTCGCGGGTCTCTGAGTCTGACATCTTGTGAACCCTGCCTGACAGCCTCGGCTTTAGGGTAGTAGGGTGGAGTGCGCCCTTCGGATGGAGGAGGAATCCGAACCGGTGGGACTGGCGCTGCATGATAAGGTTCCTGTGGTGCCGGGGGTGCTCCCGAAACCCTAGGAGTTGGGGCTCGAGTAGTGCTCCGGTAATGCACGTCGGGGACAAAAGCGGATGTTCCCCAGCCAGGAACTGTTGATGGTTGTGGATCTCGGCCAGCGTGAGCAACGCCTGAAGGGTGCTCAGGCTGGTTAGTGGGGGCCTGCCCACGAAATTCTTCATTCCCCGTGGCAACTGGGGGTTGCGTTCCTGCAACGAAGTTGACCGGCGGGCTAGGAGAAGCCGCCGCTTGGTTCTGCGTGAGCGTTGCCAGCGTTCTAGTAATGGCTAGCAACTGCTCCTGTACCAGTTCATTGTGTCGTTTTATTGCTTCGATCTCTTGTCGCATAGGGTTGGCCGCTGGTCCCCTTGTGCGCGGAGCAGGCGGCTGACGCTGAGCGTTTTGCGAATTCTGAGTATTCTGTCGGGGTCGGAGATTTGGTGCCATGGTTTTCCCGGTGGGGAAAAAGATGAGTTTACGAATAAAGCACGTAGAGATTAGTCGTTTCCCACAGACGGCGCCAAACTGATGCTGCACTTTTTGACTCGCAACACGTGAGGGCTCCGTGACCTGTAGAACACTCAGAAAGATGATCAGAGGACCACCGGATTGGCTCCGGCGGTAGCCGCTCCGATGCTTAAGTAAGTAAGGGAATTGAAAGACTGTATTGAAAGTCAAAGAATGAGCATAATAATCCCAAGCGTACCTCTAGGGTTTAATATATAAGCCGTGGTTCTCCTAATTTTGATTAGGTTTTGCCGCCACGAATATCGGGATTTGATCATCAGAGATTTGCAGTTACCTTGTGGAGCCTTGAATCGTAGATGGAGATAACCATAGATAGTAGTTTCCGTGTTGAAGGCTGTTTCCTTATTCCCCGCTTAACGCCTGTTAAGGAAACCATATATGCAGTGTCGAATAAATACTGTCCAGAACAGGAGGTCTGGACGATGTACATGAGAATATCCTGAATGCTTCATCTGTACTGTATGACCGAGTTCATCGGTTCTGAATGATATATAAATAAGAATGCTCCGAAGGCTTATGGCTGCTCTGTATGATAGATATATATGAGAATACCCCAAAAGCTTATAGCTGTTCTGTATGACCGACATATATGAGCTCTGTAGGATCGAGATTTGTTAATCTAGTAGGCACACGTGTCTCAAACTGATTGGTGTGTCTGTTTATGGTATATCACTTTACATGATAAAGTGTATGTATTAATTTAATTAATTACCACAGACTTGAATGTCTCAAGATTTTGAACTATGTTTTCTATTGGTCAATGTCTATACATATGTTATGTGTGATGTCGTCGTTCTAAGTATTTATGTTGGCCAAGTCAATATTCACATCTATTAAAACTATTTCACTACTATCATAATGCGCATGGCGATATTTAAACATACATTCATCATATTATTTTGCTACTAAAAATTTAATTAAAAATATTATTCTATTCTACACTATGAGATCTAAAATTTCGCTAAACTCATAATTATCTCTCGCTTATGTAAAATAGAAGTGTGTTTTTAAATAATTTCGAACAAAATAATTTTGAATTAAAACAAATTTAATTCATCCATACAACAATTTGGAATTAAAATAAATTTAATTTATCAACATAATATTTATAATAATCAATGCGCATTACTCTAAAACGCATGGACTCCCCTTGAGTCCAATTGACATTCTAACACATCATGCTAAGGTAATTTATGTACATGAGTTTGCAGTGAAAACACATCTCTTTACAAGACTCCATTAATAAATACAATTATTTCTAAAATTTATTACACTGTAAAATTAACCTAGTACATCAATCTATTAAATACAATAAAATAAATAGAGATGTCGCGCCAATATCAAATTAACCTTATAATTTCATATATCACATAACATGTATACTAGAATATAAATTACATAAGCACATCTAATCACAACATACATCTACATGCATAACAATATAATAGTCTTGGATGGATAACTTTATCACAACTCACCACAATGTAAGTGGATATTTGGATTCTACAATTAAAAAGATCAACAATATGCAATAAATAATTATCTACATGACAATTAAAATAATCCACACAACCTAAAAAATATGATCTATATGTGTTTTAATTGTTCCTATATTCCATAATCTTTTTCACATTAAAAATAAATTTTCTAAAATTTTTAACCAATTTTTTAAATAAAAACTAATTTTTTAAGTCCAAAAATATCTAAAATAAGTTTTAAAAAAATTACCAAAAAATAATTTGAACCCCACCAGCGTAGTGTACTTAACACCTGTTTGTAATTTTAATCAAAATATGACTCCCTGAAATTTTAAAAAAAAATAATTTAAACAAAAATTTCACACTTTTTTGTAGAAAAAAAAGTAGTTTAAAATACTTCCTGAAACTAAAAAAATTACAAAAATACATATATTAGTCAAGAATTATGTGAGAATGACACTCTCTTTGTAGGCGTCAAAAAAAATTCTCAGAAAGATGATTCCATGCGCCCTCCAAGTTTGAGAATAAAGATTACATTCCTCTGCAATCAAATTCTGAAAATTCATATCTCACTTATATTTTGAAGAAAATTTGCTTATCATATATCATTGCAATCAAATTCTAAGACCTCATATCTCACTCATATTTTGACGGAAATTTGCTTATCATATATCATTGAAAAGACGGAAATTTGCTTATCATATATCATTGAAAAGCTTTTGAAACAATGAACACATCGATATAAATTTCTTAACACAAAAAAAGGAGCTTTCGCATTTCATTTTTAAACCTAAAGTTCTAGATTTGTTTAAAATAAATAAAACTCTAAATCACTATCTCTCAAAGATTAAGAGATCATAGGACTTGCTAATTAGACTATTACCAACAAGAAATTTACACACATTCACAGTAGAATATCATTTAAAAAATTTCTAAAACCTTTCAATTTGAAAGACACCCATACAATTAATTTTTTTGTGCATGTTTCAAACCCATTTTACATGCATCTTAACATAAAAATGAAATACAAGATATATGACTATCATACCAATGAAGCATATATATATATATATAGCCATCTTTTCAACATGTTTTTAGAAGGCGTTTCCCATGTTTGAAAAAATGTGAAATAAGTTAAAAGCCACATGAATTTGAAAATTTTGTTTAGAAATCACACACGAGATCAAAAACTCAAACTAACCAGTAGTCAAAGCATGATCAAGATCTAAAAGTATAATACTAGGCCGGTAGGGCCTTTTCACCGAAAGTAAATAAGCCATCAAGAAATAAATAGTGCACCCAAAAAAAGTAGAGAAGTCCAGCATGCTAAAAAGAAAGGCAAATGCACCATCATTGTCCAGAATCCATAATAATAGATGTGCCTCAAATTTCAAGCAAAATGAGACATCTAAGCAGAAACTAAATAAAAATTCCTTAAAACACAATTTAATCCGAAGAGTATAACATGGTCCCAAAATAACAACATAACATAACTTGGACAAGAGGGGTTGCCCATCCCTGGAATTCTTCACTCAATGGATTATGCCAAGCATTCTGAAGATAAAAATGCTCTTCCAGGTTGACGAGCCGCCAAAGGTCCATGGCATCCTAGAAGCTGCACAGAATCAAAACAGAATTCATGAATTCTCTTACAGGGGATTGACGTCAAAAATACAAAGAATACATCTAGCACAGTCCAAATGCCCTAGTGGCAGGCATCCACCAGGGTGGTGTGCATAAAAAATTGGATATAAGACAAAAATGGACAAAAAGAACTCCAAATATTTGAAAATGAGACACAACTAAAGAGGACAGGAAATGTATCCAGCTAACTAAAGCAAAGACAAACCTTGGCATTTACACCATCTGGCATTATGCGATTTTCTGCCTTCCATTTCATGTAATCAGTGCGATTGAACTTAGTAAATCCCCTGAACATGACAGTCACAGAGGTTAGTTCAGAACGCTCAAATCAAATCACAAACTTTGCATTTGTCTTAAAAGGTACAATTGTTTTTGATGAATGGAGCAAGGAGATGGAAAAATCCAACCATTAAATGTTGAAAAAAGATATAATATCAACCAATAAATGGCATCAAAAGACATAAAATGATATCTGCAAGTAAAGTAGATTGGGAGTTAAACCATAGCAGAAGCCCAACACTAATTGCCCATATTAGAAGATAGTATCGATTGTACAATTGCAATCCCTTTTTTCCTAATAAGTAATTTACCCAACATAATCTTTCCCAGTTAATGCATCAAAACCACCACAAGAACTGGGAAATAAAGGGAGATGAGACCAACCTTGTGCAGGTTATGTTGCAAAAAATAAATGATTTTCCTATTCCAAACATTGATATCAGTTTTTAAGTTATTAATACAGAAATAAAAATTTATCCATACCACTTCCTGCTGACAATGATTTTCTGACGACCAGGAAACTTGAACTTTGCACGGCGCAGAGCCTCCTGAGCATGATGACTGTTCCCATCTTTGCAGCGGACAGAAAGAAGGACCTGACCAATGCTTACACGAGCACAGGTTCCTTGGGGCTTCCCAAAAGCCCCCCTCATGCCAGTCTGGAGCCTATCAGCTCCAGCACATGACAACATCTTGTTAATTCGCAAGACATGGAAAGGATGAACACGAATCCTCAAGTGGAAAGTATCCTTTCCCGCATACTTTGTCATGTACTTGTTGCATGCAATACGAGCAGCTTCCAATGCCTCACTGGAGACATTCTCCTTCTCCCAACTAACCAAATGAACACAAAAGGGGAACTCATCAACTCCCTTTTTCTTCATTCCGACATCATAAATCCTGATCTTTGGATCAGGCACACCACGGCAGTACCGTGATTTTGGGTAGGGCTTGTTTTTGATCTGACGATAACACCTTGCAGGTCCTGCAAAGTGAAAATATTATGATAAATTGCATTTCATTATGAAATTTGAGACATGAAAATAATATACCGACGTAAGTCATTAAATTTCAACTTCTCTAGATATTGAGACATTTCTTCGCCTGAGGGTGATGACAGCAATAAAGATGCATGAACATTTTTCATGTAAACAGATAGAACCAAAGAATCATATAATATATCCAAAATAATAATAATTTTTCAATGACAACTAAAATTAAAAGTATATAGATGTCCATGCATCTTTTGGGGGTTGGATCTTAATAATTACAACCTTAAAAGCAAGGTTGTTAAAATCGGGATCCTACATTGGATCATTTTGGGGGGTTCATAAGATCAGATCATAGGATCGCAGGATCCTATAAAATTCTTTAAAAAATGGCCAAATATACATGTAAAAGTAAAGAGCTGTTAAAAATCAATAATAAGAAAAGCTAAAATAAATAAATAAAGTATAATATTATGACACCATATATAGATATATGTATCTATAATTTTTTTATTTGTATTTCCTTATAAAATGTAAGTTTTAAAATTTTAAAATAATACAAATTAACATTTTAAAGAAATAAACTTAAAAATTCTCTAATATAAAAAGCTAAATGTAGCAATACTTGTCAAGATTTAGTTTTGAATCATTAAATAATTAAAGATTTGGATGAATTTTTAGTTCACAAAGTGAACACGATCCTACTAACAATCATGTAGGATAATACAATCGTGTCTGATCCTACTACGATCTTGGTACGATCCTAGTATATGTGCAATTTTCATACGATCCAGATTGATTTAGCTCTATTGGATCGTAGGATCGTAAGATCTTACGATCCAAATCACAATTTTGATAACTATGCTTAAAAGGCACCTCAACATTACAACAACCAGCAGCTCAACTTAAAATCATTAATGTATATAAGTTACTTATTTGAGTGGAAAGGTAATATAGTATGTGTAATGGTATAGGCATGTGTGACCCAACGATTGCCAATAAGAAGGCCCATGCCCTATAAGCATGAGATTATAGAACAAAATAAAAATTTCTCTCCAAATGGATCTGTTAAAGAAATAACAATAATTGGGAAATTTAATATCAACAGTGGAACCCAATTCACATTGCAGAAGCTTTTGTTTTGTCTTTTCTTTCTTTTTTCAACTTTTTTTGGGTGGTGTGGAAAACATTAATAGAAGTGGAAAGAATGACTAATTTCAGAATATTATTTTCAATACTTTCTGTCAAATTCCAGAGACTTCATGGGATTAGACCACATATATTATGTCATAATAGGACCTATTTTAGCAATAAAGGAATAGAATCAGTCAAGATATCAGATAAATATGTCAATTGATAAGAAACACATAAAAGAAAAAATACACATAGCTACAAGAAATGCGTTTGGAAAAACTTAACACAGTCCTAGCATATATATATTGCTGTGCAACTGACGTCACAGCCTACAATTACACTTGCGTATACACCAACAAACACAAAAAAAAATATTCTAAGATAGTTGAAGCAACTCGGATATTTTTATTTTGTATCTAAAAATTGGATTATCATCCAAACATTAAAGCTTTTACAAAAAAAATTAAAACTGAAAACAAAAATCCGTCAATGTGCACACAGTCGGTCATTGAGTTAAAAGGAAAAGAAAATGAAACTGAAGGAAAAGTCAAATCTCCTATTTTGCCTATGTTGGTTGAAAAAATATAACCTCATTTTCTCGGCAACCAAACAGACGCATTGATTGAAAGAAAGGTGTTCCATTCAAAATGTAGCAAAAGGAAATGCTTAATTAAAAAATACGCCCATCCAAAATCTCTACTTTTTAAACCTGGAAACTAATGAATGAAACCCCAATTCTATGCTTCCTATAGATCTATGGATACAAAGAATCATAGGGACCTCCAAAATTTAGGAACAATCAATCTGACAAAAAAAAACAATAAGAGCTAATATATACTCCCAAAAAAACAGAAGCTTCAAATTTATACAGATCCTGTGTGTTATTGAGCATATATACACATTCAGATACATATATAAAGAAATAAAAATTTATACATATACATATACATATAAACACACGCGTGACCGGAGTTGAAGGAGACTTACTCCTCCCCATGGCGAATAACTCTCTAGCCGATCTGTGGAGTGGCGTCTAGAAACCCTGGAAATGAAGGAGGATGTGTGTGAATTATGTTATATATATAGTGGTGGAAGGGAAGAAAAAAGCTGCTTGAAACCCTAACGCAATGGGCCTCTTGTACGTGTGCGAGTGCGTCAGGGACCCAGAGGTCCATGAAAGCATTGAAAGGTTCAGCCCATAACAAAAAATGGGATTTTGGAAAGAGTTATGTCAATAAAATTACATGAGAAATTGCTTCTTCTTGTTTTTTAAATGAAAAAGGTGTACTTGTGTGATTGTTTCAATTTTTTCAAAGATAATTGTATGATTAAGAAAGATGCAATCTCATTGTACAAAATATCTTAAATTATCCGATAATTTTGGAAATTATTAATCGCTTGGGTTCAAAAGATGAAACTATTTTAATGAATTTGAAAATACTTGATAATTATTTTATTACAATTCATATTAATATTAGCAATTTGAAAATTGCAAACCTTTGATCATAATTTTTTTTTAATGATGATGCTCGGCTCCAATTCGAGTAGGAGGAACATTCTCATACTTGTGTACGTGTTACAATTTTAATGAACCAAATATATATTTACATGCAATGCACATGTATTTCTTGATTTATTTAATTTTTTATTTTTTTATTAAAACTAAATAATCACATAATATACATGTAAGTTCATACATGATTCATTAAAATTGTAACACGTACGCGGATAGGAACATGTTCTTCTTACCTAATTTGGAGTCAATCATTGTCCATTTTTTAAAACCTTTATATTAAAAAATATATGAATAAATTACATTAACCTCGCCCGAGATTTTTAGCAGTTATACTAATTTTCTCTAAAGTTTTTTAAATTACACTGACTTCTCCTACTTTACTTTACAAACTACAAATACACCTCCTCCAGTCAAAAAAATTGTGAAATGATAAAATAGCTCTTTTATGTTTTTTTTTTTTACATTTTTTTCAATTTTGACCACTTTTTTTGATATATTTTTTTATTTTCAAATAAATATTGATTAAAATCATATATTTATTTTTATATAAAATAAAAATAAATTATTTACCTTAAATTTTTTTGTATAAAAAATCTTCAAAAAATTAGTCAAAATTGAAAAAATTGAGAAAAATGAAAGAGGCAATTTTGTCATTTGAAAAAAAAATTGAAAGGCACTCATTTGAACAATCAAAGGGCTTGTTCGAACAACCATCCAAATTTTTAGGACGTTCAACTGCTAAAATATATATTATTCTCCAAGTACGAAAAAAGATTTCATTAGGCATATTCATATTTACACACATCTATGACCTATTTATTTAAAAACCCTACCATACATTCTTCATCATCATTGGAGTACATTTTTGTGAATTTTAAGTTTATGCAATCAGTAGCGTTCGAGATTGCATAGAGTTCGAAGCCGTGATTGAGGTTGTCTGTTCGTGGATTCGAAACTTAGGTCTACGTGAAGAATGCTTGTGGATTCAAGTTTGAGGAGATTCAAAACAAAAGTAAAGCTTGAGGGACTAAGTCATTATATCTACCGCGTCTATAATCACCGAAGCTTTTTTAGTGGACTAAGTGCATCTGGGTCAGCGCCCTAAGGTTTTTCAAAGCAGATACGATTTATCTGTGGCGGTTTCTTCGTCAACAAAAATCGATATATTCTTTTTTTTGCTCTTATTGCTTTATTAGTTTTATGATTGTTTGTCGTTGATTTTTTATTGCATGCACTAGAACGTAAATCTTACTTAATTGAAGTGATAACTTTAATCATTGTTACGTTGTTTAAAAATTGAATACTAAATTTTTAATTTACCATCTGACCTATTCACCCCTCCTCTTCTATGTCAAGTTTAATACATCTAGATTCACATAAAGCCTTTCATACAGTCAACTTCAAAACCTCGAATAGTTGAAATAAAACTTTGTTGAGTTAAGTATAAAGATAGGTCTTTTAAAGGATATGGCAAAGTAGACTTATGTTACATCAATTTTATTTTATTTTTCTAAAAATCCATTTTTAACATGTTTTTGGATATGAAATTAGTTAAACAAATTTATTACAATTGGTATATTGAAAAATAGAAAAAAATCATTTTAAATAAATTTGGATATTATTGTTAATTTATTTTAAATATTTTTAAAATAAAAGACTAAATGGTCCATAAGTTAATATTTTTGGATGAGATTACTACAAATATATCCTATGTTACCTATGTTGTAATTTGAAATGTTTTAAATCCAAAAAATAATTCAAATTTTGTTTAAAGTTTCAAAACTTTTATCTTACATTTTCTGTTTTTTTAAAGATTATTTATCATATGTTAGTTATAAGTTTAGAACTAAATTTATAGACGCTTAAGTCGCCTTTTATAATAACTATTATTAGATAGTCATGGTCCTGCAGTTACTAGATCATTCCATAACTAGCCTAATATCTAGTTGTGCTGGCCTATAAATACAAGGCTTTGTCATATACCGTTCTATACTGCCATTCTATGGGTTTGGTGTCTCTCATTTTCATTTGAATTAGAGAGGCTCTATAGGTAGGTTCAACACTTGTGAAACTTTCACTTGATATACTATCCCTTTTATATTTTTTACACTTTTCATAAGATTAATACACTTTTCCCTTTATTTTTTACAATATTGATATACTATCCTTATTATATTTTTTTATGATTTTCAGAAACTGATAAAAGACTTTGCGCTTCACCTACTAAGACACTTGCTTAATAAATTATTTTTTTAAGCCATCTGTAATTATCAGAACTCCCATGTGAGTAGGCACTAAAACTTTAGGATAACATGGTGTGGAGCTCATAACTATATATTTGTTTTCTAATTTTTTATTTTCTCTTTAATTTTGTTTATTTCAAATATTTATGGTGTTTAATTTTATTACCTCGATTTGTATTTGATGAAAAGATATATATAACAATTGGGTTTGAATCCAGTTACCTCTTATAGTCCGGGTTCACGAAAGTGAAAGATTTTGACTTGTGTTATGAGCTTTCGGATCACCAATGGAACGCCATAGAGTGAGCTTTCTTGTTAATAAAATGGCAACGTACGAGTCGTCTATGTGTTTCTATAATCCAAGTCCAAAGATTGTCGATGTTAATCGAAGATTAAGGAGAACTAGGAACCAGGAGTGTTTGCAGAAAACCAAAAAGTCGTTACATGCCCCTCTTGTAACCAAAATGCAAGGTATATATTTGCGTTGGTTGAATTTCAAAACTAACCAGATAATGATAATAATCGCTATTTTATCACAACTCTCCATTCAAACTTTATGGATGCCCCAATGGTTAAGGGTTTGTGTTCAACCCGACCCAATATTCAACATCTCTCACTCATTCACATAGGGTGAGTACTAAGTTCTTTACATCACTTTCCACATACAGAAAATGGATTATGCTACCAAATGAGAAAGATCAGAGTAGGAGTATTATATAAAGCTACCATCACGTCAATATAGTACATCACTACAAGTAAACAATTAATCTTGTATATGCCCCAAACTATTCTATTACACCAAATTTAGCATCCCTTATCCCTCATGAGAACTAATCTCAATGCGATGCTTGGACTCTCTAATATGTATTGTATTCATGATCATATCGATAAACACGTAAACCGACAAATCACTCAAGCAATGAGTCACAACATAGTATTGTATTATGAAACCATCTTCCTTAGCTACTCACGTTAATCCATTGAACTTAATCATCTAGAATTATGCTAGCTACCCATAGACCAATGTAGCAAACACCATTAGAGGTGGCAATTAGAGATTGCATACTTGCAACTAATTTGCAATACAACATATGAGATAAGTTACATTTTTAACCTTTCTGCCCAACCCCTCCAACCAAGACAAGTTCCTATGGCTAAATAAAGAGAATGAAGGTTACAACTTTAACTTTGCTCGAAGATATATCAAAATCCCCCTTCCTTTTGTGGATTGGCACCACCTAGTTTGGAACAAAAAATAGGTGGCCAAATATAGTGTCACGCTCCAAAATCGAAGAGGCCCGAGGTGAGATGAGTGACCCCATTTATGATATAACTAAATGTAAAACATGTTCATTTATCATTATTTAAGTTAAATAGTACATTGAAGGCAAATCAGTTGGTGAAAAGTCGGACATTCATTTATCATTATTTAAGTTAATTTAATTAACTTAAAAATGGTAAAATGAGCTGAAGTCCAAATTTAATAAGTTATTAATGTATTTTTACTATTTCGGACATTCTAAAACCAATGATGAGGTACGTTTTGCGAGACAGTATCCCGAAAAATAAAAGACAAGTAAAAGTGCAAAATGACCATTTTGCCCTTTTTAGCATAGAAGTCCCGAATTGAATTCCGCGAAAGCCTAAATCGACTTTGTTCGACATTCCGGATTAAATAGTAGAGTCTATTTAAGTAAAAGAAATATCAATAGTAAAGAGACATAAAATTTGATGAATAACATGAGTTATATAGATATATAGACTAAGATGAGTTTTATAAATCATAGGAACGCCAAGAGAAAAGGAGAAGGCGGTTTGACCTTCTAGACAGAAACAGTAAGAGGTAAGTAAAATCCGATCTCTGCATGTGTTACATTCCAAGCCATGTCATAGTTCTTGTATATATATTGCCTATTGTACTCCATACATACATACTAGTGTTTATTTAGCCACTTTGATATTGCCCTATCATGTGGGAACCAGTTATTGATTTTTATATATATCTTGATCATGATTGTACACTTGTGCACAGATTTCCTTTTTGTACACTTGTACCTAGGGCCGTAAGGGCCAGACAGTTTTATTCTAAGTAGTTTAGTAACCATAGCCTCGAAAACTATTGTTACGTCAGATTGCCTAGAATCAGTTATGATTCCAATATACTCTTTGTGGAAGATAACATGATCTCGATATATTATTAGTGCCGAATTTGTGCTCAGTCACATCTCCATCTGATGCTTATTACGACCTACGGGTCAAGGTTCCACGGGAACACTAGTTATGTTGCTATGTGAGGCATGGGATGTAGAGTTACAGTGTACACAGAGCAGTATTCATACGGCCCAAGCGGATCTGAATACGAGGTTAGGGGGACTTCCGGGCCCCACTAGTGCATCTCAGTTTTAGTTGATATCACTATCCTTTATTGTTGATATTTATAACTTGATCATGTTATATTGTTGTTGAATGATCATAAGATTTTACAGCTTTCAGTTGAATGCTTACATTTCATACTTGATATAGCTCATGACTATAGCAGTATGACATTGTTAGCATAGCAGATTCATTCCTATATCATTTGACTTCTATCATATGATATTGAGTATATATATTCATTGACTGGCTAGTATTTTTTTATACCCTTGTACACGTGGCAGAGTAAAGGACTACTTACTGAGTTTTCATAGCTCAGAACAGATGCTATTTTTTGACTATTTCAGGCACAGAGATCGAGAACAAACAGTAGAGCCTGATAGCTAGAGGTGGACATTTCTTTTGAAGTTGCAGTGTAATACTTAGTACAAATAGTCTTATAGCTCTCCCATGTTATCCACGTCTTGGGGATGAACAGTTGTATTAAGAAATTTTGTATTTCGTATTTTGAGAACACTATATATATCACATGCAGCTTTTATTTATTTATTTGTAAAAGTCTTCCGCTATTTAGTTGTTGCATGTTAGTAGCACTGATTATGTAGCAAGTTAAGACAGTCTCGGTTCGGCACCCAAAGTCAAGCCGGGATTCGTAATTCGAGATCCGCATAGGGTGGGTCTCGGGTCGTGACAGCTTGGTATTAGAGCCAGGTTTCGATCCTGGGACCTGTGGGTTATGGGCCCACTCAAACTTTACGAATAGAGGAAAAATTGCAGCTCCGACCAACTGGTTTTCTCTCTATTCCATGCCTCAAACTCCTTTGTTTTGGCTTTTCTTTCCTTCAAATTTGGTTCTGCGCTTAATAGGTGTGTTTCCCTATCATTTAAACAAAGCTTTAAACACAAAATTTCTAAAATCCGATTATCATTTGGAACCTGCAACTAGGATTATCTTATTCATTTCTTAATCGTTTTCTCTCATTCCTTTTGTAAACTCTTACATTTTTCATGCTCAATATGGCCCTACACTTTAAAACAACTATCACGCTTTTAATTTCAAAAATAGAATTTAATCCAACTTACCTATTTTTCTGAATTGTTCTTGGTGCGGTCTCCTATTTTCTCTTCTGTTCCAACTTGGTTTAGCTTCTGATTCTTCCTAACACACCCTCAGTTTCTATACTTAGCCTTTCTTAAATTTTCTTTTCTGTTTTTTTCAATCCAACGTAACACCTATATATATATATATATATACACATCATCACAACTCCACCGCCCTAGTCCCATCTCCTTTTTTTTCTCTCGGTTGCTCCCCCTTCCTAGCCCTCTTTGTTGACTTAATTTTTGATCTCTCTACTTTTCTTTTCTGTTTTCTTTCTTCTTTTTTTTCTTTTCTTGTATAATATCTTGTTTATATATATATATATATATATATATATATATATACCATATATATAACACACACATACAAACACACTCAACTAACGCACACACTGCAGGCATGCTGCTTGTGCAGCTTTCTTTCTTTTTCTTTCCTTATACTTGTATTTTAAAACACACATATATAAATAATATACTATATTATATATTATATATTATATATATACACATGTATAAATACATAATTTATACATATATATATACACGTATATACTAGTTTCTAATTACACGTACATACACTGATATTAAATGGGTTACGCATATAAGTATACGTATGCATGCATGGGAATGCGTGCGTGCACGCATTATGAAGCGTGATTTTGGGTTGCTCGAACGTTGCCCGACACTGACTGTATAACTGAACCCATTCACATTCTAAAATCGTACAATACATATGATATTATGATATGGAGCTTAAACAGCTCGAGTTACAACTAATAGCACACTACTCGATATGGTTTACCTCGGTTTACGTGCTAAGCCTGGGTCAGGGTATTACATTCTTTCTCCCTTAAAATAAATTTTCTCCCAAACTTAGTACATACTAAGGTAGAAAATAAAACTATTAAGATGAAAATAACTGAGGATACTTGGCACGCATATTGAGGCATATACTAGCCTACAGGCACGATTTTTTATACTGTCTGAGTTTCTCGTATGGTGATCCTGGATACTCGGGGTTTGCTTGTAATTCACTTAACGTATATTTAATTATCATAATCACTCTATTTGTGACTCTCACTATTCATTTCAAATTGCGTGCCATTTACTGTACATAACTTACCATGATGGCTCGATCTCTTCTGGTATCATATCTATCGGCTCAGTCTGTTCGTACTTGGCTTTTCTTAATCTCGTGATTCCCTGAGATTATGACTTTTACTATTTACCTCGGTATCCGTACTCGTCACTGTATATTACTTGTTATAATAGTTCAGTATATTTTGAGGTTTACTATTCTTGGTCTGAATCTGGTCTTGGTTTACTTTTGGTACTATGTTCATGGCTTGGTCAAATCTCGGTATTATTATTTGACTCTTTTAGGATATAAATGGGATTGTTTTATTTTATTTTGGGTTGTGATATTACAGTTTTGAACTGCCTTAATTCATATTTATTTGATGTCCCAGTAGTTGTTTAAGCTTGTTTAAGATTTTTTTTACGTATCTGGATTGTACAATGGGGTTCTTCCCCTACCCTTTTCTATCTTTTGCCTAACTTCAATAAAATTTTACCTTCCTAAAAAAAATATGCTTAAATGTCAGATGACTTGGGAAATGTCCAAGTTAATGTGGTAGAAATTGAGGGGACATCTAACATTGAGAATCTGAATGGGAAGAAAGGGTAAAAACACGTGCAAACTTGGACAATTTTATTTTGAAAAGGAAAATAGTAAACGTTTCATGAAAATAAAACAATTTTTAGAACTGAAATAGTAAAATAATTATTGCTCTACGAAAATTATTTTAAAAACATTTTTGAATGAAATAGTTTCGTAACTTGATTTCTAAAAAAATAGAAGAAAAAAATTGAAGGAATGTAAAAATAGTTGTTATATATAACTGTTTACTAGACCTATTTAAAATTGTTTTTACACTATTTAGGAAATAATCTTTAAAAGCTATTAAAATACACTATTTTAGAAAGAAAAAAAGAAAAGAAAAATGAACAAATATTTTATTAAATCAAAACTATAATATATGTTTATATATTTGTATATACATACCCCATTTTGGGACCTTTAATTGTTAATGGTAATTCGATAATTTTATAAGACTTAACCATAGAACCTCTAATTTTTTAGGGTATTTTGGTAAATGTTTACTTTATTTTGTGGAAATCTCTCATCTAACAATAATTTTGTCATCTCTAGAGTTTGTCATTTTGGTAATTCTTTAAAATTATACTAGGTCATTGTTTATAGCCATTTTGGTCCTTTTCCATACCTTTTAGAGGTTTTTCACCTTTTATGGGTTTTTTGATACTTGTTAACGATTTTAATATTTTTTATCTTTTTGGGGGTATTCTAGTAATTTAAAATTTTAAGGGTGTTTTGATAGTTTCCCAAACTTTTAAAGGTATTTTAGTAATTTCCCAATGTTGCAGTAATTTTAAAATTTCTAAAGGACATCCTAGTAATATTAAGATTCTTTTTGAATTTCTTTTGGATTATTAAGGTGTTTATTCCATTCTCATTGCTCCATTTTGATAGACTTCAATTTGATTGGTCCATGTCATATTTTCATTTTTGGTAGAAAATTAGTTGGTAGTATGGGATTTATCAAGTAGTTATGGAGATAAATTAAGTTATCATACAATTATCTAACACCCCATTGTTCAATTAATTGGTAGATAAAATCCCATCGGTCCATTTTAATTTTTTATATTCTTTTATTTTTAGGATTATAAATTTTTCATATAATTAAGATTTTATTTTATTTTAAGATAATTATGATTTAATTTATCATCTTAGACTTGATCCTAACCATTTTTCAAGATTTACTTTGAATTATTGGATTAAGTCTCTTCCACAAATGCCTACAAATAACGACCATATGGGTTAGCTTTGAGTCCAAAAATTTGGAAAAATACATTATTATTATATTAATATTCCTATTTATGCTATAATGTTGTGATGCTTGTGCATTATCACAAGTTGTAGTTCTTTTCAATTGTTGCTATCATTGTTCAGGGCTTTACAACATCTAAGCCAAGCTTTTACCCATTGGTAGTCATCATTGGAACCCTTTTCTACGTAGATCTTGCACTTTCATAAGAATTAGTATTGCAACCATTTAGATTCTTTGAATTACAACCCAAATCATTCAAAAGAGTGATTTCCATGTAACTTTATTTTATTATGTCTTTTCTTTTAGTGGTCTTTAGTTTTATAAGTAGGACCCCACATTTGCGAGCTCATTCATAAACTATTTCTAGTAAATACTTTTAAAATACTATTTTTAAAAATTCATCCTGTAATGACATGAATTTTTTTTTTATTATTATTATTTGTTTTTTTTATCATATCATTATTATTATTATTAAAATTAATATTAAAATGTGTATATGTGTGGGAGATTATGAATGTGTATATGTGTAGAATGATGTGTAGTACATGTCTATGTGAATATGTATATGTATATATATATATATATAGCAGTGTGTGTGCAACAGACCTGGTGTGTGTGTGTGTGTGTAATGTCGGTTGAGTATGTGTGTGTCTAGTGTGTGTGTGATGAGTGGTATATATATATATATATATATATGTGTGTGTGTATGTGTATATAGGGCAGCTTTGCATTAAATGCAAAGCTGCATTGGGGGAAAAAGCAGGGTGGCTGAGCAGAGGGAAAGAAGTCAAGGAAAGGGGCTGGTGGTGAAAGACGTGTGGGAGTGGATGTGTTGTGTATATGTGTTGGTCTCGGTTGGGAGAAGAGAAGGAAAGAAAAGCAGAAAGCGAGAGAGAGAAAGAGAGTTCTGGAAAGGAGTCTTGGAGCTTGATTCAGGCTTGGAACCAGAGGGTGAAGGAGGTGCACGGCTAGAGAGAGAAAACCAACAAAAATCGTAAGTGACCTAGTTCTGTTTTAATTTTTTTTTTAAAGCATGATAATTGATTTGATGCATATGATCTTAAAGAGCATGTTATAAGGAAAATAATGCAAAAAGAATGAGATAAAATGGTCGAGAAACTAGGGAGAAAACTCGAGTTGCAGGTTCGGTTATGGGAGTTGGGTCTTGACATTTTATATGTAGAACTCGGTTTAAATGATAGGGAACGAACCCTAGGAGGTGCAGAAACCCATTGGGAATAAAATAGAGGATAAACCGTGACTGAGGAGTCACGAAAATGAAAGGATAGGGTCGGCCGAAGAGTTGACCGAAACCTTTGAGCCCTATTTCGTGAGGATCTAGTGGCTTAGATCCAAAACCAACTTTGGATATGGAATCTACGTGAAAAACCGAAGAGAACCACATTTTAAAAACCTGAATATTCCACCGGAAAAATGTCGCCGGCGCCGGAGAAGGCGCCGGAACCCTACTGGTGCATCGCCGAAAAAACGAGGAAGAAGGGGGCCGGCCAGGTCGGGTCCGGGTCCGGTTCGGGTTCGGGTCGGGCTTGGGCGATCTGCCCTTGCCACGTGTCGCCCTGTGGTTTTAAATTAAAATGGGGATAGGGGCTGTTTAGATACGGAGTTATGAGATTAAAATTGGGATTAAATTGAAAACAGGGATATCCTATCCCTGTTTCAGAATTAGCCACTGTTTGGCTATCCGGATTAAGGATAAGAGAGTTAGAAATTTCAAAATAACCCCTGTACTTTTTGAAATTCAAATTGAACCCCAGAACTTTAGGAAATCTGATTTTGACCCACAGAACTTTTGATTAATTATGTTTTGACCCCTCTTGAATAAAATATTAATTAAATTAATTAATTAATTAGTTAATTAAATTAATTTAATTATTTAAATATTCTAAAATAATCTGGAGTCCAAATGGGACAAGTCATTAGTGTATTTTGACTATCTCAACCATTCTGAGACCAATGGTGAGATCCGTTTTATGAGACGGAGTCCCAAAAAATAAAAGACCCGTAGTAACCTTTAAAATTACCAAAATGCTCCTGAATTGAAGTACAGTCAAACAAACTCCGAATTAAGTAAACAAATAATGAAACTTTATTATCTCGAATATTCCGGACTCAACCGTGGAGTCCGAATTGTGAAAAGAGGTCACGAAATGTAAGGACCCGTGAAAAGTGCAAAATGACTGTTTTGCCCTTTTGAGACCAAATGTTCAAATTGAGTTCTACGAAAACCTAAACTTATTTTCTTCGACGTCCTAGACTCAATGGCAGAATTTAATTTAGCAGAGTAGAAACCTATGATTTAAAGACATAAAATTTGATGAATAGCATAAATTCAAATGACAATAGACTGAGTTGTAATTTATGCTTTTAGGGACACTGACAGGACAAGAGAGGGCGATCTGACCTCCTGCATTTTCATTGACCAGTTCAGTTACGTATCGTGCACGATCTTCTAGGGTTGAGACCAACCCGTCAGTTATGGTGTTTTGCTAATGTTAGAAATGAAGTTAAGTTAGGAATGTTCTGTGAATGACTGGAATGACTTATATGTTTATTTGGAATGTGTTCAGTTGATGATTTGGAGTTGGTTGTTCACATGGTTACATGTTACTTGTACTTTATGAAAATTTAGTGAATGATGAACGTGAATCATGACATGTGTTTAAGTTGATTATATAAGATATGCTTACATGTGGAATCCGCTGGTGATTTATGTATTATTGTCTCGAGCATGCTATATTGTGGAACCCATGTTTCATTGAGATTGCATTGGCATATTGGCATATGGTGAATCCTTTGAGAACATGGCGTGGGTTGAGCACGTGGTGCTTTGCATTATGAGGGTGTAGATCCTGTGGTGAAAAACCCAAAATTGGCCATTGCATTGGTACTCCGTGCCATCGAGGAGTACCCGTAAACGAGACATGGGTGTGGCATAGAGTTGTGCATGGGTGCGTCATGCATACCACTCATATATTACTGCGATGCTTTGAATGACATTTAGATATAAATGTACACTTTGCACATGCCACGCCTTAGCTTTATTTCTTGCATTAGCACTTCATCATACCAGCAGTTGAGCTGACCCATTCGTGGGCAACATTTTTTAGATGAGGATACTCCAGCCACTTGAGACTCTATGATACCTTGATAGAGTGAAGCACTTGGTATACTTTTGGTCCATGGGACGTATGTTTTGTAATGTAAGGGCTTAAGCCCAAATGACCTATGAACAATGCAGTTGTGAGATGTACTTTATGTTATTTTATGTATTGATGGGAATGGATATTTGTTTAGTGGATTTATTTACATTTGTCCTTCTATTTATTTTATTTTCTGTCTCGTCAATCGCGCCTCGGGTTTGTAAAAATTCGGGGCGTGACACATCCATTCTCCCAATTATAGAGCTAGCCCCTCTTATAGGGTCAAGCTCATTAAGGTTGGTTATCATTTAAAAAAAAATTGTTTGAAAAATGACGAAGTTGTTGGTGATGGATAATACATATTGAATCTAAATGTGCAATACAATGATTTTTCATTTAAATATTTTATTTTGGAAAACTAATGTAACTTTGTGTAAATTAAAAAATAATAATGTGACTTTGTGAAAACAATTCATAATTAGGTTAGTTTCTGATCTACCTCTCCTAACACATTGGTAGAAACTATAGAATAAACACTAGGTAATGACATTACATACATTATATACACACATTATATGTTATATATTACAAACATGATATTTGTAAGAGGGTCGTAGCGACCATGGCAACCTGACAAGGCTTTGACTTTAATGAATCAAACGAAGAAAGAAAATTCAATGGAAGAAGTTTAGGAAAAGAAAGATTGTCATTATGCTAAAGCATTATGAAACTTTGTCTCAAAGGCTGTAAAAATAATAATACAGAAAACTCAGAGAGAATGAGTAACAATCAAATAGAAGATCAACACAAAATACACTCAATTTCAACCCACCAACACCCCAATCCTAACAAACAAATAACAACCATAGATTCATTATCTCTTTTCTCTCTTTAGTTTCTTTGTTTTACAACCCTAGTTTTCATTTCAAAAAAGGATGGAATCATAAGACAATATTTGAGAAATGACTCAATTTCTACATAACATTGCAATTTTAGCACGTCAAATGTAGGTACCATGTATTTTGGATAAAAAAGCTAACAATTTTACTTTTGTTTTAACATTAGAGGGCTAAGTGTCCATTTTTACCACAAACGGGTTATCTGAACACGGTTATTTGAAAACAAGCTAACCAAGGAGGGTATGAGTAAATAATATCACAATTAGGTTTGTTTTCGATCTACCCTCTCGACATTTTGGTAGAATAAACACTAGGTAATGACATTTTTTTTTAAATATAAACCCATTGAAAACTTTAAAAAATGGGCTTACATACTTATACAACAGGTACACGTGTATATATATATATATATATACACACACACATACATACAAATACACATATGATAATGGCTAGGGTATAACTAAGTGGTGGTCTAGTCTTATCCATAGTAATTACTATTTATTCATTAAGACGATTGGTATGTCGAGAAATATTGATCACAAACCAATCTAATTTTGGCAAATGACTTAAAAAAATGATTATTGGTAAAAAAGAGTTATCCTAGTGCAAGAGACTTCTACCATTACAGAACCTAAGGAAGGTTAGATATATGCAACCTTACCCTCACAACCGATACTTTCATGTCATAATGAATCAATCTTACCATAACACTAAGGCCCATCCTAAAAAACAATTGATTGTTGATCCACATAAAAATAAAATTCTTATATGCATAAGTATTTACTTGGCTATTTTACTATTGAGCCATTAGCAAGCTCTTTTTTTGTGACACATGAATGATTATTACTTGTTGTTTCTCAATAGAAAGACTTTACTCTAAACCAAAAAGATAATGATGATCAAACTCAAAGCCCTAACAAGGCCAAGGACTTACTAACAATCAATTTATTGGGTAATAATAGAATTTTGTTACATGCTTATTTGTGATGCATCATGTATCTTAAATCATAAATCCCATAGGTCTATTCATCAAGTCCAATTACTTTTTTTTGGCAAGTCAAGTTTAAGTATTAACATTTATTAAATAATAGAATGTAATGCTAGGTGATGAAGTCATCATGCATGTCACATCTCGTACCCCACCCTACGCGGATGCGAAAGATGTGATGCTAGTTAGCCGCCTTGCTAATCTCCGACCGACAATGCGACCAACCAAAGGCAAACTTCTGAACCTTACGATGAATTGCATTCCAAATGTAGGGTCAGAACAGCGGAAATTAAAACCTTTTTATCTTGGGAACGCAACTCATCAATATACCACAATTAGAGGTATGTACCACAAAGCAAGTCTATAATCAAACAATTAATAACTCTAAGCCATAGATCACATCCACAACCAGACATAGAACACAGAGCATATCTAATCCCTCTAGAATACCATTACCATGAGCCATGTCCCTACATATCTCTTGTACATGGATAAGTCAACTATATCATCACACTCACCTGAATAGCTAGAGTCACCCATCAGAGCCCAAGTCTCCACATTTTATTTCCATTAGATCTTTACTTGGGAATGCCTTTCAGTCTACACGAATCATGTCCTTGTGCTTTCTAATCCAATGGAGTTATATCTTAAAAAATGTTAAATAAATGGAAGGAGCTTAAACAAGCTCAGTGAGTAACATAGGTTCCTGCCATGGGTTTCAAAACCAGTTCATATATATATATATATATATATATGCATGCTTAAATGTAATTCAGATAGAACAATGCAGCTCAAGTAGAACAGATACAGTTCAAATAGAACGGATACAGCTCAAAGTGCCTTAACCTTCCCCAGGCAGTGTGGGATGCCGCACAAGATAATCCGTCAGTCACCCACCCCACACATGGAGGCCCGTGTCCCCACAGCACACTACCGGTTGGGGTCAGTATCAAAGCGGAACAGATCAGATAGGATTGAGCGGATGCTGAGTTCTGGGCGTCCCACAGAGTCAGCTATCCATCTACTGATATACTCAATCCCGCAGTGGGCCCCAGATAAGACTCAACATGACAAACAAAATCAAACAGACTCCAAAGGACAGGTAACAAAACAACAAACTTCAACAGAATCAACAAGATATATCAGAAGGCAAGATAGAACAAAATCATGCCATAAGTAATGCAGATCAAGAGGTATGCATGAAAGCATATGCATTTAAAATAGTTCAGTGTATAAACAGTTCAGCATATAAAGCAGTTCAGTATACAAGTTTAAGTAATACAGAAAATATACGCCAAGTCAAGAGTCCGAGTTACTCACAAACTTATGCTTATCTCCATTCACAGTTATCTCCCAGATGCGTTAGGTACTTCCATGCATGTCCTCAATAATCATCATCTTGAATAATCATCATTAATTACAGACAGATCAGAATTTAACCATTCATATATTATTCATCACCTTAGGCGTCTATCGGATTGCTTAAGATAGTCTAATGACCTGCTATCCTCTCACTAGGTTTCAACTAAGATTATTATATTCCTTAATTAAGCTTAGTAGCTATCAGAATTATAATATAAGTCATTTGGACTCTATTGTAATCTATCAAGCACTTATTTAAATCTTTAAGCAAGGCATTATAATTTTTCTAGGCTCAAAACTAAATTTATCATTATTGACTATCAACACCAAAACCATAAAAGATATCACATTTGTTAAGGATCATAGCAAGTTGCAATTTAGCATCTTATTGACAAATATTGGATTAGCATAAGAGCAGAGATGGAGAGGAAGTAATCACCTAATGTTGGTACTATTGGGTTCGAATTACTACGTACATTCCTCATCTTCAGCCATTATCCCGTATGGTAAATCCATATGAATGTCCCACGGTGGATCTGCCATTATGACTCTAATTTGCCTTAGAATGCCCATTCTAAAATGATGGATATCAATTAGCAACAGCCTTTCGCTCATGGACAATTCCATCCAAATGACCACTACGATCTCCTTGCTTTCGGTTTCTTCAAGTAAAAGTCTGATTTTCCACAAACTGGTGAGCCAACATCCTCACATCCCCTGAAGTAAGAGTTCAGTATCAAGTTCACGATCTAGTACCTCAAACAGCATCCGTCCAAAAATTTTCTTGCAACTGTTATATAGGAATGGATCTGCATCCCATACTGTCCAGCCAATTGTAAGAGAACACATGATCGAAGACAATGTCAACTTGCACTTTATGCATCAAGATTAGGACAACAACTTGGCCAGAGAGGCTAAAATATTCGAGGTGCAAATGAATCCACTTTGGATGTAGGATTTGGAAAAACCACTCTCGCAATACACCAATCTCAACAACGGAGCAATCTAGTGCCATACGGTGCGCTATCTGCATCCTCTCTTCAAGGTCTCCTTCGTCAATGTCGCGTGAGATGGAAAATCTGTCGTGAAATGCTTTTCTCCCAATTTTCTGCAGATATATATATATATATATCTCCATCTACAGCAACCGCCATACAAACACAACAAATATATATATATATATCTCTGCAAATTTCCCCCCAAATCATAACAAAATTCACAACAGCGGCAACCTTCACTCTTCTTCCTCTGCATATCCATCTTCCTGCCACATCGCTACACAACCAACGCTTCAAACGCGATCCTCGCGATACCCGTCTTCAACACCACCATCATCGCCCCCTCTGCACCACTATTCAACACACGCATATACACATATACTCTTCTTCCCTTCCTTCAATCACAACACCCAATGGCTACGTATCTGAAAACTGAAATTCTGCTCTCTGTTTGCATAATTTAAAGCTTCGTTGTAGTTTCATCACCAACCATTCCATTATAATAATTGATGATGAAATTTCCTAATCTTAGAACACTACCATCCAAAAGAAGAAAACGAATGATTCAGCATTCCACCAGACCCGAGCCCATCTTGAACAGCTGGTGTTGCCACGTCGCACCGCTACTGCTGCATTTCCGTCAAATTCCTCAAGCCGCAAGACCTGATTTGTTCGCACTCTTTAAAAATTTCCCTGCACCGCTTACACACACAGATATATATATATATATATATCTCTACACCGTTACCTAATTCGAACAAACCCAACACCAACACGCTGCTACAGCTCCACCATACCTGTCGCAACGCTACACTCTACCGCACCGCTACTGTTGTAGCAGGTTTTGCAATAGTAGCTTTGTGAATCAGCTGAACCAACGAAATCCCCTGCACCGCTACCTATACACGTATATATATATATATCTACTGCACCACCCCTCTTTGTGCTCTAGAAGCTTCAAGCTTCTTTTTTGCTTTTCCTTTTGTTGGCTACAACATTCTTCTATATATATGTTACTGGAATTCTCCAGATTTTTCCCATCGACTTTCTCTCTTTTCTGTTCTTTTGTTTGCTTTTCTTTTCTTTTCCCATAAATTCTAGCAGGTTCTTTTGCTTATATATATGGCAGCCCATCTAACAGCTTCTTCTTGAAGCTTCTAATATGTATATATCTATATAATATTTTATATATTATATCCATTATGTTTGTCCCATAATATTTACTTGTATAATATACTGAATATATATAATATATATATATACATATATTGTGACAGTATTTTATTTTATTCTTATACACATATATAAATATATTTCCAATATATTTTGTGGCCCTTAATATTTTTATTTCGTAAAATATTACTTTATGAAATATCGATACATTTGGCATAAAGCCAGGACTCGGTACCATGAATGTTTATTTTACCGATGTTGGGTACTTGTCATCTCCACATAATTTTCATAATTATTTCGCTTTATCAATTTAATATTTATTATATAAAGTATTAAATTTATAGTATGCCGATAAAGCCTAGAATTTATTTCACCAACCTTGAATCCCTGTTAATGCCTTACTTATTTTCATTAAGTCGGAATACAGTCCAGATTATGTCAGATTTTTGGGGTATTACAATGCATGTGGAATTTGAATGAGAATCTTTAAATGTTACTGTACTAAAACTTTCCCTACATGAAAAACTTTTGTCATCCTATCATGGTTGTGGCTGTAATTAAAATTTCTAAAGGCTGATAACAATAATTGCGACTATCGTATCATGGCGTACACATAGAGAGTCGTGCACCACATGTAAATTACATGAACAACCACAATGCAATAATCATGTTATAAGTAAAATATCGTTATATTATTGTATAGCTTCTAAAATGAACGAGTTCCAACAATCATTGACAACTACTATCTTTTCATATTTGTTCAAACGATTAATAATAACCGATATATAAAAGTTAATTTAGTTTATTTATTTGTCTGAACCCTTTAAGATATAGGTGACAATTTATTGTTTGATAACTCAACTATGAATTCAATATTAAAAATTATAAGGGCACAATACAGTAAGTGATATACCATAATTTAACGACAATGTTTGAGGTGTGACACGTGTCTATAATGAGCTCTTTAGGGTACAAATCATCAGAGAGTTCTTTCATCCAAGTCAGTAAAGCACAGAGGATTCAGAGGTAATGGGTTCAGAACTTATCACCACCTTCCATAAACTACTAACCTCAGAATAAAGAAAATAGAATTTAATATGGCAACTACTATCTTTGGATATCCTCAAATTCCTATTTTTATGGCTCCTAATCATACTCAACACAGGAGATCTACAACCTATAAATAAGGCCTTAAGATATGCTTTCAATTCATGTTCAATTCGTCTATTGAATTACTATTGTTGACTACTTTACTGACTTTATCATCAAAGCGTCTACCACCGGAGCCTTCCCGATAACCCTCTAATCTCAAGTTCTTGACAGGTAGTTCAGGATGGGAATCTTTCAAATCAGAAAAGAACAACATCAGTTTGGCGTCGTTAGTGGGAAACGACGATCGTTTTCATTACTTTACATTGAAACTAAGTTTCTTTCCTCAAATAAATAATGGCTCCCAACCTCCGTCCTCAAAAGAAAGCCCAAAACCCTCAAAATCAATCTCTTGCTGGAAGAGGAATGGGACAAACACCTGTTCATATGTGACAGCAACTTGATCGGATTCAATGACAGTCAGATCAAATACAAGAACAACTCACAACCATGTCCCAAACTCTGGTTTCACTAGGTCAGAACCAACAGAACAATCCTCTTCCTCCTACTAACGCTGTTCACGAATGACCTCAACGTTTCGCCACCACCATAAGCGAAGGACCCCACAATGAGGAGTTGCCTAATGTGTAGCAGGTACACCCCCATGGTACCACCGATATGGGGACCGATCCCCAATCGTCAACAGCTATGGGGAGAGGAATACCAACGTTCCATCTTGTGGTCCATTACTAGAGCAGGATGAGAGTACCAATCCCAATGGTCTCTGGAAACAATCTAACGCAACAAGGATCTCAACTTCTTGAGACCCCATATCCACTAGTCTTAGGAGAGCAACACCCCTCTGCTGCTGCAAGACAAATTTCCCCCAGGAATCCAAGGCCCATAAGCACGAGACAAGACCAACAACGGGTACCGATCACACAACAAAACCTACCCAAAGTCTCTCAATAGGTAGAGGAGATAACAAACTCTTAAGATCAGACGGTCTCTACCAAGGAGTTCCACGTCCCTCCATAATAAGATGAGCCAAGTAAACTGCTTGATAAGTTCTCCACGTCGTTCACCTTTGCCATAATGATATAAGAGAGACCCAAGAAATTTGTTGTCATAAAATTCACCATTTATGACGCGTCTGAAAATCCTAAGGACCACCTATCTCATTATCAGCACACAATGGCTCTGCATGGGGCTACAAATGCCTTCATGTGTCAAACTTTTGTCACCAGCCTAAAGGGTACCACCCTTAAATGGTTTCACAATCTTTCCCAGAAATCAATCGGCAACTTTTATGAGCTCAGTAATGTAGCACCCCGATCCTGTATAATTAATGATTAAATATTAATTATTAATTAATACCGGCTCAGAGAATAATCAAGGGAATTAACCCTAATCTCCCGACGGTCGAGATAGACCGATAAAACAATTAAAACATGTTCGAGAATAGGGTACAATACCCGAAACCTAATTACCAATTAATTAGGTGAAATAATGTCAATTTAACACTGACGAAATTCGAATTAATTAACCACGAAAATCCCGAATGACTAATAAATGACACGGAACCTCTGACACTGTAGATAACTGAAATATAAAACTCTCAGAACAAACCGCATCGAAAAAGAAGTTACGGAATGAAAGTTATGAGGCAAACATCAAAAACTGAATTAATGTGCAGCCAAACAGGGCTTTAGCCCAAAATGGTGAAAAAAGGGGCAAATGGGAGGCCAAGGGAATTGAACCCTTGACCTTTGAGAGGGAATGAATTTTTCTCAAAAAACTTACCAACTTGGCTGCCATTACCTTGTGCACATATATACAACTAAATTGTATATATACTCAAGTTGCCCCAAGCTGCCACCCAAATGGACCAATGAGGTTTCATGCAGCCATATATGATATATAAAATATGTAATATATATATATATATAGGCTGACTAAATCTGATTGGACCACCATTCCACCCAATGAGAGACCATGCAACAACATAATTTATAAAATATATACACATGCTTGTACTTATTGTGCCTGGTGTCTCAGAATTGAGAGGTCCGAAAACTGCCTGTGAGTGTGAGACTGATCTGTTAGGGTCTTAGAGAGAAATGGAGGTGAGGCCTTGCATGTGCATGCAAGTGTGTGTATGCATGTACATGTGAAGTTATGTGGTCCATGGAGATGCACCAAAGGAACTGAAGGGACTGGGTGGCATGACTGACTGAGGCACACCTGAGGTGCCAAAAATCTGGACTGAGCCGTGTAGGAGCAGTGGCCCGAACCAAGAGGTATAAATTTTTCTCTCAAAACTGAAGATCCCCTGTTTAAGCTTTGACACTGTTTTGATAGTCTTTGGGCCTGTATAAACTGCATATATGTATTACTGAGAGGCCTTGGGATGATTATAGAACAACTGAGAAGGTTGGATAAGCTTAGAAAACATAAAACCAAGACCCAACCGCCATGGATGGAGCTTCCCTGTAGCAGGTCTGATTTGACCTCCATAAAACTGAATCTTGATGGTCTAAACATGAACTAGAACTTCCTAGGGTGCCAAAACCACGGATCCGCAACATAGAAACCTAGGTATAGACCCTCAAAACCGAAGCTACTGCTTTCGGCCATGGAACCCAAATCCTGTAATCGGCTTCTAGATTGAAATTTATAAACGGGGACTTGAAACCCATAAGACTTGGGTCACAACAAGCCAAATATCACCGGATTTGGTTGAGAAATGAGGGCATACGGTGGAGTTGCAGGTCGCGTGATAATGGTGATGAACCAAGCACCATGCGCGGTTTCGAGCCACCAAGTGAATGTCAAATTATTGGCTTGGCATTCAAAAGAGTTTTGGAATGGAAAACAGTGAAAATCCATTCCCAAAAACTCACGAAATTGAGTTTAAAAAACCTGCAGCTTTACGGTTACTGTTCATCGCTTGTGGGGAAGACGATGAACAGTGACGGGCACGGGTCTTGGACCTGGATCGGGTTCGGGTCAAATCAGACCCACCCGCAAATTTGAATAACCCCAAACGGCAGCGTATTGTGGTGATTAAATTGAAATCAGGCTTGTTTGGTTACGGGCTTAACAAATTGAAATTGATTTGGGGGCATAACCTAAATACGGATAAGGCCAATTGGGGATAAGAGGGATATCATATCCCGGTTCTCTGAAGGTAACTAGACCGGATGGTTTAGGGAAATTTGGACCGGTTCACTTGGTGAACCCTAGAACCAAACGGTTCTGAAACTATATTTTATTAAATTCTGTTTTGGCCCCACAGCTTTCTAAAATTACATATTGACCCCCAACAGTTTTGGGATATTATACAGTGGCCCAGATTTTGGACAAATTATACATTTAAGCCCCTGGTAATTAACTAAATAATAAAATAATTATTTTATTAAATAGGAAAAATTACAATTTTACCCCTGGACATTAAATATGTCAAACGGAGTCCAAATAAATTAAATAAATAGTGTATTTTCACTATTTCAAGCATTCTGGACTCAATGGTACAATCCGATTTTGGAAATACAGTCCCGAAAAATACAGACCCGTAAGTGATAAATGACCGAACTGCCTCTGATGGTACCCAGACCCAAATAAAAATATCAGATAGCCTATTTTGACTACATCGGGCATTCTGAACTCAACGGTGAGGTCCGTTTAATGAACCGAGGTCCCAAAAAATACAGACACGTAGGTGTAAATGACCGAATTACCCTTAATGATACCCAAGGCCGATTAAACATAACAGACAGTCCAATTTCACTATGTTGGACGCTCTGGACCCAATGGTGAGGTCCATTTTATGAACTGACGTGCCGAAAAATACGACACATGAAATTACCAAATTACCCCTGATACCGTACGAGACCTAAACAAAGTCCGATTGGGACGAAACTAATATCGGTAGGAGCCCAGACACTGGTGAGACTGTATACTTGATTAGATGACGAATCGGGGTCAGAATTACACAAAACGTAAAATGACCAAAATACCCCTGAGCACTGTAAGTGCAAAGTAGAGGTCGAATAAAGGTCAAACTGATCTGATAAATTATCATAGGGATAATTATGAACACTGAAGGGCTAAATAAGACTCCGAGACAGTCAACGCGTAAAACGAGAAATGATCGATGTGTCCCGACGATCTAAAGCAGACACCAAATGAAGTCCAAGAGACTTACAAATTTATACATGAGATATATGGGACGTTCTGAGGACCATGATAGGGTCCGGGGCAAAAATGACAAAATTACCATTTTGCCCCTAAGACTAAATAAGTACCCAACTGATACCGATTAAAGTCTAAAAGACTTAAAACTTCATATATACGATATATGGGATATTCTGAGGACCAGAACAGGGTCCGGGATAAGAATGGCAAAATTACCATTTTGCCCCTATAGTTAAAATGAGAACCTAACTGATACCGATTGGAGTCCAAAGGACGTAGAACTTTGTACTTAAGATATAAAGACTATTCCGAAGACCACGACAGGGTCCGGGACAAAAATGGTAAAATTATCATTTTGCCCCTAAGGTTGAATGAGTGCCTGACTGATAACAATTGAAGTCTAAATGACTTAGGATATAATCCTAATAATTGCTAAGCCTAATTAAAGAATGAAATAGCCTCGGGTGAGACCCAATGGAAGGGCGATAGGCTACTAGGCTATCTTAGGTAATCCGATAGATACCTAAGATGACGAATGAGACCTGAATGGATGAGTTCTGATCTGTCTGTGATTGATGATTATTATTCAGGATATACATGGAGATGCCTGACGTACCTGGAGGTTATCAGATTATTTATGCAAGGAAATAAGCGTAAAGTTTGTGAGTAACTTCTGACACTGTTTTGATACTGTCCCTTGATTTACTGATCTGTTTTGAATGCAATTATTTACGTGCAATTATTTAAATGCATGCCTTTTCGTACTATATCACTTATGACATGGTTTTAGTCTTTTTAAATAATTGACTATATTCCTGATCCCTGTGCTAGCATCCCGTACTGTTTTGCCCGTTTTGAACTGTTGAGATAAAATGGATATATTGAACCATTATTTCCGAAACGATTAAATAAACCATGTGATATAGGCAAAGAACAACATTTTGTTGTATCGTACCGCTTTGTATAGTATACTGTCTGAATGCTATATTGTTTAAATGTCTGTACTTAATGTACGCCCTTTGTATCACATTCCACGTGATGTGCTTGTATCCTTCGAATTAGGAATTCCGTTCAGTTCGGTTATGTGCTGTCCGTTAATGATATGTCTGCCTCGATTGATATGTTCTGTCCGGTTCTGACATGTTCTGTCCGTTAATGATGTTAAGTCCGCCTTGATTGATATATGGTCCAATTCCGTTGTGTACTGTCCGTTGATGATACGTCTGTCTTGATTGAAACATTGTTCAATCCAGTTATGATTAGTTCCAACAATGATGTGTCCCTGACTTGATTGTTATATTGTTTCTACCCAATTCCGTTATGTTGTGTCCTGTTCATGATTTGTCTGTGTCTTGATTAGTGTATTGTTTCCGTTTAGTTCCGTTATAATTTTATCCGTTCGCGATATGCCTTTGCTTGACTGATGTATTGTTTCTGTTCGATTCCGTTATATTTCATCCGTTGATGACATGTCTGGCTTGATTGAGAGATGGTCTAGTTCCGTTATGTTTCCGTCCTGTTATTGGTATGCCTTGTCTTGATTGATCTTGTTCAACTCTGCTATGTTCTAGCCATTGATAATACGCCCCTGTCTTGACTGACTTATTGTTCCCACTCAGTCCCGATTGTGATTCATTCCGTTAATGAAGAGTCTGTGTCTTGACCGATATATTAATAATAGTTATGGTTTTGACCGATTGGTTATGTCATGTTCTGATCCGTTTGTATTGTTTGTTCGATTCTGTTTTATTGTACTATACTGCTTATGAAATGAATTTATAAAAATAGTTATTTTTGAAATGACTAAATTATCCATGTGCCTTGGAAGCACAAAACTGGTTTTGAAACCCATGATAGGGAATCTGTGTTACTCACTGGGCTTATTTAAGCTCACCCCATTATTCTGACATTTTTCAGGAATTACCTCCATTGGATTAGAAGGTACTATGACATGACGTGAATAGGCCAAGTGGCATCGCACGTAAGGATCTGACGGCACTGAATTGTAGAGACTGGTTTATTGTGGATTGAACCTGGTTATTCCGGTGAGTGGTATGTTATGACTGACTTGACTGATATATACTAGATAGACATGGCTCATGGAACTAATGGTACTCTAGAGATATTAGATCTGCTCTGTTGTTATATGCTTGATTTTAGATATGCTCTGAGATTAGAATTGTTGACTGACTGGATTTAGTCTTGCTCTGTGATACATATACTTAAAATGGATAAGTGAGTTGCATTCCCGTGACACAACGAAAAAGTTTTAAATTCCGCTGCATCTGACCCTACAGTTGGAGTGCAATTCGTCGAAAAGTTCAAAATTTGCCTTTGGTTGGTCGCGTTGCGACCGACTGGCAGTCACGTCCTCGACATCCGCGTAGGGTGGGGTTCGGGATGTGACAAGTAAGTTATTTCTTAACCGCTTCTTAACAAGCAAGAAGTTAAGAAAAAGGGTCAAAGTTCTTATTAACTATGAAGCAAGCAAAAGGAAAATAACTTCGGGAGTACATAGCCCAATTCAATACCGAACTCACGGAGATAATTGACTATAGTTCGAGTTTCTTGATGGTCAGCCTCACTTCAGGGCTTAGAACTGGACACTTTCAAGATTACTTAACTAAGAATCCCCTTGTCGATATGACAACACTCATTGATAGAGCGCAAAAGTATATTAATCTCAAATATACGAAAGCCTTATTCCAAAAAGTTAAAGAACAAGCTTAGAAGGATGAGCAAGTTCAAAAGATGGACAACAACACTAATAAGAAGAGGACCAGGAGTCTCAACAAGAGAGCAACACCTAGAGCCCAGAACAATTCTAGCTTTGGAAGGTACGGGACTTATATACCATTAAATGTCTCTCTTACCCATATACTCTAACAGGTCCAAACTCGTCAAAACTTGAGATGTCATGAACCATTGAAAAGCCACCCCGACTCAAGGAACTAAAACAAATATTGTGACTTCCATAAAGAGCAGGGGCACACCACTGAAGAGTGCAGAGCTCTGAAACAGGAAATAGAGCATCTCATCAAGAGATAACGATTGAGAAAATTCGTTTGTCAGGACGAGAGGCGGAACCCCCTTGATGAAAGACCCCTTTAAAGGAGGTTAGAGCAAAGGTTGAATAGAGGGAAGTTTAGAATGATCAGCAACAGCAAAATAATCAAGTTATCTTTGTGCCCTATGCTGACAGTATGATGACATTGATGTCTAACCGGGCCAGAAAGAGATATGCTAGGGAAGCAAGGGCAGAGCCCCGTGTCATTCAGATCTCGGCTATTGAGAAAAAGATGAAGTCAGAACCTCAAATCCAGTTCTCTGAACTAGACCTTATTAGGATATACTGTACCCATAGCGATGCTCTTGTCATCTCACTCAAAATCACTAATTTTGATATCATAAGAGAATACTGGAAGTTCTACCAACGTGTTATTTTACGAACCCTTCAAACACATGAAGCTCAACTCTAACGATATCAAAGCTACTATTATTGTCATGGCGGGATTCAATGGGAACCTCAGCTTCTCGATGGGTAGAATTGATTTACTGACCACGGTAGGAGAAAAAGATGACTAAAAGACCTTGATCTCTGAATACATGGTCCTGGACGCTAAATCTCTTTATAATGTCATTATTGGGAGGCTCGGGATCCATCAGATGGGGGCAATTACTTCAACCCTCCATCAATGCCTAAAATATATCCACAAAAATGAAGTTCTCACTATTAAAGGCTGTCATCCTACTACTTGGGAATGTCATGCCCTCGCACTCAAATAAAGATCTTCCAAATAGCAATTATAGTACCCTCGTGAGGGGGGAAAAATCTTCATCTCCAGAGCTTCATGAGACCAAGGAATGTCTTTCCAAGATTGACGAGCCACTAAGTCTTAGAGGAAGGGACAACGCAGTCAAACCAATAAAGGAGCCCATTAAAGTGCTCGTCAGCACTGAAAAAGAGGGAAAGTACTTACACATTGGCTCAGCTCTGTCTCCTTCTGAGCAAGAAGAGATTGTTAAATTCTTAAAAGCCAACCTTTCAATATTTTCTTAGGAGACCAGAAATGTGGAAGGTGTCACAACCTGAGACCCACCCTATGCAGATCTTGAATCGCGAATCCCGACCTGACTCTAGGTGCTGAACTGGGACTGTCTCAACTTGCTACACAATCAGTGCTACTAACATGCAACAACTAAATAGTGGAAGACTTAAACAATAAATAAATAAAAGCTGCATGTGATATACATAGGTTCTCAAAATGCAGAATACAAAATTTCTTAATACAATTGTTCATCCCTTAGACGTGGATAACATGGGAGAGCTATAAGACTGTATGTACTAAGTATTACACTACAACTTCAAAAGAAATGTCCACCTTTAGCTATCAGGCTCTACTGTCTGTTCTCGATCTCTGTGCCTGAAATAGTCAAAAAGTAGTATCTGTTCTGAGCTATAAAAACTCAGTGAGTAGTCCTTTGCTCTACCATGAGTACAAGTGTATATAAAAGAAGTGCTAGCTAGTCAATGAATATATAACTCAATATCAAATGATAAAAGTCCAATGATATAGGAATGAATCTGCTATGCTAACAGTATCATACTGCTACAGTCATGAGCTATATCAAGTATGAAATATAAGCACTCAATTGAAAACTGTAAAATCTCATGATCATTCATAATGTTATAGCATGATCAAGCTATGATAATTAATAAATAATAGTGATATCAAACTAGGGATGCTCTCGTGGGGCCCAGAATTCCCCTTGGGCTCGTATTTAATTCCATAGGACTCGCTAAATAATACTGCCCTGAGCTCGTATTCAGTTTCATAGGACTCGCTGAATAATACTGCTCCGTATACGATGTAACCTTATGTCCCATGCCTCGCATAGCAATGTAGTAAATGTTCCACTCGGAACCTAGACCTGAAGGTCGTAAATAGCATCAGATGGAGATGTAACTGAGCACAAAATCGGCACTAATAATATATCAGGATCATGCTATCTTCCATGAAGAGTATAGTGAATCATAACTGGTTTTAGGCAATCTGACGTAACGATAGTTAGCTAAACTATGGTTACTAGACTGCTTCGAATATAACTGTCTGGCCCTCACGACTCTAGGTACAAGTGTACAAAAAGAAATCCATGCACAAGTGTACAATCATGATTGAGATAAATATAGAAATCAATAAATGCTTCCCACATGATAGGGCAATATCAATATGGCTCAATAAATACTGGTATGTGTGTATAGAGTACAATAGGCAATATATATACAAGAACTATGACATGGCTTAGCATGTAACACATGTAGAGATCAGATTTTACTTACCTCTTACTATATATGTCTAAAAGGTCAAATTGCCTTCTCCTTTTCTTTTGGTGTTCCTATGATTCAGGAAACTCAATCTCAGTCTATATGTCTATATAACTAATGTTATTCATCAAATTTTATGTCTCTTTACTATTGATATCTATTTTACTTAAATAGACTCTACTATTGAATCTGGAACGTCGAACAAAGTCGGTTTAGGCTTTCGCAAAATTTAATTTAGACATCTGTGCTAAAAAGGGCAAAATGGTCATTTTGCACTTTTACGGGCCTTTTATTTTTTGGGATCCCGTCTCGTAACATGAACCTCACCATTGGTCTTAGAAGGTCCAAGATAGTCAAAATACACTAATAACTTGTTTAATTTGGACCTCAGACTATTTTTCTATATTTAAATTAATTAATTTAATATTATAATTATATAATATATATTAATTTAGGTGCAACAGGAAGCACGAGCTTGCCTGTCCAATTGGTTTGAGCTTGGCTTAACTTCCAACACGTCACAGGTTCAATTTGCAGGGGCTGCGCCCCTGCGCATTTTTTTTTTTCTAAAACTGTTGGGGCCAAACAGCGGATAAAGGCTTAATCGAGGATAGGATATCCTAGCCTTAATCGACTCAATCTCTGATTTCCTAAGACTGTAACCAAACAGTCTTAATTCCCTTAATTTAAAACAACCAAATTTAAAATGACACAGTATCGCCCTTACATAACATCAAATGACGTCGCACCCCAAGACTACTATTCATCATCCTCTTCGTTTTTCCAGTGAAGAACCGGTAGGTTTTCGTCGCCATCTTCAGCGATGACGAGTACTTTTCGACTGATTTTTAACTGTTTTCAAATCCAATTTTCTTCCAATTTTTACAAGGATTACATATTTATCATTAGTTTTTTATTTAACTCAACCAGACCCTACGAATATGGAAGAATTCATAACTCCGACTGACTGTATTGATCAACCAAGGTTTAAAGCATATAAATATGAAAACCTGAATTATTCTTCAAACCTACAACTAGGATTATCTTGCTCATTTATTAACCTTTTTCATTAATTTTTCTTGCTACTTAATCTACGTTTCATGCTTAACAAGGTTCTACATCTTAAATCAATTATCATGCCTTTGAAACTTAAAAACAGAACTATATAGACTCACCTAAATTTTCTGTTTTTCTTGTTGTTTCTTTCTTCTTCCTTTCTGTTTCAGTTTCTGAACCCTCTCCCAATGCTTATAGCTCTTTCAAATCAATCTTTTCTTTCTCTTCTATTTCCTATCTAACTCAAACGCACACTGGTATATATAAATACATCACAAACCGCCTCAAGTCTCTCTCTCTCTCTCTCTCGGTTCCAGCCCCCTTCAAGCCCTCTTTGTTGACTAATCTTTTCTGATTTTTCCTGTTTCTCTTACTTCCTTTTTCTCTTTCAGCTTTTATATTAAATGTGTGCATGATATTTGTATTGTATATGTATATCATATTACACACACACTCCACTTACACACACACTGCATGCATGTTTCCCTTTTCCTTTCTTTCTTTTTATTTTTTTTGTACTTTAAATGTAAATACTTGTATATGTATAATATATAATACTATGTAGATATACATGTACAATACCTTATTTATACATATTATATATATACTCATATATAGGCGTATACACTAGTTTCTAATTACACTTACATACACTGATATTAAATGGGGTACGCGTATAGGTATACGTATGCATACATGGGTTTACGTGCATGCATGTATTACGAGGCTCGATTCTGAGTTACTCGGGTGTTGTCTGGCATTGACTGTAAAATTGACACTATTCATATTCCAAAATCGTACAATACATATGATATCATGATATAGAGCTTAAACAGCTCAGGTTATAATTGATAGTACACGACTTGACCCGATTTACCTCGGTATACATGTTATCTCGGGTCAATGTATTACAGAATGGATAGATCCTAACTTCATTTCTTAGAAGCTAATGACATATCTAGGCCATCCTCCAATAAGATAGAAGAGGATGACGTTTGCCCCAAAACGTCACAAGATCATCAACAAAGAAGTTCAGAGGTTACTTGAACTTATCCTTATTGCAAATGCTTGGCCCTTTGCCCAATGGAGAATGGACATCGTAGGGCCTTTGCCAAAAGCCCATAAGAACAAAAGATTCCTGCTAGTCGCTATTGATTACTTCTCTAAATGGGTAGAGGTGGAACCATTGACCCACATCACAAAGGTAGAGGTAAAAAACTTCACTTGGAAGAATGTTGTATGCAGGTTCGGCATACCCAGACTCATCATTTCAGACAATGGGACACAATTTATAAGAAAGGTATTCAAAAAATTCTATAAAGACATTCACATTAGTCACCACTTCTCCTCTCCAAGGCATCCTCAGGCTAATGGGCAAGCCGAGGTCACCAACCATACAATTCTCGAAGCCATAAAGAGAAAGTTCGAAGAACCCAAAGGAAGATGGAGTGCTTTGGGCCTACCGAACTACTAAAAGGATCCTGACTACGGAGACACCATTCTCATTCGTCTATGGCACTGAGGCAATCATTCTTGTTAAAATTGGTATGCCGACCCTTAAAATAGACCTCTTTGACCAAGATACCAATGACTAAGAACTCGTACAAAATCTAGACCTTTTAAAAGAAAGACGCGAGTAAGCTCGGATCAGGACTAAAGCCTACCAATTGAGAATGGCTAAATATTTTAACAAAGGGTTAAAACCTATTAATTTCCAGCTTTGAGACCTTGTCTTGAGAAGAATGTTCCCAAACACAAAGGATCCCACCATGGGAAAACTCTCCCCTAATTGGGAAGGGCCTTACAAAGTAATCAAGATTGTTAGACCTACAACTTATTGGTTAGAAGATTTAGCTGAGAAGGTTGTACCCAGGCCATGGAATATCGAACGCTTACGCAAGTATTATCGACAAATAGACTTATTTTTTATTCACCTCAAAGCTTGTTATCAATGTATAGACCCTTAAAAACCTTGTATCCATTACAAGTGTTACAGCTTTGGTCTATTTTACCAATGTACAGACCTTTAAAAATCTTGTATCCATTACAAGTGTTATCGGTCTGGTCTATTTTGCTAATGTACATACTCCTTAAAACCTTGTATCCATTATAAGTGTTATAGGTCTAGTTCATTTTACCAATGTACAGACCCCTAAAAACCTTGTATTCATTATAAGTGTTACAAGTCTAGTCCATTTTATCAATGAACAAACCCTTAAAAACCTTGTATCCATTACAAATATTACAAGTTTCATCCATTTTATTAATGTACATACCCCTAAAACTTTGTATCTATTACAAGTGTAATATGTATGGTCCATTTTACCAATATCCAAACCCTTAAAACCTTGTATCCATTACAAGTGTTATAAGTCTGGTCTATTTTACCAATGTACAAACCTTTAAAAATCTTGTATCCATTACACGTGTTACAGGTCTGGTCTATTTTACCAATGTACAGACCCCTAAAAACCTTGTATGTATTATAAATGTTACAGGTCTAGTCCATTTTACTAATGTACAGATTCTTAAAAACCTTGTATCTGTTACAAGTGTTACATGTCTGTATATACTATTTTATCAGTTCACAAATGCCTAAAAAAACCTTGTATTATTTGCAAGTATTATAGATCTGTATACTCTATTATTTAAACCTCTAAAATGCCTTATAAGTATTTTGGAATCCTTAGAAAATGTACATTTTTTACTAGTCTGGATATTAGAGAAATTATCTCAAAGTTAGAAATAACACAAAAATATCAAACTGGACACAAGTTTTGAAGTAACAAAAGTTTCATATATTAAAATCCCAAAGACGGGAAAGTTACAAAGACGGAAGAGCAAAAAAGGGAAAAAGCACAAAAATCTTGTAGAGCTACTCTGCTGCAAGCTCAATAGTCTTTGGGAGCACGATTTGAGAGAGATCGGGAGATGCCTCTTCTTCATCGTCAACATCCAAAGTATCTACCTCAACCTAGGAGACTAGAATATCATTCACCTAGATTCTTCTTGAAGGTTCGATGTCTATGCTCCATCAGCTCATCCCCTAGATTCTGGACTTCGGCCATCAAATCAATCTCGGTCTGAGCTCTGACAATTCGATGTTGTCCTAAAACTTATTGGCAAAAGTAGCCTCGAAGTCAGTAAACCTCTTTTTGAGGTCTTCTGGTTCGGCAACTAGGGCATCCCTTCTAGACTCTAGAATGGAGTAAGAGTTGGCAACATCTTTCAACTTCTCTTCAGCAGCTACCACTGAAGATTGTGTCGTTCCCAACTGAAGCCTGGTTTCATTGAGCTTAGACTGAAGGGTATCAATCTGCTCGGTATCTTCCGGGTAGTCCATGATGATTACAAAACCATGAACAACCTAAAAAACCAAACAGGGTTACATTAGTATTAAAGGTATGCAAAATACTAAGGGATAACACAAAAAGACAATAAATGGTAAACTTACCCTCATATGGATAGCCATCAGGTCTTTGGCTATCTTCTGGGATCTCAGCCCAGTGAATTTGCTTGGGCCTGCTGCCCAAGAATCCTTAAAAGCCTTTTTCACGATGTTTGCGCCGGAATCCTTAGGATCTACGAGGGTAACAACCGATTTACCCTTCCCCTTTTCCTTTTCGGTACAACTGGTACCGGGGGCAGAAGGGACCTCTAAGCTGGGGAGTGCCCCAATTCCTCTGAGACTGTTCGCTCGGGGGAGTCAGAAATCAGTCTCCTCCTCTTCTCTAGAGAATGGGGCTCAGTAGGGGAAGAAAGCTCCTCAACCTTTTTCTTTTTCCCTGGTACCCATCGAGTGACCAAGGACTTCTTCAAACTTTCAGTACGATCCTTCACCAAATCGGCCTCCATTAAATTCTTCGGCGTGAGTATAGCTTCGTGGGAATGATTGTTGGTTTTAAAAAGTTGTTTATACTTCTTATGGAAATCATGGGTAAATATTGACCTTGTCCAAGCCTTTTTGTCTGCACAGATGCACAAGATAAAGGTAAATTAAGCTCGAGGACAGGAAAATAGAAGAAAATGGGGTAAGTTATGAAAAATAAAAGGGGGCTCACCCTTAATACCAATCCTTCGTGGGTAGGTTGAAGCCTGGTTCTCAAAGTCCTCGAATTCCTAACCTCATTTTACGTAGAAGTACCACTTCTTTCAAGTCTTATTGGAAGTGGGTATTGAGGAGAGAGTTTTGAACCCTTTGTCGAAAGACATGTAGAGCATTCCTTCCAACCTCAGGTATTTTATATCCATGTTACTCCTAATCATTGGGAGGTTTGTCTTAACATTGTTCAAATGGCCCAAAACTACGAAGCCAAGTAATTTCCTCCAACTATTTATGTTCAGATCAGCTAGACAAATCTTAAACCAACTAAAGAATTCCCTAATGGTACGATGAAAAGGAAACCAAACCCCTATCTTAAACCATTTAAGGTAAGCACATATCTCACCTTGCTGGATGTCGGAAGGACGGTCTATGGGCTCAGGTATCCTACATGACACATTAGCAGGGAAATCAAAAGTAGCCTTCAAAGCATCTATCATGCTCTGAGTAATGGCGCTTTGACCCTCCTATTTTTTTATGAGTTTTTTCGGAGGTGTCCCCACCTCTGTTGCTATGCTCTATGAAAGCTTCTACTATCTTGACCTTAAAGCTGATGTCTAGGCTACCAACAGGCCTATTTTCTATATTTTTTTACAGGCTACTAATTACAAGGTTCAACTCTATTTGATCATCTATTTCTAAGGGTTTTACGTTCTTACAGCTAGTACTTGACTAGGTGTCAGAAATAGACATTGCTCAAAAACAAAAAGGAGATAAGTGTGTAGAAGAAGAGCAGAAAAAAGAAGAGAAAAGCTAAAGAAATTCAAAGAACGTTTGTGAACCAAACCTGATCGAGGTTTTGATCAGAAGTAATTTTTTTTGGTACATTGGGGATCTTCTTACTCAAGAAATCTCTCTTGCTAATTGAAGCGATCAGAATGCCAAGATCTCTTTTATGGTTTGGAGTGTTCAAGATATCGAAATCTCTCTTTCTGTTTGAAGCTTTCAAAATGCTGAAGTGTTGAAAAGGAGAACTATAATGTATTACTTCCCATTTTATAAGATCCAACAAGTGTCAGCATAGGAAGCATTTGTGTCTGAATCGTCGCAGCGGTTGAGGCAATGATGGCTTCGTAATTCTAACTGACGACAGATGCAATAAATGTCACATCAACGACTGTCTCCTCGAAATGCAGAACGATGCATTTATGACTAGCATACATATAACGTCTCAAAAACTCTAATCTCAGCTTTGAGTGTGCCGCAAAACTAAGGCTCAAGAGGAGTACCTGATATACCATAATTTAACGACTGTATTCAGGGCGTGACATATGTCTATAATGAGCTCTTTAGGGTAAAGATCATGATAGAGTTCTTTTATCTAAGTTAACAAAGCATGGAGGATTCAAAGGTAATGAGTTCATAACTTATTATCGCCTTTCATAAACTATCAACCTCAGAATAAGGAAATAGAGTTCAATATGACAACTACTATCTTCGGATATCCTCAAATCCTTATTTTTATGGCTTCTAATCCTACTCAACTTACATAGGAGATCTACAACCTATAAATAAGGCCATAAGGTATGCTTTTAATTCATGTTTAGTTCATCTCTTGAATTACTATTTTTGACTTTTTCACTAACTTTATCATTGGAATGGCTACCATCAGAGCATTTTCTGTGACCTTTTGATCTCAGGTTTTTGACAGATAGCTTAGGACAGGAAGCCTTCAGATCATTAAAGAACTAACATTAGTAAGTTTATTTAATAACACAATATAAATTATTCACAAAAGTAATATTTTATTTGAAAAGGGTATAAATTTAAGTCAAATAGACTTGAGTTGTCACTCAAAACTAAATGCACTAAGCTAAATGTAATTTTAAAATTTAATTTTAGCATACAACCTTTGATAAGGTAAGTCATGCGACCTGTATTCAAATATGGCATTATTCAATGAATGAAAATTTGTAAAATAAAATAAATAAAAGAATAAATAATATTTCTAAGAAACAAAATGTAGTAACACCAAATTTCAATTTTTAAATTATACGGAGATTAAGTAAAAATGAATAGAACTTAAAAATATTTGTGTAATTTTCCTTAAATTTACATGATTTCAATGATAATAAATAATGTTAATAGTGCAATGGTGAGAATTTGAGGAAGGCCTTGCAAATACATTAATTATTATAATCATACTTTTTATTATGTCAAATATTGTATAATTAGATTTATTTTTTATTTTTATTTTTGTCAATCACACGGAGCTTTTTGTTATTAGTGTCTTGTTTTTCATTATTTATCTGTCACAGGAAAGTGGAAGTCACACTATTTATTAATTTTAATAAAAAAATGTTTTCTCTGAAATCTTTACATTTTATACATGGATGGAAGTTTAAATTATATTTAATTTTGTCCGGACGGGTCCAAGTTAAGTACACGCACAATAACGGTCTCTTTAATCATATTATATTATTGCATAATGCTCACACATATACATTACAAATTTATGTAGATATATTTAGCGATATAATATTATTTTCACCCCATACACACGATTGCAGGTTTTTTGGTTTCATCGGCTCCTCTCTCTCTAAACCTCGAGATCGAATCCAATATCTCCAAATCTCGGGTTTGTTCGTTCGTTGATCTTTCCGTTTCTTCATCAGATATATATAAGGACAATAATTTATTCGTTCCGTCCGCGTTTTTGAATTCTAGGTTGGTGTTACAGATCTTCGGGGTCTGTTTGCTGACTAATTGGGCTCATTAGGGCTTTTCAGTTGGCAGATCCGAGTTCAAACGATTCGCAGGAGGCGATTTCGGCGTTTTATTCAAGATGTTTTGGCGTATGGCGGGTTTGTCCACTGCGTCTCCTGTAAGTACTCGTTTTTCTTGAACAGACGCTTATGAATATTGAAATAATGTGAAGTGTTTGCATTTTCAATTTACCTCCTGTTTGGTTGCTGAGAAAATGGAGGGAAAGGGAAGAAACTAACATTTTGAATCCTATGCTGCAATAGGCACAGTTGAGTGAAGGCTACTATTCTATTGGAATTGAGTAATCGAAAAATATAGAATTAGAAATTTTGATTTTTTTGGGTTTAAATTACAACTAAGCAGAACTTGAGTGAGTCCTTTTTTTTGGGTTTGCTGGCGTTTTTTTTTTTTTTTTTGAGCCTTCTTGTATTTTAAAAGGGAATTTGGTTCAGGGAGCTATAAGTTTGCTCCATTGCATTTCGCGTTGAATGATAATACTCTTGCACACTGATACAATTTTTATTATTATCTATCTTAGAGGCTTAGAATGAATTATACTCAATCGCCTATTTTAAGTTCCACTTCATTCTGGTCATTAAATTAACAGAAATTCCATGCACCAGTGTTAATAAGAACAGTACAATTTCTGGCAGAAGTCTTATTTGGTGGACTTGTACATATCAAATGCAAGATTTCTCTTGGTAAAGGAATATGACAGTTACATGTTATCTAGCTTACAACCTGCAGAACTCTTTAATTTCAGTGTTGTAACCGTTTATTTGTTATTTGTATATAACTTAGTTTAATATCTGTTATTGATGTGGACTTGTAAGTCAATTTATTACTCAACTGTCTCTTGTTTACTTCAATTGAATTACAAAGATAACACTGGAGACGTGAGGGAAACTATTCAGTCAAACCTCAAACCTATTGATTCGTTTTTATCACCTACCAAGCCTTAAAAATATGTCAGTTTGCAGAGAGAAAAAAACAGAAATTAGAGATGTTCCACTGGATTTAAGTCATTTAGGAGCATTCCTGTAATTTTAATGATGTGAATGAATTATCAATAGTTTCTTTCTAGATGCATTACTCAGTTTTCATGTGAGCTTGCCTTTGAAGTTTTTGGTATGGATGATTTATGGTTGGAGTGATCCAAGAATTTACTACCACATATGTTATGGAAAACTAAGAAATTTGAGACGTATCTTTGAAGGCTTCATATCTGCTTTGAGGCAGATCTATTGGTGTAATAGAACTATTGTTGAAGAGGAAATCCAACTTTAAATCTAATTATTAACCATTTTTGCTTTAAGGAAGATCATTTTTTGGGTCTATAAATTCTTTCATTTGTTGGAAGTTCTATTTATGTGTGTCTTTATAATGGAAAAGACTCGGTTGTTTTTTTCTTTCTATTTTGTTAGTTGTGAGTGGATCATCAAGATTTATCCTTAGTTTCTCTTTTCTGTAGTTTTTTTGAAACCATTCTATTATATTTTATCAATTTTGTTGTACAATTTGATGGGTTCTTGAAATTTTCATTAAGCTCCTAAATTGTCATCATTTGTGAATGCCATCATTTGTGAATGCCATTAAGCTACATCCTGATTATGACTCATCCAATTAGTTCACTACATTTTCTCTTACAAATACTACCACGTGTGTACTCATCATCTTAGAAATAGAGGAGCAAACTGGTTTTTGGTGATATCTTTTGTGTTTGAGTTACTATAAAATCTAAACCATATGTTTTTTTGTTCCTGTATTTTTTTTCTACTTCTATAGTAATTGTAACTATTAAATTGTTTGGCATGTAGTTTAAAAGTTATTTGGTTTCTGGGTTGATTTATTTATTAATGTGCGGAATTAGTTAACTCTTATCTTGAATTTAGAAAGTCTACTTGAGTGGAAAATTTTGTTTATTTTTGACTTATCAAAAAAACTTCCTTTCGCCTCCTCCCCCAAAGAATTTCTATTTTATTGAGGTTTTCCTTTGAGTCCATTTTGGAGTTTTCTGTCTCTTATTTGATTATCAGATACATATGTAAATTGTAAAGTTTCTATGATGATTACTAAATTTTTTAGTCTTATTTAAGTCAAGGTTGTTAAAATCAGGATCCTACGTTCGATTGTTTTGGGGGTTTGTATGATTGGATTAAGGATCGTTAAATCCTACAAAATTCTTAAAAAAATGGCCTAGCATATATGTAGAAGTAGAGTTATTAAAAAATCAATAGCAAACAAGCCTGAAATAAAATAAATAATGAAGAATATATATTGTGACGCCATATAGAAGTGTACCTCTGTATTTTCTTCTATCATTCAGAAATCTTATAGCCATAAGCAAATTTAAGCCCTCGCATACCATATAAATGTTTGTAGCTATAACTTTGGATTTATAAGTGTTGTCCTACATCAATTAGTTCCATTAATTTACTTAAATGGGATTAATGCTTTTAATATTGCTATGGAACCTGAAAAAGGTGAAATACTTGCAAAAGAAAGGGGCAACTTACAATTTTATGCTAAACCCCCCATGAAATCTACAATAGTATCTATACAAGATGGATATGATTCCATAACCCAAAAGTATAGAGAGTGTAACAATCTACCTTTAAATCTACTAAGGGGAGTTATCTTCCCTTAAAAAATCCTACTATTTCTCTCCCTCCAAGTACACCTAAACATACAAAGAAGGACTAACTGCCACATTTTCATAACATTACATTTTCCACAAACATGAGCTTACGACAAATAATTTCCATTCCTTCAGAAACCCTGGAACCACAGCCCTTTCTTTCGGTCTTTAAGACCCCTAACGTTCCATGATAGAATTTTGAGCATCACGGAGCAGTGAGATAAAGTAGTTTCCCTTCTCCTTCCCCTACCCCTTTACTTGCCTCGTAGTTTACATAGGACCCCAAATTCTTCAGCTCTCTTTTCAGCTTAGAAGCAATCTTCCCTTTACCACTACTGGTCAGATCATCCTCTTAGCCCCTACAGGAGACTCCCACAAAGCGGCTAACCTTCTTTATCTTCCGTAAACCCATTTACATACCTCATGCAACTTCAGCTCTTCGTTCTTTAAATCCCATTGCCTTGCAGTATAGAAAATAACTTTGTCGAGCCTTTCCTTGGTTGCTTTTCTCAAAAGAACCGTGATCAAGGAAATTTTGAAAGACTGCCATCCCATCTCCCCTGACCACAAACCGACACTTCTAGTAAAGAACTAAGGTATATCCATCTAGCCCTGGTGCCTTATCTCCATTGCACGATTGCAAAGCATTCACTACCTCATTTTCATCAAACGGTCTCTCCACTAGCTATCTCTTCCTTCACTGCAGTGAAGGATGTGTGGAGTTGGCTGTTCTCCATATTTGGTTGTTGTTGGGTTGTGCCATCTTTGGTGATGGATCTTTTTAAAGGGTGGGTAGGGGGTTGTGGGAAAAAGAAGGGGAGGAAGGTGTGGAGGATGACACCTATTTTCTTATTTTGGTGCATTTGGAAAGAAAGAAATCGGTGGATTTTCGAAGAGGATAGGATGTCGATTTGTAAATTTAAAGATATTTTTTTGAAACTCTTATAATTTTGGGTGGTAGAGGCATTACACCTTGTATGTTTATACTTTTGTAGATTTTTTGGAATGCATGAGACTAATTTTTTGTGGGCATTTGTAAATGGGTTTGCCCTCTAGGGCGTCTTCAATACATTGCCTTTACTTATTAAAAATTCCTTTTCCCCCTCTGCAAAATAAAAGTATGGCTATGACATCATTTTATTTAAATCTCGTAAGTCTCTTGATGCTTTATTGTGGAATACTGGAATTACTTTTTGCAACCATGTCTATTTTTGTGACCAGTTTATTATATAGTAAAAATAAATTTTAACTATGCTAGGTTTGAATGTTAATCAATTTGTATAAATGCCTAAAAAATGTGATTTAAATTTATCCATTATTTTCTTTTGTTGTATGTTGATTTCAGGTGGAGACGATTTTGGATAAGGAAAACTTTACATTGGAGGAGCTTCTTGATGAAGATGAAATAATTCAAGAATGCAAAGCTATTAATAGCCGACTTATCAATTTGTAATGCTCCATATTTCACTCATGCTAAATTGTAATGCTCCATATTATATTCATATGCTAAAATGTGTAATGCTAAATGCAAAGCCCTTTTCTTTTCTTTTTGTCTCAAAAAATTTCTAAGGATTGTACAACATTGGTTACTGCTCTTCAAAGATAGTTCATTGGCAGGATATTGTGATAAGCAAGAGTATATGAGAATATTTGATAGACATAATCTACTGCTTGGTTGACGCTTGATTGTTGCAATCATGCTTGATGCTGTTTTCATGTTATTCCTGAACATCAAATGTAAATCTTACTTGTATTGATGGTGTAGATGCGCAGAAATAAATCATTGTATTTTTAATGGGAAATAGGATAAACTATCTATCTGGGTCAGTTATTTTGTCTGAGAAGGGGCAGGTGTTTAGATTAGCAACATAATAGTCTTGGTGTTACCACTAATAGCAGCATGTTCATTCAGTTTGCTTTTATTAGTTGATGTAATTAACAATTACAGGCATGCAAAAGTCACAATGATAATTATCATTCAACAGAGGAATCAAATTTGATTCTTGAAAACCACAGATGTTTTGGGGCCACTCAAAACATGGAAACTAGATTTCTTGATTGTTTTGTTTGCTCCTTCGTTGTCTCTTTTAAAATTACTTGTACTTCTAAAAGTACATGGAAGTCCCAATCCTTTCACGCCTTCTGTTTCCAAGTTCGTTAGAGATCCAAGGATGCAGGTATGTATGTTCTTTTGAGCTGTAAAAGTTGTTTTTGGGATCAGAAGGATTAAACTTGTAAATAGTGTTCTCATTCTCAGCGTGTAAAGCAGAATTTGGCCTAGAGTAACTCATAAACTAGGTGGCTCTACTGTTGACGATTTAGTTAGTAAGGTAAGGAACAAACACTCCATATTATTGGGGGAGGGAGACAAGCAGTTTGGGATGGAAGGAGGCAAGCAAGTGCTTTGTAAATTTGAGGAGAAGTCCTTTAATACAGACTACTAAGCAAGAACTTCTTAGAAAAGGGGAGGGTTGTGAAGCTTGGCAAGCTTTGTAAAGCCGATTACTGCATGAGCCACTGGCAGCAAAAGCCTTTACCATTTCTCTATCTCATATCTTGTCTGGTTATGAAGTATTTCCACTACTTTTGCGGCTCCCAAAAACTACCAGGGTAGGCCAAATGTCAAGTTCAAGGTCAATTTTGCCTGCCTCGGGTTGGGGATTTGATACAAGGTTTTCCATTTTGTTGAAAATACAGCTTGTAATAGGCGTTTCAGTGTATGGGATATTATTTTATTGCCCCCCAATTTATTGGATGAATTGGTAGTTACTTTACTGTCTGCATTGTAACATGTTGGTTTAAACCTACCTTTTGGTGCTGAGTTGTTGTTTTGAGGTGAATACATAGTGCCATTAAGGATTTGCATTTGTTTTTTATGTGAACTTATATGTATTATGCTCCGCAACTTTAGGGTTGACTATATAGATTCTTCTTGCAGTTTTTTTTTCTTTTCTTTTTTGAAATGATAATTGTTTTTGTGTTCTTCATACTTCAGCTACTCAGCACCATATATTTTTATTAGATTTGTAACTTCATTATATAATTTTCTTTTACTGTCCTTGCAGCTTGCGAGAAAGGGTGCAGGTTGAACAACTTCTACGATATATAGTGGAAGAAGCTCCTGAGGATGCTGACAAAAGGCGAACTTTTAAGTAGGTGTCTAAGGACAAACATGTAAATGTTGTTTCCCAGATGCTTTTATGTACACCTGATGTTCTTACGGATACCTGGATGCATTAGTGACAGCTTTGCTATTTCCTTGTGCATGTAGGTTTCCTTTTATTGCTTGTGAAATTTTTACTTGTGAAGTTGATATCATACTGAAAGCATTGGTAGAGGATGAGGAGGTGAGAATTTAATAGTGCTTCTTTCTCCTTCACTTAAAAGTACTTTTTTTCCTGATAACAAAAAGTTCATATCTTAACTTTGATCGATACAGTTGTACTTATAAAAAATAATAATATATTTATGCAAATTGTTTTGTTTTGTTTTTCTGGGTTGGCAGTTGATGACCTTGTTGTTCTCCTTCTTGCAACCTGAACACTCTCATAGCACGCTACTGGCTGGTTACTTCAGCAAGGTATTTTATCATTTTGATTCCAGAGCTCACATATCTAATTGCAAGGATGCCAAAATGGTCACTTTCTCCCTTTTGAAATGAATAAAGCACAGTTGTGATTTATATATATATATACATGTATGATGTTTTCTATATTATTTCTCTTTCTTGAAGGTTTTATTGTTTGTTTGTTTTTCCCTCCTGTGTTTTTGATGCTCTGTTTCTTTTTGTTAGGTTGTCATATGCCTGTTGTTGCGGAAAACAATTCCTTTCATGACTTATATTCAAGTAAGTCTGGAAAATTTGCTCTCACTTACTAGAAAAATTCCTTAAATTATCAAGAAAAAAAAGCTTATTTGACAAATTCTTTCTGCTTATGTGACAAATGCGCAATCAGTTTTGGTGCATTAAATCTGGGTATACTTCTATCCTTACTGGCACATGCTTGTGGCCTTTTATGTGTGTGTGTGTGTGCGTATGTGTGTTCATATTTTCTTGATTTGAGGCTTCACACTTCACCATGATAGATATCTATAGTTTTTGTATCCATCTGTTGAATAAGAACCACAAAATTCCGGTGTATTGGTATGTTACTGACATACCAATAGAAGATTTCTCGTTCCTAATGCCCCTCTATTGGTATGTTTCTGACATACCAATAGAAGAACTTATCTTTTCTTGTCCTTTTTTTTTTTTCCTTTGAAGTAGATGGTAAAACATCTGTGTTATAACTAAAATAATAAAAAAGGAAGTAATATAATAAGTGGTGTCATACAGATGTGCAGCTGCTGCAACTTTTTTAAGACTTAAAGGCTCATGTACTCTCTCTCCCTTTTCCTTTTTCTGTTTTCTTTTCTTTTCTGTGCATCAAACCCCTTTGCGTGAAAGCACGACGTAGTGTTATGTGGACGTATTGCATTTGTAGTACTGTTTAATGCGTGAAATGCTATACAATTGTGATTGTATTGATGGATCATGTTGTAATCATATTCAACATGTTAACCCACTGGTCTCTTGCCAACACTGGAAGAAAATAGGTTAAACATTTTAAGCTATGCAGTTTAAAGAGATTAAGATCATTCCCATTAATTTAATACACATTATTTTTGTATTTTGTGACTTTGTGCCTCTGGTTACTGTGATGTGTGATATCTATAACGTTTAAAAAGATTGAGGTCATTCTCATATTAGCACCGCATAGTTTTAGTACTTTGTGTTTGTGATACTAGTATTTTAACAGTCAATAAAATAATTATAATAACTATAATAATAATAATAATAGTAATAACAATAATAAAAAAAATGTGCTACTGGTGTCTTGTGATATTTCACCTTATAAGTATATGATACTATCAGAGTTCAATGTTTCCTTTTCTCTTTATTTACCTGTCAGATTAATGCTATATTTTTATACTACCTTTTAATGCTTCCTTTTGAACATTTAAATGTCTTTGAGCTGATGTCTTCATTATGTTGCTTATATAGGCTCATCAGGAAATCTTCAGGAGGCTGGTTGACTTAATTGGAATAACATCCATCATGGAGGTTCGCTGTTGGACATTTGTGTTTATAGCCTTTTGGAATTTAAACTCTTACTGATGTACTTCTTGTTGACCAGGTTTTAATTCGTTTGATTGGTGCTGATGAACCTCTGTATGCCAACTACATGGACTCAATGCAGTGGTTAGAAGGTACAGATGTACTGGAGATGATTGTGGACAAGTTCAGCTCAGCAGTAAGTTGCATGAGTGGTCTGAATAATGTTGAATCTTTTGAAATTCAGGATTACTCTTTGTGCTTGCTTATTCCTTGAGGCTCTTTGAGGTATTTAGGTGGATTGGAAGTTTTTTTTGATAGGTAAGACACACAGACACACACACCCACTATATGTCCTAATTGGGATTTTAACCCTCTGCTCCCTCTTTGGGAGGTGGAGGTGACACCATTCAAGCTAATGCTTGGTGGTTGGATTGAAAGAAGTTATCATTTATTTATATTTTATACACATACATGGAACATTTCCAGATTCTTGCAATCCAATATTGAGTGGGTTCCAATTGATATTATTTTTTTTTCTGGCTAATTATTGACTCGAGACACATGCATCGGACTGTTTCATCCTGCATCACGTGCTTAGCAAAATTGCTCTGTTCTTGATGGCACAAGTCCCAACCATCTTACTGATTCTCCTTAAATGATTGCTCAAATTGTAAGAGAATGACTGCCATAGACAATACTGCTAGATAGCCTTATATGTGAAGTTCAAGTTTGTTGATTTTCTTTAGACCTTTCTTCTAATGTTTGTACTACAGGGAGTAATGCCTGGCTTTTCACTTTTTATATTTTCTCCAAGTTGCTTGTAATTATTTCAAAGGGAAATTTCACTTTACCCCCTTGTGGTTAAGCCCGTTTTCACATAACCCCTACGTGGTTTAAAAGTCGACACTTAACCCCCTACTGTTAATACTAAAGTGAAATCGTTAAATTTTCCATCCAAATACACTTTGTTGGCTTTGACACGTTAAATCTGCATTGTTGGGTATTTTTTTTTTTTAACTATAACCTTCCCAGTTTACCCGTCATTTGAAAATGGGAATTAGGGTTAGGGTAAAACTGAATTTGAAAAGAGAGAAAAGAGAAAGAAGAGAGATTGGATCAGCACCAGAATGATCTCCTTTCTCTTCTTTATCTCGTTATGCATCTCTATCATTATTCCATATCTTTCAACTATATATATGTGTGTGTGCTTGCGCGGTTGTACTAAAGATGGTCAACAAGTTGCTTGGGTGTTAGCAAGGGGGTTGTGCAGCTAGGGGAACTAAGAAAGCCATTGGAGCCATGCGTACCTGGAATGTTTAGGGTTTTTAGAAGGAACATGAGTACTTTTGATGGAGTGGAGTTGTTGATCTCTAAGCTAAAAGACCTGATCCTAAGTTCTCTTTGTCATTGGCTGGTGGGGAATCTCCCTATCACGGTAGGTTCAATGAAATCCCAATAATCTCTCTCCCCCTCTCTCTCTATCTATATATATTGTGTATATATATATAATGGTAAGAAATTGATTTCCAATTTCAATCGAATCTCAATTTCAACCCATTTCTCAATCTCTCTCTATATTATATATATGTAATATCACATATATATAATATATACATTTCAAGATTGCAATGGGTTTTATGGGTGATAGTGACGATGATGATAAGTTATGAAGCATAGACACTCTATTTTGGCTCACGTGTTTATATTGGACACAGAAATTCTCGGACACTTCCCGGACACGTGTCAGACACTTGAATCATAGATGTTGATTAAATGAAGAAGTTTTTTAATTTTTATTTAATGACTTTGTTATTAACACTTTTGTGATTTGTGTATTTTTATACAAATTTTAATTGCAATAACATTAGGTTTTTATTATATGGTCATATAAAAAATTTATATTTATTTAATGTGTCCTTGATGTGTCTGTGTCTTACATTTTTTAGAAATAACGTGTCTGCGTGTCCATGTCATGTTGTATCTGTATCCCGTGTCCACATTCGTGTCTGTGTCCGTATCCGTATCCAGGCTTCTTAGATGATAAGAAAGAAATGGTAATGGGTTTTATGGGTAATATTGAGAGTATCCGTATCCCGTATTCGTATCCGTATCTGTGCTTCTTAGATGATAAGGAAGAATTTGTATTGGGTTTTATGGGTGATATTGAGATTGCAGCAGGTACCATTATTAAGGCTCTCTCTAACCTACCATGTTCAAACCCTAAAATTATGGAAGAGGCTTGAATGGTATTTTTTTTATTATAACAAATGGGTTACTTTGGTCTTTTTTCATTTTCTGTTAAGGGTGGTTTAGATTTCGCTTTAGTCGTGACTTTATGGGGGTTTAATGTAAACTTTTAAACCACGGGGTAAAGTGTAATTTCCCCTTGTTTTAATCTATATTGCATTTGGATTCTGCATATAATTCAAGTATTTGTTGACATGACTTTTACAGGATTCTCCAGAAGTACATGCCAACGCTGCAGAAACACTGTGCGCTATAACTCGATATGCTCCCCCTGGGCTTGCAGCCAAAATCTCGAGCCCAAGGTAGCATTTAGTTATCATCTTGTGTTGAACAAAAGCTTGTAAATTGATTTTTTATCCATGTATGTCATTATTTGATAATTCTTGTTTGTTTTTTGTGTGCTTTCACAGTTTCATTGGAAGATTATTTCGTCATGCTTTGGAAGATTCACGGCCAAAATCTGTTTTAGTTAACTCATTGTCTGTATGCATATCTTTGTTAGACCCGAAGAGGCTAACGTTGGGAACATATCATACATTCAATCGTCAACTGACTCATGGATCTACAATAACTGCCAACCCTGAGACAGTGGAGGGCATGCTGGAGAGCCTAGGTAATGTTACCTCAATTGATGTTGTATCATTTTTCTTCATGCTTTTGTACCATACTACCATCCCTTTCTCTGGCTGTTTCTATATGACTTCTCTTTCTTTCAGAGTTATATTACTCAATCTATTTACTTGGACCTGGTCTTTTATGTCAGTTCCACCGTAGATGTTGCACCATTGGGGATGTGATGTGTGAGAGGAAGCTGTTGTTTCTTAATTATATAGTTTGTGCTACAATTGAAGAAATTTTGAAACAAGCAAAATTAGCTGTCCAAACTCTGAGATATTGAATGTTGATTCTCTATCACAAATTGGTAGGAGAAAAGTACTGATTAGTTTCTAAGAAAATGTTTAAGCAAGGGTGAAATGTGCTTGAATTTTATTTTGCAATCATTTACATCAGAGTGGGCCTATTTTAGAGTGAGTATTACTGTTTAATGATGGAAAAATGTGTGGCAAGTCCTTTTGCATGGTTGGTCAGTGGTCACTGGCGAACATTGTTGGATCTATTATTCATCATCGCCAGTAAGTCTTGATTTGCCACTTGAAAGTCATGCTTACAAGGTAAGGAGGCTTGGGTCTCTGACCCAAAACATAAAGATAGAATTTATCTGTGTATCCAGTGCTTGTGATCAGTGGTGGAAAGTCAATAAAAAGAACTGGATGTAACATTTTTCTAATTTTCTTTTTGTTTGGTTGTTTGTTTTTGTTTTTTAGGTAGTCCTTGGTTGGGAGTCTGTATAATTGTGTAAATATGAAGTGAAATGCATTATTTGATGTGCTTGATTAAAATTTTAAACCCAATCTGAAATTATTGAAAGATTGATTGGAAGTTATTAAGACACGGTCTTGTGGGTGGAATCCATAATTTTTAAGGTGGAGGTGTGGGGTTGAACCGGTGAAGTCTCTGTTGGGACATGGGCAGATGTAGTACTTAAAAAAAAAATCAATATTAGACATTATTATGTTTTTTGAAAGTAAAGTATTGTATTAAAAGGCACCTGTGAACCCATATACACAAAGGAGGCAACACAACAAAAACCTTCCAAAAACTCTACAAAAGTATTTACATGTGAAGGATAATACTCCACAACCCAAAAGTATAATATTTCAAAAAAATTTCTTTTAATCGACAAGGGGACATTTCTTTCCCTTAAAAAATCCTTCTATTCCGCTCTCTCCATAAACACCATAAAAGACAAAGCGGGGGGCCATCCTCCAAATTTTCCTAATATCCTTCCGAACACAAATAAAGAAAAGAGCAAGCACCAACAATCTTGAGCAACCTCACAATGGAGAAAAAGGTGCCCAATTATGAAGCACAAACACTCTATTTTGGATCACGTGTCTGTGCTGGACACCGACACTCTTGGACACTTTCCGGACACATGTCTGACACTTGAATCACAGATGTTAATGATTAAATGAAGAAGTTCTTTAATTTTTATTTAATGGCTTTGTTATTTTAATATCTTAATAATATTTTTGTGATTTGTATGATTTTATGCGAATTTTAATTGAAATAATATTAGGTTTTTATTACATGGTCATATAAAAAATATAAAAAGAATTATATATATTCAACGTGTCCGTATCCGACTTTTTTGAGAAATAACGTGTCTGCGTATCCGTGTCGTGTCGTATCCGTGTTCAGTGTTAGTATCTGTGTTTCTTAGGTGCCCAATTGTTTCTTCATCTCTCTTGCCCATACAACATCTACTAATCATGCTGAAGTCCCTTTTCTTCAAATTATCCATCGTCGTTATTGCTTCCTAGGCAGGAGTCCTTGCCAAAAAAGCCACATTAACCAAAATGCGAGAGCACCAAATCATCCTCCAAGGAAAATACACACCCATGGCTCCCCACCAACTCTCTATATAGGCTTCACTCTGAATTTCCTCGAACTACACAAAGTCCACCTCACGGCATCTTCCTTGCTCCTAACTACAACCACCCTCTGAAAGATCCCCAACAAACTTAAAACATCCTTTAACTCCCAACCCTGGATATTTCTCGCAAAGCAAGTTGACCACACCAACTCCTTTCCAGTCCAAGAAGCACAATCCACATCAATCTTATACAGATTGTGAAATCGAATCTCCGAAGGATCATCTATGCACCATGTATCTCTCCAAAACCTCACGCTCCTTCCTTCTCCCAACTTCCATAAGTTGCGGCCCATAAGGACCTCCCACCTCCCTAGTGAACCACTCCCCTTCTCACACCCATATTTGCATGCTATTACCCTCCTCCACTAAGCACCCTTCTCCAAAGCAAACCTCTAAAACCATTTGCCCAACAAGGCATTGTTGAACACCCACAACTCCTTTAAGCCCAAACCCCCTTCTTGTACTCCTTAATTTAATCCTAGCTCACAAGATGGATCATCCTCCCCTCCTCCACATCACCCCACAAAAATCCAAAGTGCTTTTAGTCAGCATAATTCTCCCCCCTTTCTACAGACAGTGGGGTATGTAACCTGCCTGCATCTTCTGAAATCTTTCCACCACGGGGTCCCATGTCAACTTAGCCTTTGAAGAAGCGGCCAAAGGTAACCCAAATAGGTCCTGCTACAAACTCCCCTTTCTCACCTTTAATTCCACTTCTTCAAGTCAGTTTTCAGCGTCTTCAGTTTCATTGCCATAAACATGGTAACCCTGCCACCACCCTCCAACCAAATCACAGATTCCTGACTCCGTAAACCACATATTTTCGAAGCGGTAAGGACTCCTCCCTCTTCTAATCCCACCATGGTTCTACATCACAGGATGGTGATCAGATACTGGCCTTGGTAAACAATATTGAGCTGAACCTGGAAAGTTCTCCCATGCAGTGGACAGCAGAAATCTGTCCAATTTGCACATTGCCAGCTCCTCTCTCCCGCTGGGCCACGTGTATCTTCCACCCTCCATAGTCAAGTCAATCAGTTCATTTGGGCCATTTTTTTGACAAGTGTATCTTCCAGATCTCTCCATCAGATGTAGTGTTTTTATACATCTCTTTCAATTTTTTGTTTTTTCTGTAGATTTCATGGAGGACATAAGCTTAAGATTTCATGGAGGATGTAAGCTTACTGCACTTATCAAAAAAATGGAGGATGTATTCTTACTGTATTGAGGAGCTTACTGCACTTATAAAAAAAATGGAGGATATATTCTTACTGTATTGAGGGTATAGTGTATTATTCTTTGTGTAAATGGTGTGCCTCCCCCATCTTTAGGCACTTTTAATGAAATTTACTTTTAAAAAAGGGGTGGTTGATTCTTCATTCGTGTCAAACAGCCTTCCGAAAGGGAACACAAACTTATCCAGTGAAGATAATTTTTTATTTGAAATCCATTGGATGAATACGAAATTAAGCTTATATCTAAAACTACTTTTTCATATCCTGACATCTTGTTAAGTAATATATGTAACCATCTTATTCATTGCACCGTGTGCCGGGGTAAGCAGCATATTGTGCACTTGTTTTGCATTTTGGGTGTCAAAAGGTCTCCATTCTGGTCAGCAGTGAGAAAAACTAGTGTTGGGTGGCTTTGGTTAATGGAAGCTTTGCTTTTGAGTGGAGGGGGGTTTTTTATTTTTGTTTTGTTTTTTTTTTTTTTGTTTGGGGGGGGGGGGGTGGGGGGGTTTGTTGCCTGTGCATGTGAGCTTGTCTACTTGATTATCCAGGCCAAATGTTGATGGTAGTTTTGCTCTTGTGCTTCATATTATCCCATATTGATATAAGAGGATTGAGTTTGAGTTTTTATATATAGATATGACAGAGAAATCAGCATGTTTAACGCGTTCTAATATTCTAATATTATGCTATCATAAGAGGCCCAAAAGTAATCATGGTTTTAACTTGCAGGTGATTTACTGAAGCTTTTAGATTTTTTATTTGAGGAAAACATGTTGCTAACTTCATATGGCAAGTTGCAGCCACCTCTTGGAAAGCATCGTCTGAAGGTACCTTTATATATGCCATTGAAGAGAAAAACCATTTGAATTAGGGAATTAATATATTGTTCTTTCCCTCTCTCCCCTTGTCCTAATGCTTTACTTTTATGAAAGGAGAGATGATCTGAACCATTGCTACTTGATGCTTATTATCTATTGGCATGGAAATATCCAGATTATAGAGTTCATTTCAGTCTTATTGACTGTTAGTAGTGAAGCTGCTGAGAGGGAATTGATCCGGCTTGGAGCAGTTAAACTTATTTTGGACTTGTTTTTTGAGTGAGTCTTCACTTATTTATTTCTTTGGAATGATTGAACTGCAGGCACCATAACTTTCTTTTAATGTGACTCTCCATAACTTTCTTTTAATGTGACTCTAGGTACCCATACAACAATTTTTTGCACCACCATGTGGAACACATAATAATGTCTTGCTTGGAGAGCAAAAATTCTCTGCTTATTGAACACCTTCTTCGTGACTGTAATCTTGTTGGGAAGATTCTTGAAGCAGAAAATAATTTTACATTGGCCACTGTTCCAAACAAGGTAGTGGTTAATTTGTCTATGATGATGAGTCTTTTTTCAGTTGTATAATTCGTGGTTCATTTCTAATTTCTCATTTTCTGGCTTCATGTGAGCAATCATCATCATTCTAACATTCTCTTATTTAAATTTGGTAAGACGTATCCGTATCAATAGTTCAGTTTTTTGAATGCGTCTTGCAGCCAACGGTCCCTGCTGAGGGGAGATTACCACCCAGGATTGGCAATATTGGACACCTAACACGCATATCTAACAAACTTGTTCAACTGGGGAATATTAACATTGATATACAGACACATCTACAGGTTTTCTTTTTTAATCTTAAATCTTCTTATTTGTCCTCCTTAACACCTTCAATGAATCAATCAATGTAACGTGATAATTCAGCATTGAAGTCTATAGAGTTAAATTATGGTCTTTTCATTAAGATGTTTTTAGCACAAATTATTATAATTTTTTTTATTAGTATTTTTACTGATAAAAACATAATGTTTTTTGATAAGTCTTTTTAGCACAAGTTATCAAGAAGGGACAAGAATATCCAAGTATGAAGTTGCATATTTTCCCTGTCTGTAATTTAATTTGTTCCAGCCTATGAAGCATGAATGCTTTATTTTTGCTCATGTGTCCGTGTTGGACACGTATCGGATACCAACACTTTCAAACACTTATTAGACACATGTCGGACACGCGAAAAAAGAGTGTCTAATTTTATTTTATTTTATTTAAATTTCAGACACATTATGGATACGTTTTATATTTTATTTTATGTTTTCCCTCTTTTCTCTTTTCCTTAGTTCTTTTTTTTGCTTATATATATGTTTTATTTAATAGTTAGTAAATTTATTTTGAAACTTGAATTATGGATTTGATGATTAAATGAAGTAGTTCTTCAATATTTATTTAATGACTTTGTTATTTTAATATCTTAATAATATTTTTGTAATTTGTGTGTTTTTATACCAATTTTAATTAAAATAATATTAGGTTTTTATCATATGGTCATATAAAAAAATAATTTTTTTTATATGTATTCAACGTATCCCTGACGTGTTCGTATCTTACTTTTTTGAGAAATGATGTGTCTATGTCGTGTCGTATCTGTGTCTTGTGTCTGAATCCGTGCTTCTTAGGTTCCAGCTTTCCGGCAATGTAAAAAATTAAAGACTTCAATGGTTTTGCGTCAGAAAGTTTCTGCCTTTAACCATCCAATCTTGCTGGTTTTCTCGTGCACCTTTCTTCCTACCTGTATTTTTAATGTTATTATCATTTTGATTTGTGTCTTATGCTAAATTAAATATAATGGGAGTGGGCTGCTGGGAACATCTAAACAATAGAAGTACTTTGCAATTTTCCATTTCTAATGTCAGATCTTTTTTAAGCATGGTTTCTTCTGACAGGATAATACTGAATGGACAGATTGGCATACAAATGTCCTAATCAAGCGCAATGCAGTGGAAAATGTCTCCCAGTGGGCATGCGGGTGGGTGTTCGTCAATTACAATTGTTGCAGACACATTTTTCCCCTTGAATCAACATTTGATTTGGCAATTTGATAATCTGTGAAGGATTTGATAAACAGTAATCATACAACCATAGCTAGTTTTGCATATTGTTATTTTATGTTTTGCACGGTAAATGTAGGTTATATACTTTTTTTTACTGATAGAAGTATAAATGTATTAAAGGCGCCCGAGTGGGGGAGGGAACCCATACACACAAAAAAGGGACCGGCTACAAAAATTAAAGCTTAAGATCCCCAAAAAAGTCAACAGAAGAATCCAAATACATCAAACCTTTCCTGTGACAACCACCAGCGGCTACCCACCAATTGAGAAACACTGGGAGACCTTCAGAAGTCCAATCTCTCTGTCACTATGCTCTTGTAACTTCTACAGATGGGAACTCTAATAGAGACAAGGCACCATGCATTTTGGACACTCGAATACCCGTAGGTACCCTCCATTTTCTTTCAACCCAACTTTGGAGCTTCTGCCTCTCCAGGACCAGACAATCCTCCGAGCTAACCCTACCTACCAAGCAAGCATTAGGAAATTGAGTTCTCTCCATGTCTGATACGAATTCGATGGAGATATCCCCCCACTTTCTAGTTTTGTTTAGCCACTTCTCGACTTGGGCCACTTCTTTGAACAATTTCTGAACCCTAAGTCCCTAACTCCATCTCTGTTCATCAGAGTCAGTTTCTGAGAGGCCTGGCAGTTCTCTTCCATTATCCAGCCCTATCTACTCCACGAACATAAATGCTATAGCGAACTTCCCCATTTGAATCCTCAATCTTGACGAAAGCTCCCTCCTCGTTCGATCGCTTTGTGACCCTCAGCCTCAGGCTCCCGGTTCTGCCATGGAAGACCTTTTCAGGGCTTCTCCCTGCCTTCCTCTCATTCATTTCTTCCAACTGATGACAGATCCACGACAGCCCATCTGGTTCGATTCTCAATGGGTGAACCACTTCTCTCTCTCTCAGTTATCTAAATGATCTTGCGATTCCGATCCTCGAATTCATTGATTTCAGAAGACTTTCCCCCACTGAGAAAAGCGACTCGACGTCTCCTTCATTGCAGCTTTGTCCTAATCACTGCTTTGTTTATCTAATTTAAAGTTGATTCATATATAGCCTTCTAGCATCCTCAAAATATGCCTCTGTTGTTCTGCAGTTTGTATTTTTATCTTCACATTCAGTTTCAAAAATTCACCTTTCACGTAGAATTTATATACTGTACGCCAGTGTTTTGTTGCTTTATTAATATTACAGTGTTGGTTGTGGTAAAGCATTTGCTGTTAACATGGCAGAAAGCTATGTTGCATGGACTCGAGTATGTGTTTTGGTGTTGGCATGTCAGTTGGATTTATCAAATCCCTATACTGAACAATTCAAGGACAATTCTTAATATCTTTAACTTTTAATATTATTTTTTTTTTATCAATAACTTTTAATATTCTTCTTCAATGTCCTTGGTTAAAATTGTGTTTTTGTATAGCATAGTGTTCAACCAAATGTGTTGGGCACTTTTCATTTACCGATACCCCTATGTCATGTGTTTGACACGGATATTTCAAACAATGAGAATCATGTAACATAGGTAGAAATAATCTTTACACAATTAGCAGCTAAGTAGCACGAACACGGGACACAAATATAACACGACATCGACACGGGATTTTTGAAAAAAGTAGTACATGGACCTATTTTATGACATGTTTTTGGACACGAACATGGGACGCAGATATGACACGACACTGACACACCGACACAGGATTTTTGAAAAAAGTAGTACACAAACCTATTTTATGACATGTTTCATTAAGTTGATTTATTAAAAATTAATATAATTTTTTTTGAACTAATTTAGTGATATAAACTATGAAGCACGAACACTTTATTTTGGCTCACATGTCCCTGTCGGATACCAACACTTTCGGACACGTGTTGGATACTTGAATCATGGATGTTGATGATTAATGAAGAAATTTTTTAATTTTTATTTAATGATTGTCATTTTAATATCTTAATAATACTTTTGTGATTTGTGTATTTTTATACAACTTTTAATTGCAATAATATTAAGTTTTTATTATATGGTCATATAAAAAATTTATATATATTTAATGTGTCCCTGACGTGTCCGTATCCATGTCCTACCTTGTTGAAAAATAACGTGTTTGTATGTTTGTGTCTGTATCTGTATCTATATCTGTGCTTCTTAGGATAAATTATATTTGATGAAGTATACAAGTTAAAAATTAAACGTATAAATTATTATTATTTGATCCAACAAATAACAAAGATGAAAGTGGTACCAAGAAAAAAAGGAATTTATTATTTTTAGGCTTTTTAATAATGAAATTTTAAAAAATAATTAAATACAAATTAAATTAATTTAAATAATTTAATAAATGTTATCAAAAAGTTATTAATACCGATAGAAAAAAACTAATATTAACAAAACTTAGAGGGACGGGGGAGTGTGACACGTACTAAGGGGTTTTTTTTTTTTTGGGGGGGGGGGGGGGTTGTCCAAAACATTAAGGGGGCATCAAAAAGTAGCGGGAACCTTCTAAAGAGAGAGAGCAGGGGGTCTGGGGAGGTTTAAATGTATGCAGCCCAATGTTACCTAGAACGTGGATCATTATGTTGCGGGGAACGGGACTGGTTATATATGTAGATATGGTCATTACAACCGTTATAGAACTAATACAACTACTTTGAAGTTTTTTTTTTTTTTGAATCTTTATGATCCCTAAAATATAAGAGAGATACCTGACAAAATAATTCTATAAATTTCAAGCAGTTGCCAAATAATTCGGGCCGATACGACCTTGAAAAAGACATATTGGGCACAATTTGCAAAACTTTTTATTCCATAATCATTAACACTAAACTTATTTGTTCATGCTTATAATCATTGTTTGCTATTAGTTGTATTAGTTGTTGCAATATTATTCAAATGAAATGATACTTTCTTATTAATTTAATTTAAAAACAATTCATATAAAAATAGTAAAGCATCTTTCTAGATATTACTTATAAAAAATACTTTTCTAGGTGTTTAAAAATCGAAAACTAACAATAAAAAATTAAAATGTGATAAATTATTGTCAAAACATACATAGCAGCGATTTTTTAGACGTTTGATAATGTTTGAAAAAAAATTCACGGTCATAGTTTTCAATTCTCATTATGGATGGCCCAATACTCCTAATTGTCATGGTTTCCAATTCTCGTAACATATAGCCTATTACTTTCGATATCGTTACACCGCGACTTAAAACCATGTAGTTCTTATTGTTGAGAAGCATGCAAGTCACCCTTGCAAAGGGCCGAGTTTAGATTGAAACTGATTTTTTTTTTTTTGAAAACCTTTAAAATTTTTGGATTGTTGAATCATACTTCATATCATTCGATACTTTAGCAAGAGTTGTAGGGGAACATGAGCTTTTATTATTGATTTATACTCTTTTATACTATTATATACCATTTAGTGATTAAAAAAATTCTAGGGCTTGTGTTTACATGGGTTATCATCTCCCCCTTTTTTGCACTGGTAGTGAGTGTATGCAATTTATCAATACATACTTGTTACTATCGAAAGCTTGCTCACTGTTAAAAAGTCGCCATGCAATTATTTATGAGTTCCCGTACACTGGTTGGCATTGGAAGCTTTACATATCAAATGAAGCTCAACTTTAGTAGAATTTTTTTTTTTCTTCTCGACATGTAGCTTGACATGCCAGTAGAGAGTTTTGGGATTGTTTGCTCCTCCATAATATTATTTGTTAACTTGTAGGAAAAAGTTTCTTGTTAAGTGGCCTAAGCTGCCACCAATATGTCTTATGCACTCAGGACTTGTAGATTGCTGTTGTTGGAATCAGTCCTTCATTAATCTGTTTCTGTTGTGAGAGCACTGTTCATGAAGGTTTTCACGTGTATCTCATTGCTGTCATGTAAAGCAGCACACTTGACCCTCAGCTCACCTATTCTGACTTTTCACATGCAAATGGCGCTGTCCAGCTGGAAACACATATAATATATGCCTTAACTTGTTCTTTGATTGGAGAGAGAATTAAAACATGAGACCTACTCAAGATGTTGGAATACAATCACCATTGAGCTATGGCTAGTTCTTTGTGTTGCATGTGTTTCTTTTTAATTTAAATCCTGTAAATGCATAACATAAATAGTTCTATATTCAATTTCAGTACAGTCTACTTATCAGGCAAAAAAAAGTTTCAGTAGGTCAGTCTTAACTTGAGAGACTCTGGGTCTTGAAATTAGAAGGGTGAGGACCACATTATCTATGTTGTAGGTTTTTTTGTATACCTTATTTATTTAGTAGTTATTTATTTATGGTTCGATCAATTGTAACAGGAGGCCAACAGCACTCCAGGATCATACTAGAGATAGTGATGATGATGATTACCAAGATAGAGATTACGATGTTGCTGCTTTAGCTAATAATCTAAGCCAGGCATTTCGATATGGCATTTATGGCAATGATGACATCGATGAGGTGCCCTTCATAACTTAATTGGTCTATGTGCATGGTTCTTGATTTGTTTCATTCTATTTTATTTATTTATATAATTGGATATATGAAACAAAATTCACATTTAGGGCAATGCTAGAGGAAAGGAAAAACCAAAATTAATGTGTTGAGATATTAAAGAAAGATAAGGGAGCATGTGGTTTAATTGAAATTTTGGCCTTAGACTGCAGAATGACAAAATAGGATTCATACATCGAACTCCAAAGAGTTGGAAGAACTCTGTGTTGAGTTTCGTTATGTTGGTTATCTAAAACAAAGTAAATGTTTAAGAAGGGAATAACCCAGAGAAAAAGGAGAAAAATAAATAACCAATGAAGATAATTACTTCGTTAACCACCCTAATGAAATATGCTCTTTTGAAGCTGTGCCTTCTATTTTGGCTGTGATATGAAACTTTGGATTGGTCAATCTAGAAGCAAAGAAAAGATACTAGATGGATATGTTGTGAGATGACCATTGTATATATATATATATATATATATATGTATGTGTGTGTGTGTGTGTGTGTTTGTATATGTAAAGTGAAGTGTAGATGTAGGAAAAGAAAAAGACGGGATACCCTACGGTTCTGGCAAAAGTTTGGAAGTATCTATTTCAATAGAAATAAGAGAACTATTTTTTTTTTTATTAGTACGTGTGTAATATAATAACAAGTGCGTCCGAGGGGGGTGAACCCATGTACAAAAAAAAGAGACTGGCCACAAAAATCAAAGCCTAAGATCCCGAAAAAAAAATCTATGAAATTATCTAAAGACAGGAAATTTTGCTTTAGCCAAAAGAAAAACGTCCTCAAAAAATGAGCCTTGAACTTCCAAGGAGGAGTCTCAACATCTTTAAAAGTGCTCTTGTTCCTCTCCCTCTATATTAAGACAAAGAGGCATCATCCTCTACGCACATCTCCACTCTTCGATACATTTGCACCTCCAAGTCAAAAGAAACTTCCTGATTGTCTTCGACATCACCCAACTACAACCAAAAACCAAGAAGAGAAAAAATCATGCTCCAAGCATCCCTAGTCATCTTGCAATAAACAAGAATCCTCCTCGCACATACAAGAAGGACTAGGTAGATGGAAACCTCTCATTTGCAAATTGTCCGTAATAAGAATTGCTCCCCATGTAAATGCCTACTATATATACAACCTTAAATTCCATACTATTTCAATGGAGTCCACTGATCGAAAAATATTCCATGGATAAGACTCCCTTTGTGACTCCAAAATGTTATTATTCAGCAATTGAGGAGGCATTTCAAACTTTTTTTTGTCACACGTACAAAGTTTGAATCTCGTTCAGATTTTTTTTTTAGAGCCATGGAGAAGTTACATTTTAATGGTGATTTACCTTCATAAATGGTGTGACCCTCTCTCGCCATATCTCTTGATCATGTTCATGGATGCTTTTAGTACATTGATGAATAGAGCCGTGAATAGAGGAATGTTGCGAGGTTTCTTAGTTGGGGAAACTGGCGCCAACCAAATTGAGATTTCTCATCTTCTCTATGGAGACGATACTATTGTCTTTTCCGATGCAAGTTAGGAGCAGTTGGGCTATTTGAAATGCATTCTTATTTGTTTTCAGACAATTTTGAGGTTGAAGATTAATATGGGCAAGAGTGAGTTAGTGGGGGTTGGTGAAGTTAATGAAAGAGAGGACTTAGCTGCTGTTATGGGCTGTAGGGTTGGTGAGCTTCCGATGTCCTACTTAGGTCTACCTCTTGGAGCCTCAGTTAGAAAGTCAAGCATTTGGGATACAATGGTGGAAAAATTTGAAATATGATTTGGCCAGTTAGAAGTAGTAGTATGTCTTCCTAAGAAGTACGGATACGCAGACACGCTATTTCTCAAAAAAGTAGGACATAGATACGTTAAGGACACGTTGAATATATATAAATTTTTTATATGACCATATAATAAAAACCTAATGTTATTTCAATTAAACTTGGAATAAAAACATACAAATTTAAAAAATATTATTAAGATATTAAAATAACAAAGCCATTAAATAAAAGTTAAAGACTTTTTTCATTTAATCATCAAAATTTATAATTCAAGTGTCCGGACACGTGTCCGGGAAGTATCCGAGAGTGTCGGTGTCCGACAAGTGTCCGGCACGGACACGTGAGCCAAAATAGAGTGTATGTGCTTCTTAGATGTCTTCAAAGGGACCATTTGACCTTTTTGAAGAGTACGCTCTCTAATCTTCCCACGTATTTAATGTCCCTTTTTCCTATTCCTACTGCAATGGAAAATAGATTGAAGAAACTTCAAAGGGACTTTTTATGGAGAGGATTGGGGGATGAATTCAAATACCATCTTGTGGATTGGGAAAGGGTGTGTAGTCCTTTGGAATTTCGGGAAGGAAGAAATTAGTTTATGGAGAAGGGGTCGTGGAAAAGAAGTATGGAAGCAAGGTAGGTAGGTGGTGTTCAAAGGAGTTCTGATTGACTCATCGGGTAGGTGTGTGGAAAAGCATAAGGAAGGACGGGATGAATTTTCCCGGCATATTAAATGGAGAGTGGGCAATGGGAGTAGAATCAGATTTTGGTATGATAGGTGGAGTGACAGAAGGCCTCTACACATAGCATTTCAAGATTTTTTAGGATAGTTTCAAATAAAGATGCTTGGGTAGGGGATTACTTCAGAAGAGGGGTAGGATCCATGGTTTGACATGCCAACTTTCGTAGATAGTTACATGATTGGGAAATAGATGAGATTATGGATTTTGATAATTTTTTGTACAGACAGGCATTTTCTTTAATTGACAAAGATACACTTGATTGGGTTCACTGGGAATGAGACTTCTCAATCAAATCTTTCTATTGTTTGCTTTTTGGAAGAAGGGCTCATCAATTTCCTTTGACAGTTATTTGGAAATCTAAAGCTCTTTTAAAGGTGGCCTTTATGTGTGGATGGCTGTTTGGGGAAAATCTGAGGAGAGGTTAAGTGGTGGTGAATTGGTGTTGCCTTTGCAAATGTGATGAGGAGACAATTGATCATCTTCTCATCCATTGCTCCGTCATTTGGACTATTTGGTCCCTTTTACTGGTCTTTTGGGGATTACTTGGGTAATGCCATGGTCCACGATGGAGGTACTTCATTCATGGAGAGACCGATCTTTTGGAAGGAGAATGGGGAAAATTTGGCACATGACTCCTCGTTGCATATGGTAGATTATTTGGAGGGAGAAGAACAATGGGGTTTTTGAAGGTTTTGAGTCTCCTAATTGGGTTGTGAAAGTATTGGCATTGAATTCCCTTTATTTTTGGTTTTCAAGGGGTTCTTCTTTGTCCACAAATTCTTTCTCCTCTTTTTTGTATTCCATGAGCATGGGAACTTAGTATGTTTTGTATAGTCTTTTTTGTAAATGGGCGCACCCCCTTGGTGCCTTAAATGAAATTATTCCTAACCAACAAAAAAAAGTTCATGTCACCCATGGAACCCTTTTTGGTGGTCAACTAAATATTGAAGATTTTGTGGTACTGAATCTAAAGTTGAAGTATCACATTATTAGGAAGCTCTTCCTTTGGAGGCATAAGCAGTATGGTACTCGCAAGCTGCATGTATGAATGAAGCAACAAAGAGCAGTTTAAAAACAATTCATAAATAGATAAACGTTATCATCTTTATCACTATAACCATCATTTCACACTAATGAGTTCCATTTTTTTATAATCAATATTTCATCTAATGCAAATCATAAATGATTAGAACTTTTACTTAGAAATAAATCAGACATCACCAACAAGCTTTAGCTTAGCTAGGAATGGCAACGGGGTAGGGCCCCCTTCCCCAACCTGACCCCGTTTAAAATCCCTGCCCCGACCCCGCCCCGCCTGATAGTTCACCCCAACGCCGACCTTGTTTATGGACCCTGCTCCCCAAAAAACTATTACCAAACAACTTTACAAGCCTAGGTAAAAAATGCCGAAAATTACAATTTTAGTAACTAATGCTTAATGTTGATAAATTTTCAATACTATTCAAATGCCTAGCTCAATCAAATGAATTAATATGGATAAGAAAAGAACACAAATTAAAAAGAGGGGGGGGGGGAGGGGAAGAGAATCGATGGTGGGTCATCAAAAATTTAAGTGTCTGATAGCTGCTTGGCCCTTGATGTTCAAGCTCGGGCAATTAACAAAAGACACAAAACTCAGACAGAAGGTTTAAGAATTTTATTGATAAAAAACTCAACTCAAGAAAAAGTCTTCTCTAGAAAATGAGTGTCTAATTTTTTTTTTTTCTGAATTTCGGACACATCCCGGACACGTTTTCTATTTTTATTTATTTATTTATTCCCCCTTTTCTCCTTTTTGCCCCTACTTTTTTGTTATATATATACATATATATGTTCTATGTAACAATTATTAAATTTGTTTTGGAACTTGAATCATGGATGTTAATGATTAAACGAAAAAGTTCTTGAATTTGTATTTAATGATTATTTTATTTTATTTTATTTTGATATCTCATTAATATTGTTGTTTTTATGCCAATTTTGATTGAAATAATGTTAGATTTTTATTTATTTAATGACCGGTGAAGGTATTTACATTAAAGCCAGCCCATGGCGAGTGAACTTGTGTACAAAAAAAAGGGAAGAGACTACAAAAAATTAATGCCTAAGGTCCCTAAAAAGTCTATAAATTTATCTAAATACTTGGGATTTGTTTCCCTAATCCAAAAAAAAAATAGCAATCGCAAAAAATTGTCTTTGAACTTCAAAGGGGGAAGCTCAATACCATAAAAACTCTCCTATTCCTCTCCTTTCCTAAGCACCAAGAAAGGCAAAGAGTCCACCGTGCAATCCTCAAATCTTTCCGAACTCGAAAACAATTTCAACCCACAAAAACTTCTTTAATGGTTGGCAGCATCATCCATTTGCAACCAAAAAGAGAAAAGATCAAGTGTCACGCATCCCTCACCATATCACTATGAATGAGCAAGTGATCAACCGGTCTCATGGTGCCAAATCTTTTTTTAAGGTTTTTATTATACGGTCTCATGGTGTCCGTGGCGTGTCGTATTTGTGTCCCATAGCTGTTTCTGTGCTTCTTAGAGGCTCCCTAACACTTGGTTTGGAGAGAATATGTACAAAACTGACCCCTGTTATAAATTTGTGGGCATTTTGCTTCAAGTTATTAAAACATTCCAAAAAACTTAGTGAGGTGGCTTTGACATTTGATTCTGGAAAAAAGGCACACACATTAGGTGATGTCTGACTGATTCACATTGCCTTGGGTGTATTAAGGTGCTCTGTAGTTATCTCACCTTGCGGTGACCTACCTGGGTGAGCAACACAATTTGAGTTTGTCTACATTGGTTAATTGCTTAATCGAGATTAGAATGCTCTTACGTAAATATACTTAAAAGTTGGAAATCAAGAGAGTAGAGGAAAAAAGGTTGGAAATCAAGTGTTCTTCACGTGATATAAGTTCTTTCTCTTGTATTGTGAAATAGTTACAATAATTTATAATTTTTTCATTTATATAGTTGTTTGATTACTGTGTTATTTCGTGTATGAATGTATAACTTCTCAAAATTTTAAGAAAGAAATAGTATCCACTGTTATGACTAAGGAGTCAATTATAATAATATTGCTTATGCATTAAATCATCTTTAGAGAATAAAATTAACGAAATTATAAAAATTCTTATTTATTGGATTTTGGTTTTAAATATGCCTATTCTTACTGCTTGAGGGAGTTGTGCATCCAAAAAAAAAGTAAAAAAAGAAAATTATTTGCTTTGCATTGTATAATGTCTGTTACACACACACACCAACAAGCTCTAGCTTGGTTGGTACCTCCTCCACCTTCCCGCATGGAAGGTCGAGGGTTCAAGTCTCCTTAAGGGGGCGACGTGTGTGTGTGTGTGAGAGAGAGATTTACCTATCAAAAATAAAAATAATGCATGATTCCAAATATCTGAGGTGATTAGACTACGCAAATGCATTATTCGTAATATCTGAGGTGAGTAGACAATGAAACATATCACAAAATACCACCATATGTATAATATATAATTCAATGCCATTAGAGAGAAAAGAGATGTGATTAAACAACTAAAAGAAGTCATTAGCAAGGTGCACTTTTTCTTGCACCTGTTGCCAGCTAAAAAGCATGTACTGAGGAATTTAGCATGCACCACACTAAAGAGGCCTTGCCTGATGTAGAATGATGCATTTTTTTTTTTTTGGGCATAGGTGCCTTCAGGTTACCAATGTCACTAATCACGTAATTAGGTTACCAATGTTTTATTGTACACTTCCAGTGCTATTTGATTTATGCTCCGTTTGGTAGGAGGGAAAGAAAATTAGAAGGAATGGAAGGCAGGGAGGATAGACAAGAGTATCTGTAGGGAAAGGATGGGGTCTTTCCCTGCTCTTATCTGTTTGAGAAGGCAGGGAGGAGGAAGGAAGAGAAGGTATTTTGTGATGTTACTAATTTTAATGAGTGAGAGCTGTTTGGAGGCAGAAATGTAGAAAGAGAAGGGAACCCTTCTCTTCCTTCCCTTCTACTTTTAGAGGAAAAGAAAATGGTCCTTCCCTCTTCCCCTTTACCGAACAAACTAAAAACATTATATTCCTACCTTTCCTCCATACCAGACAGGCTTTTAGGCTGAAACCTTGTGCCATACCTTGCTTTAGGCTTTGGGAGACCCTGGTGCTTTAGTTTTCCCTGAGCCTTTAATGAACCTACAGGTGCTAGTACTTGCTCTATGCATGCGGAGGATTTTGACCCATCTTTTCTTGTACATGTCCTAACCATTTCAATCAACAATTCCTGAAAGAAAAATGATATTTAGAATTTGAAAATTCCTTGATGTTTCTTAAGTAATGCTAACATTGGAATCCATCGGCTTGTTCATTCATTGGTGTTAGTGGAAACAATTGTAAATTACATATACTTCCTAGGTGTTATGGAAGGGAATGATTTTTGTTTTGCCCCATCTTTTCTTATACAGGTCCTAACCATTTCAATCAACAATTCCTGAAGAAGAAAATTATAGTCAGAATCTGAAAATCCCCCGATTTTTCTCTAGTAATGCTAAGAATTGGATGCCATCAGCTTGTCCATTCATTTTATTAGTGGAAACAATTGTAAATTACATATCCATCCCAGATATTATGGAATGGAATGATTTTTGTTTTGTTTTGTTTTGTTTTTATTTTATGTTATTTTTGCCTGATCTTATGTTTTCTCTAGTATGGTTCCACAACTGTCTTCCTATGCTTGCTTTATTGTTGATCATCACATTCTTGCACATCTTTTATTAAATTATAATCCCTGTTATGTATTGAATTAATATTTATCATTAACAATGGTTGTGTTGGGTTTACTCACCTACTTCGCACATTCTCTGTTGCTGCATGCAGGCTCATGGCTCACTTGGACGAGATGATGAGGTACATTTGAGTTTGCCTTGTATGATGAATTCTATGTGATGCCTCTAATAGCTGATTAATTAATGTGTTGATTCCTGAAGGTTCCTTGATATTAGATGATATTAAACCTGACCACAAGTTATGTGGTTTAAAGATTGAGAGACATTGCCGTCATACTATCAATTTCAATGAATCTTTGGCTCTAATGCTAATAAATTTACTGTGATTGGGACCCTTGAGAATAGAAGATTGTGAACTCTTTTATAAGGTGAGCGGAGGATGACAGGATCTAGGTAAGAAGATAAGAGATGGAATGTGAAACATGGGCAACACGATCTTCTTAGCCTTTCAATCACAAATGAAGAGGAGAGTGGAAGAGATAACAGGAGGTGATGAGAGAGGGTGGGTGCAGAGACCGATTTCCAAGTCTTCAATTAGCAGAGAATAAAGACAACTAGGGAAGATCAGAGGGAGATAGAGTTCTTCTCTACAATTTTTTTCCTTCAAATTTTATTTTTATCTGCATCTTTATCCCCTTCTCCCTAAAAAAAAAAAACCCCAATTAGGCTTATTACGGGCTCAAAACCTTGAGAACTTATTGACACCATCTAAAAATGTTCCTAGTACACAACATAGTTACCATATATGACTTGGGTTCTATCATTAAAACCATTAGAATTCCCAAATGAAGAAAATATGGCAAGACCAAATACAATTTATTTATATCACTGGACTACTAAAATAATTAATCCTACTTTGTCATATTCTCATGGATTTCATGTCAACCAGGATGCATCACATGATGTATTACCAACTTAGCTTTCTATTAAAATATTTATTATTTTTGAAAAATCATGCTATGCTATTACTTGGTAGACTGGATTTATAAAAACGTAATAATGTGTCTAAATATAGGAAAAGTAAAAAAAAAAAATTGTACTATTGCTTGTGGATGTCTTTTGCTTGTGCAATTTGTTTATGAATAAGGAAATATTGTTATCAAAATCAGGACGTTGGTTGCCCATGGCATTATCAATTATATAAATTCTATGGGATAAACTGATTGTCTTGCTGAAGTGCAAGGCAAAAAGCAGACAAAAGCTGGATCCTTCAGCCTGTTTCTTCCTCCATACTTCACTATTATTTTTGGGGGTGCAGGATAATCCTTCTAACCTTGGGCCATTTGACACATGGTTGTAAGGCAAACTCAGGATACACACAATCACCCGCAAATCATGTGTATGCTTCACTATTGTCATTTAATTTTATTGACCTTTCTTCGTCCCTTCACTCCTTCCATTCTACACTTATATTCCATCCTCATGTGACTATTCCCACTCTATATATTGTATCTATAATGCTGGTCCACAGACATTTGTAGATACTAATCTTTATTTCTGTTTTTATACATGGGGTATGTAAGGCAAATTAAAGCACAAGCAAATATTATGAACTCAACTTTCTATTCGGAAGATCAACTTTATCAAGCACTGAAGTAGACTCAATATGCATATTTTGTGATAAGAAATATACATGTAAAGATGCATAAACTAACCTTTTGTAAGGAACTACTTAGGTAATCAAAGTCAGGAAAAATATTATTGTACAGTGACTTTTTACAAATTTATAAATTGTTCTTAAAATTTTTAGCTGGGATTGTATATCTGAAGAGATATTAATATGTAATGATTATATTAACTAATAAAATTTCTCCTGCAATTAATTGCTAGGGCCACGTGTGGCGCGTAGATATTACTCATGTAGATCAACTCGTGCCAATTCACGTAGGTTCATTTCCTGAGGGATTTCAGATGACTTTTGAGTTCCTTGCATAGATAGTAGTGTAGTTCTTATTAAGGAAAAATGGGGGGGGGGGGGAGAGAGAAAAAAGGGATACTATAGTAGTTTTTTATTTTCAGTCCATTCAAGTGGATGTCCTGTCCTTATATTTGTAATGTTGGTTCAGAGAAAAGAACTATCCAACTGATAAAATATTTATTTGTTTACCTATTTATTTATATGAGAACCGGGCTCGACTCGTCTGAATTCATGCGCCATCTTTATTTTTTATTTTTTTTGATCGGTATGCTCCATCTTAACTTCCACTGTTCCACATAACTGACCTTTTCATCCACAGTAAATATTGTTGACCTGTTACTTTATTTTAATCTTTTGGTTCACCTGGAAAAGGGGTTTCTTATAGTGATCTTTTGCAGGATGTATACTTTGATGATGAATCTGCTGAAGTTGTCATATCTTCTCTTCGTCTGGGAGATGATCAGGAAAGGTGGGTTGAAGGTGCTGTTAGATTTTCTTTTATGTATTGGCTAATCCAGAAAGAATTGTGTCCTGTTTCATTGGAGCTCTGCTGGGAGGTACTGTTTCTCTGTTTGTACATACATTGCATGCGTACCTATGGGCTTGAATCTTACATCCATACACTTCATGTGGTTCTTAGGTGGTTGGTGTGTCTAGTGGTACACAACCATTTTGTTCTGTGTGCCAAATTTGTCACTGATCATTCAGATAATTGTTAACATGAAATTTAATTTTTGGAATAGTGGTATTCTGGAACCTTGATTGTCAGAACATGCTGATTGCTGGACTTAGGTTCCCCTTTTATCAAGAATGTAATAGGTGTAATGGTCAGAACTGTGTGCTTATGCTGATATATTTACTTGGGTCCAATGGTTTGAAACCCAGACTGTCATTGAACTAGAAAGAGACTTTGTCAAGGATCAATGATTCAACCATTGGGGGCAGCCAGAATTGAATTAAGATGTCATAATGACTTTTTTTTTTTGATAGGTAAGTGGTCCTAGGGATGGGAGATGAAAGATGTCATAATACCATCATCAATTAATATTAATAAAGTGAATTAATATAATGAATTATTTAAATTGCTCAAGATATTAGAATTTTTTTCCCAATATTTTTGGCTCTTCCATGGCATCCTTTAACTCTCTATACCCACAGCATTCCAGTGATACATACACTTCACGATTTAGTAATTCAAGAGTTCTCTTTTTTTCTCTATTTCTTTTCTCTTGAAACTTCTTCTTTTGATAATTAATAATTATATTAAACAAAAATGCAAGGCGGTGCATCCATATACAATTAACCCCCCAAAAAAATTCTCTTGAAACTTGGAGGATGAATAGCCAATTTCCAATCGACTAACCTATGTTATAAAATCTAATCTAATCTAAATTTTAAAACCTAATAATTATTATATTTTCATATATTCAACTCAATATAGACAATATCCTATTACTATATTTGAATTAAACAAAATATCCTGAGTCGGAGAAAACAAAATAGCTACATGATTTTTGAAGATTCAACAACTCGTCTTAAGCATATTAAGCAATAATTGCAGCTTTCTCCTTCAATGTGTATGGAGTTCAAAATTACAAGGAAACGAAAAAGTGCATGTGCACCCGGTGTGTGTGTGTGTGTGTGTGAGAGAGAGAGAGTGAGAGAGGGGGGGGGGATGGAATAGAAGGATAATTCATCATTGAGGAATAAAAGGATAAACCATTGGGGAGTGTCATTATAGATTCTCTGTAATTCACACACACTCACAGTCACAGTCACATACATATATATATATATATATATTACATATACATCTGGCACACACACACACACAGAGGGATGACTTGTTGAATTAAGGATGAAGTGAGGGCTGCTGTCTTTAGGGTTTTTGACTCTATACATTCCGTAATTTTTTTTTGCTGTTCAAATGGTTTTTGAGCATTTAAAAGAACTAGAATTTGGACTGATTGACAATTCAAATTGTCATAACAGCTGGCCTGGTTTGAAAGACATTGCTTGGGTCTTTCAGGTGGGCCATCGCACAGGACCTTGATCATGTGATTTCTTTCAATGTCTTGCCTTCACACAGGACCTTGATCATGTGATTTATTTCAATGTCTTGCCTTTGAGAATGTGCTTTTGTGGCCTTACTTTCTTGATTGCGGATAGATTTAATTTTTGTTTTCATGTTTACTTCTTGCATTTTCAGTGGGTCTCTTTTTATGAACGCCGACTGGATTGCTTTCGGGGATAACAGAATACTCAATGAGCGGTCAACTGGTCCAGTTGCTTCCCCATCACCTGATGCTGAGGGGATTGGTAATGGTGGCGGTGATGATGAGGTTATTGTTGATGAAGATGATTTGGTTGACACTGCAACATCTCAGTTGTCTGAACCAAAGCCAAGTTTAGAAGATTCTGCGTTTGTTAATTTGTCCAAGTACACGGGAGAAGCAGAAGTCAGTGAGAGTGATAAGCCACCTGAATGGGTTGAATGGAGGGAAACCTCAGATTCCCTTGAACCGTCTGATGCAGATAGACCTCCAGTTTTAACAAATGGTGATCATCAATTGGAATTAGAAAATCGGGCCGATAACATTGACTCAGATACAGCTGATCCTTCTCCATCATCCACTGATGCCTTGGTTGATAATGGCAAAACTGAAGCTGGGGAATCACCAGATGAGAGCAGCCCAGGTTTTAATCCTGCCCAACCATCAGAATCAGGAGATGTGAATCAAAGCCCTGACACTAGTCCTGATCATGAGGTGGAGAAACCTGTTGGAACAGAAGGGTATTCTGAAGTTGCAGAACATGAGGTTGAAATGGGAAGCTAATGTAAATTCTCAAGGTATGTTTAACAGGGCTAACTCAATACTGGTGCCAATGGTCTGGTGGGGGCATAAATTCTGGAACCACAACATTTGGTTGGCTATTCTGCAGTGTATTTTTAGGGTCTTCTGTACATTAATGGGACATTGTTTCCCAATAGGGCTGATGATTCTTTTCCCACCAGTAGATAACCGAGTGCTCTCGGGCAGGTTGGCATTTTGTATCTTCTCTTACAAGTGATTCTTTAGGCTGGAAGGTGATTCTGCTATTTTATTTACTGTTAAACCTCTCCTGCTAGGAGAATCACAAACTTGCAGATGACATGTTGCATACTCTATTTTTACACAGTTATCTGTTTGTACCATACGGTTGTCCTTTCCCATGAATGTCTACTGTTGATTACAGAAATTTGTTTTTGCAAGAATCATGAAGTGTTGTACCCCTTTTTAATTTTTTTTCCCTCCCATGAATGGACTTTACTGAAATTCCTTTGTACAAGAACCATTAATATTTTACCTATTTACCCCCTCATCAATGTTCATACACTTCAGGATAGTCATTTTGTGTAATAGCTTTTAGACGTTAGATCTCACAGCTCATTGAATTTTCTTGATTATATACTGCATCATTTTGTGCTGACAGGTGCATGTTTTATGAACTCATAATGTTTATACACTATAGTGTAAATGTGTTGGTGGTAAGCTTCAATCCACCATGCATTTTGTTGTGTATTTTCTGGGTGTCATGGTCTCAGCTTTCATTTTTGTTTTTTGTTTTTTAATAACAGAAACCTCAACACTGCCAGCTCCAAATATTTTATGGAATGATTGGTTACAAAATCTTGGGCCATTCAGCATCTCCTGGCAAGCAATATTTTTCTTTCGGGGAATGTTAGCACGTATTTTACGTTTTGAGATAATTCTTCAGGGGCTCCTGTTATTTTTGTCATATTTTTCACTAGCGAAGTTGTTTGTGGATAAGGTGCATGTATGGAAATCAGTAATTGTTACTTTATAATTAATATTTTGCTTTTAAAGAAATTATAATATTTGATTATTGACATCCACAGATTATTAATTAGAGTTTGAAGGTATTTTGCAGTTTACATTATTACTTTTTAGACTCCCACCTACCGAAAAGAGTATTATTAATTTATTTTTGATAAAAGTAAGAAACAGCAAAGTGGCAAAGTAGCAGCAGCTAGCCAGATCCAAATATAGCCACACAAGGAAGAAAGCAAAAGGCCCAAAGAAAACAGTGGCAGACAGTATGGCACTAGAATAAGTAAACCTCCTCTACGCATTCAGGCAGATATCATCATCATCATCAATACCCATAGGAAACTCAATTTGTCATTTGAAAATTTACATGGAAATTCTCTTGTTCATGGTCTCTTTTAAGATATAAGAGATCGATCAGCTCAAAATAGGGTGCTTCCCCACACAATTTGTCATTCACCATGCATAGGGCATGTTATATCTGAGTTTTGTGTTTTGTGACAGGAAAATAAAATTACTGCTGTCCCCTCGTATATGCATCGGCAGCTACACATGAACAAAGCTCCTTTTGGAAAACTTGATTCTTTTTCTATGGATAGTTGATACATTTCAAAGTCTACAGTAACTTGTTACAGAAGCTCGGCTAACCTTAATCCTCTACCAGGTGACAATTCTGAAATATACCGGTGACCTATCAAGCTTCTCCGCATGTGAATTCTCTCTTTAGGGTGGGTGGGGGATGAAAACAAAACAAAACCAAAAAAGAAAAAAGGAGAAAAAGGCATGCGTGATGAAATCATACAATCATCAATAGAAGTCATAAACCATGACAATAAAAAATGCACATATATTAAACTATTTTGGGGTGAACGTTCTGCTCTGGATAGTCAAAATTGAAGGGCATGTGCCCATGGCCCAATTTCATGAAAGCTTCAAAGAATGTATTGCAACTCCATTCCGAGCAGCACGAAGACATCCCCATCTTCCTAGACGCGGTTCCTGTGGCAAAAAGTGTACTGTACTTTAGCACAATGACAGTATCATCATATCATAACATAATTCAATTATAAAGTACAGACACTACTATTAAGGTGTAAAAGTAATATGATATCAAATAAACCCTAAATTTAGTTTAATTGAGACAGAAAAATCCCTGAAAGGCCCTTTAAGGAGTTGGGTGCGTAGGTGCAGCCGTGCAGGGTTCAGGGGAGGAACACATGGAACATCAGCACAAAACATCCTTTTCTATATCAGGCTTGAATAATACATGTCCATGACCATAGTATCTTTTGATTTAACATCATTTCTTAGTTCATGAGTTATCTTTTGATTTAACATCATTTCTTAGTTCATGAGTTGTCGTGACACATTTTATCAGCCCCTTCTCAGGCATCCAACAAATGAATGCATCAAGGTATTCAAGGTGAGCTGGAATTTAGCCTGTGGACTGGTTTGTGCCCTCTTGCACAACCCCTCACTCAAGTATACAAATCAAGTTTGTTGTGGCCTTTATAATAGAAGTGACTATATCAACCAAACTTTTAACCTATTTCCCTTTAACCAGATGGTACTTGTTCCTGTTGGCATAAACTTCCTGACTAAATCCTTTTTCAGCATCTCTCTCTCTCTCTCTCTCTCTCTCTCTCTCTCTCTCTCTCTCTCTCTCTCTCTCTCTCTCTTCTGCACAGCTTCTCAATCATTATAGCAATGTATCTCCTTCCAAAACAATCATTCTAGAAATGGACAAGAGAATCATGAAAAAGGAGGGTGACGGCAGTTATCTACTACTCTAAACATCTAAGGTTGTGAAAGTACACAAGTGAGGGGAAGAAAAAAGAAAAGCATAACTGACAGATTTCTATAATTGCCCAAAAAAAGGTTATTGCCCAACCTCTTTTTTTTTTTTTTATAGTAATAATTCATTAAACACACCAAAGGGAAGCGAACCCATGGACAACTCCAATGCAACCTCCCAAAAACTCTACAAAAAAAATCTATACAAGGTGGTAAAGATTGAAACACCAAAAGTACAAGGTTCTCAAAAAAACATCTTTCAATCTAAATTTGAGAAATTTCTTCCCCAACAAAAATCCTATTGTTCCTCTCGCGCCAAAGACAAAAGAAGACACAATGGCGCTAAATTCCAAATTTTCCTAATACTACTTGTTAGCTCTAAAGGTTTTCAACCAAAGACATCTTAGTAATTTTGATGATTACAACGTATTATCCATGTAGACTAATGTTTCATCTAAATGACAATGCAAATAAGTCATCAAAGTCAAAGAAGATTGTTGACCAAGAAATGACAAAATTCATCTAGTTAAAGAATTCCACTCAAGAACATGTTTCAAGGTAAGAATCAAAACAAGTGGAATACTCTCATGACGAATCAAGCAAATGGACACACTCAAGCCCAATATCAAGACAAGACAAGCGAAAACTTTTATTTTCCTTATTTTGAATTTTGAGTGATTTAGGATTAGATTGATCATTGGTCATAAGTTCTTACTATTTAACATGATCAACTAAAAACTAACCTCAAATGATTTTTCAAAACAAAACATTATCATACTAAATTTTGAAAGATCAAAAGGTTTTGATAAAAATAAATTAGAAGACATACACTGTTTAAACCAGTCAACCAGTTCAGAGAACCAGTCGATTGATTCCTAAGGCTTATTTTTACATTGATCATACCAGTCGACTGAATAATATTTTTCACAAAATAGCCTAAACTCACTGTCCAATACGGTCGACCTCTAAAAAGATTCGGTCGACTATTTTTCAAAGGCTAAAACAGTATCCATCAAAACCAACTGACGGATTCAAAAGACCAGTCAACTGATTGTTCTTGAACAATTGAACCTCAAACCCTCTAGACAATTCAGTAGACCTAATCAGTCAACTAGCCCTAAATCTAGTCGAGTGGTTGATGATTCACTCAACTGAATTTGTCGATCTGGCACATCGAGATTCAAATTTTGAACAGACAAAAAAGGAGGAAACGACTCTTTTTGAAAAGCAACAGACATATTCTTTTAAGGGTTATATATAGAGGTTCTCTAAGGCATTTTATGTCATCTCTTTACATGTTTATACTTTTACATCTTTATTCTTTAACTTTAAATCTAATCATTGAAAACCTAAATCTGAAAGTTCTACTCATCTTAAATTCTCTGAGCTTACACTTGATCTATCTATAAGAGTGAGAATATATTGCGTCAAATTTACTCTTAAGGAGTGTTTGTTGGTAAACAAACTTTATATCATCTCATTGCGGTGAGAGTTGTGGGTAGGTACTACCCGGTGAGACAAAATGATATATTTTGTTGGGAAAAAGAGTGAGGAACTCTTGTTGTAAAGATTTGACCTCCACCTGCAAGGAAATCAAGATAGTAGAAAAACTCAAGTGGGTATGTTTGAGTTGAAGACGTAGGAAGTTTTCCGAACATCTTTGCTCTCTCTTTCTCTACTCTTTACTTATGCATTTACAACATTTATTTTTAAAGTTTGTAAAAGAAGTCAATATTTGCAAAATACCCTATTTAACCCCCCCTCCCCTTTAGGGTAAATATATGGGCAACACTACTCTTTCCACAGCAACTTCAGCACCCCATTAAGAAACTTTATCTTTGTACTCGGCATCACCAACTAGACCTTGGTTCAAGTATCAAGGACCCAAGTAAAGTGGAGGAACTAGGTGTTCCCTATGCAATGCTTAGATTGCAATGCTGATTATCCAAGCAATCATTTTTTTTTTTTACATCATTGACAGTGTAATCAATATTCAATTCTAGTTTATAAAGATAGTTTCAATTTTATTCAACTATTGCATGATTTATGGAGCCAGAGTTGTGAAGATATCTATTCTTCCAGTTATGTGCATATGGATATTCTGAAATCTGAACTTCAAAGAATTTGATAAAAAAGCAGAAGTATACGTTTTTCATTTTAAGGACAGATTAAAAGATTTTCAAACATCATGAAAAAAAATGAAAGGAAAACCACTTCACCTGTCCAACTCCAGCGATCAGGAACTGTCCAGATTTTGCAAAAGCCAAAGAATTTACAAACCCAACCTGTCATAAAAGAAGCATTAAAATTAGATTCACAAAGTCATTGAGATAATCAATCAAATGCTCATTTAAATGGTGTAGCTGAAGTACTTTTTTTTTTTTTTAATAATTAAGTTTAGCAAAAAGACAGACCCCATAACAGTAAAGGAAATATTTAACCATGTCACAGGCTCCTCTTAAGTTTTCTATATTCTGGCCAACGGACATGACTTGGTCTTCTGAACTCGAGGGGAAAGGATAGGACACCAAGTCCCAGTACATAATTGTACCGCAAAAGTAGCACTTATGCTGAGTGAACACCTATCTGATTTAGACTTGATATCCAATTTTCACCAAATTACAACCCGCTAAATATGGTCTCAGTGGACACATATCTGATTTAAATTTTATCTCCTTAGCTCCATGTCATAGCCGCGTGAACCGTCACTAGTATGAATTCATTTAGAGCTCCAACTGGCTGTCACTATCCCTTTTTTATCCTTTTTATTTATTTGTTATTATTATTCTTTTTTGTAATGGGGGGAAACATCCGACTGGCTGTCACTATCTTTACCATAATATTTTACAAATCTTGAATATACAGAATAGAAAGACAAAATACAGGTCCTGAGCAAGGCAAATTTTCCAATACATTAAAAAATTAAAAGGCTTGAAAATTCAACTGAATCTTTATTATAAATTGAACCTGGGAAGCCAAAGAATGCCTTGTGAGAGAGAGAGAAGCCCTAACCTCTCTCTAAACAGTGTTGATCTTGTTTCTGACTGAAGTTTCCCGAGGAACCTATATCTCTGATTTTCTTCATCACTGTTCTTGGGTGAGAGTAGCAGACAATTTTGATTCAAATTTCTCCTCCTTCCGCCATTCCCCTCTTTCTTCCATTCTCCATCCCTCCTACATTTTCTTCTCATCGTTTCTTCTTCTCTCTCTTTCTTTCACTACTGCTTATTATCTGGGTCCTAGATCAGGTTTGTTAAAAGTGTATGGGTTATTCAATGGAGATTATTGAGAAGTCTGCCTCTAACTCTCCTGGAAATGGTTCAGCTATGGGAAATGAGGTTAGGATGGTGTCCCAAAAACTGGCAGAGTCAAGGATTGCATCAGAAAGGGATGCTATTCGAAGAGTAGAGGAACTCCACCTGGATAATCTTCATTTAAGGAAAACATTGAATGAACAGAGGAATTGCTTCAAGAATTAAAAGATTTTAAACATCCTACACTATAGAGCATTAGGCAGGTTAATGGGACATATGGGCTCAAGGAAGATGGAGAAATCGAGGGAACATCTGTGCTGTCTGATTTGATGAATGCTGATTCTTTCCCTCCACTAAAGCGTGGGCTGGTTAATTCTGGTAAGCAAGCCATGGTTTCATGTCTTACAGATCTCCCCAATATTTACCTGAACAGATTCAGGGTGAAACTTTCAAGGAATTAGAAAGAAGCAAAGGCCTGATGAATCCTAGTAACCCAGAAGTTGTTCTTGGTCCAAGAATGCAGTAAGGTAAGGACCAACGACATGTGCCCCTTCCAACAGGTAAACCTTGAACCAAGTTATTTGAAGCTAATAGGATGGAGAATGGACTGCAAGTGCAATTCATACCACCCACTGAGGAAGGAGGTGCAGCAAGGCAGTTATCAAACACAAGGATGTTGACAGTGAATTGATTAGATGGGGTAATGCTCTGATTGGGTATATATAAGGCACCAAAATCTCTTTTAAGAAGATGTTATGCTTTGCAAGAAGGTATTGGAGGGGTATGCGAAATGTTCAAATTCACGCTCTCAAATCAGGTAGGTTTCTGTTTGAATTCAAGCAGGCAGATTATAAAGTTAGGGTGGTGGATGATGGGCCATGGTCAGTAGAAAGCAGAAATCTTATTTAGAAGTTTTGGACTCCTGAGTTTGCTTTGGAAAAAGAGGGGGTCACTGCAGTCACTATTAAATTATATTACCACACTTAAGGCTACACATGTGGCCTTAAGCAGGATAGCCAGTCTGGCAATCCCTTATTCTCAGATAAGCTTACTGCCATGAACAGTAGGTTGAACTATGCTAGGTTGTGTATTGAAAGTGATATAGGAAAAGACCTACCAACTCAAGTAATGGTGCGGGATTTTAATGGGCAGGCCTTCGTTAATTAATTAATTTTAGTAATTTGTAATTAGGCGATTGTGTGATAATTAAAGATTATGGTAAATAATTTAAACTTGACATACACTGGGTAATAGGGGTTTTGATACATCCTCTAAATTAGGATTTGTTAACATACACTCGTGTATTTTAATTTTGTTATTAGGATGTATATTGCATGAAATAGGGATATCCTTTGTGCTTGCCTTTATTTTTATGTTTGGAAAATTTTATAAATTGGTAACCTTGAATTATTGGCATGATGTGAAACTTGGGAGATGCATTTCTTTAAACACATTGAACAGTGAATTGTTGACTGAATAATTTAAGGGAGACCTAGGAGTGAGCAGTGTGTTTGTGAATGAGAAAGTAAAATACTAGTCATGTAGTGTGCGTCTAGGATCAGGTGTGTATATATTATGTGGATAAATGGAATATTATACAAAGTGTGTGTGTGTGCAGCAATGTGATGTGTGTGCTGACAGTAGGGGCTGTGTGCGCTCTAGTGTGACCATGTGTGTGTTGTAATAGCATAACAATGTGTTAGTTTATTTGGGAATTGAGAGACATTAAAATGGAAGGACCTGACAATGGTGGGACCTTGTTGAGATATACACACATGCATGCATATATCCATGGTTTCTTTTGAGAGTATTGTTCCTGGTGTGTCGATGATGTGTTTGTGTTGTGTTAGGTAGACAACGTGCCGAGTAATTAATGCCTAAGGGACTTGGTGAGGGATCGGTCTAGAATACATATGTAAACATAAATACGACATATCTACAGGTATACATTGTGTCAGGGAGTGATTCTCTTCCTAGAATGTCAATGATTGAAGGCTATGAAAATAACTTAGGTAAAATACTGACCGGGCATTTAAAGAGGAATGAGAGAGCTAGCGTGCGAGTTGCACTCAACAGTGGGCTCTTCTCCTTTTCTCTTAAAATGTCGACCAAGAGGAGGTATGGGAGTCTTCAGGATAACTTGATGTGGGGTTGGAAAGGGGAACTTGCATGTTTAGGCATGAGTGGATTGTATCATAACATACTAAGGTGCATGTATCTATTTCATTGAGAGGTACATGTTGTGAGGATCTCCTTTATGAAAGAAAGTTGACCGAGACCCTTGTATTTAAAAGGGGCAGAACCCATTTTCTTGCATATTACAAGTGTCAGGTCAGCGGCTATTTTGCCTGCCTTAGGACCGAAATGGCAGAAACACTCCCTTCCTCATTTCTCTCTCTTTTTCCATCATTTTTCCTTCTTTTCTCAATTTCTTGAAGGATCTGGTCAAGGAAATTCGGGCTTTGTTTTAAAGGGGAGTTACACACTTTCTACTAGCATTGGGAGGTGAAAAAATTCCATCTAGAGGAAGGATCAAAGTTAGGGTTTGCTTGCATTTGGACATTCAACACAAAAATTGACTATTTCTCTTAATACTTGATGAGTTCTCATGTAGAATAGGGTTTAAAACTTTAAATTACAAATTTGAACCACCCTAGCATGACATAGTGTAACCCTAGTTCATCTTTGATATATTATGAATGCATACCATAATAGTTGGTGTTTGTGCATTTAAAATGGCATGTTGTGTGTTCTTGACTACATTCACATTGATTGGACGCTTGATAATAGCCAACGGTATGGATATCATATGTTGGAAATTTTCAATGTTAGGAATACATACAAAGTGTTTGTGAAAATGCTTGATGTAAAATAAAGTTGAAGAAATAGATTTTACTACTTTGATTAAGATGTAGGAATGTAATAATTATGAGATTGGCATAGTGTGCCTCTTGACAAAGATTGTTAAAATCGAGATCTTACGTTGAATCGTTTTGGAGTTCATAGGATTGGATCAAGAATCGTAAGATCCTACAAAATTCTTTAAAAAAAATAATGGCCAAGTATATATATGAATGACGTACCCAAACTCAGCTCACAAGGGGAGAGTGACACTTGGCAATGAAATCCAAAAGGATACCGTCCATACCTCACCGCTCAGTGCTGAGTCGAATTTGAAAAGACGACCTCCAAACCTTATAACTCAGTGCTGAGGTATACAGGCGGAGAATAAGTTATTCAGAAATATGCGGTAATTGACCAAGTCAAAAGAATCGAATCAAATCCCTACTTTCTTGGGAAGACATCAACAACAAGATATTCATCATCTATAAAAAGAGCAAGACCTCAACCAGAAGAGATACGCTTTTCTCAAAACTTTATACTCACTCTTAGTAGTTCCTTGTTCAAACTACTAACTTGACCGTCAATCGTCGGACCTCTACCGGTGATATTCTAATCCCTTCTTTGCAGATACCTCGGAGAAAGGATTTTGGGCATCGACTATCGAAAACAAAAAACGACATTATCAGTTTGGCACCATATGTGGGAACTCGACAAAGTTCTCTTCTTTAATAAAATCTTTTAGGCAACCAAATGGCTTGAAACTTGCGACCAAGGTAATCTGCCCCGTTTCGAGCATTGGCTCCTGCACAAAGGCACACTGGTGTACGTCAACCTCGTCCAAACACAACTAATTGGAGGATAACACATGGCACAGCAGATCGAGACTCTGAGCCAAACTGTGGCAAATTTAGTTCAGAGTCAGCAAGCTTTAATCGCACAGATTCAACAACCCTTGCAGCCCGTTCAGAACAAGCAACCGCCGCAACCAACTTAGAACCAATAGCTACCTCACCCAGTTCAGAATCAACAACCTTTGGACAAACAAAATGACGATGTGCCTCGAGGACAAGGGCAACCACCTCAGCAAGAAAACCCACCAGAGAACCTGGAACAATTAAATGCTGGGGTGATACCCCAACAATCCAGAAGTCACCATCACTCACGTCAGAGCCGATATAAGGAGGCAGAATCAAGAAATCCTGTTAGGTCTGGAGTCGCCTAACATGCAACTAAACAACTCTACAATCTATTCGGTATGCGAGGGACTCCCTTCACTTTGACCATAATGGCAGAAGTACCTCCAAGAAAGTACGTCCTTCAAAATATTAAACTTTATGATGGTGGCACCGACCCTATGGACCATCTCTCTCATTTCCAGCATACCATGGCTCTTCAAGGAGGTATAGACGCACTTATGTGCACATTGTTTGTTATGAGCCTTAAGGGAGCAATGCTAGAGTGGTTCCACCGTCTACCTCCAAACTCAATTTCAAGCTTCACAGATCTGAGTAGTAAGCTCTTGAGCAGGTTTATCACTAGCAAGAGGTTTAGAAGAGGTCCTGAGCTTCTGTTAACAATCAAACAGAATAAGGGCGAATCTTCGAGGGACTTTATCGGGAGATTCAACAAGGAGCTTACCTCAGTGGAAGAATGTGAAGAGCGATTCCGGCCTCTTTCCTAAAAGATTCAGAGATTCTCTCATTAAGAGTCTTCCAACCAACTTGCCTGAACCACTGCTAAAATCTCAAAAGTACGTCACCTGGGAAGATGTAAGGTCCTCCTCAAAAGAAACTAAAGAGTTGGCTAAGAAAGAGGAGCAACTACCCCCCCCCCCCCCAAAAAAAAAAAAAAAAAAAAAGAAGGTCGAATAGAGCACTTGAAGAAGTATTATTAGTAAACAAGCTTTAAATTCCACGAAACCTTTTGAGCTCAGGATGTTACAGCTCTGAATGATATAAAGCTTTAAATTCCACAAAGCCCTTGAGCTCGGGATGTTACAGCTCTAAATGATATAAAGCTTTAAATTCCACGAAGCCCTTGAGCTCAGGATGTTATAGCTCTAAATGATATAAAGCTAAATTCCACGAGACCTTTAAGCTCGGGATGTTACAACTATGAAATGTTAAACACGCTTTAAATTTTACGAAGCCTTTGGGCTCGGGATGTTGCAGCTCTGAATGTTAATTCCACGAAGCTTTTTAGCTCAGAGATGTTAAAGCTTTGAGTATTTTTTTTAAAGAGTTTTTAAATATTACTAAGTATTCAAGCTTGGATTGCTTTCTAATGATCAAAAAAGATGAAAAAATGTTCCACAAATTCAAGGAAAAACACCGATCTGAGCAATAATTGTCCTTGAAACTCTTAAATGACGGAGCCTCATAAATTCTTGAGGGCTTTACGAAGCGATGGGACAGTTGGCTCCTCGAAAAGTGAATCGATGGATCATAACCATGGGTAACAAAGCATTTAGCTCGAACCTCCTCAGAACCTTGGCTCCAGATCATGAGATCTGAGGCTTGAAAAGGAAAGAAGGGGGGGGGGGGGTAACTGATGTACCCAAACTCAGTTCACAAGGGGAGAGTGACACCTGACAATGAAATCCAAAAGGATATCGTCCAGACCTCATCACTCAGTGCTGAATCGAATTCCAAAAAGATACCGTCCAAACCTTACCGCTAAGTGCTGAGTTGAATTCCAAAAGGATACCACCCAGACCTCATTGCTCAGTGCTAAGTCAAATTTGAAAAGATGACCTCCAGACCTCATGACTCAGTGTTGAGGTATACAGACGGAGAATAGGTTATTCAGAAATATGCGATAATTGACCAAGTCAAAAGAATCGAATCAAATCCCTACTTTCTTGAGAAGATCTCAACAAGATATTCATTATCTATAAAAGGAATAAGACCTCAACTAGAAGAGGTACATTTTCTCCAAATTTTACACTCACTCTTAGTAGTTCCTTATTCAAGCTACTAACTTGACCGTCGATCGCCGGACCTCAACCGGTGATCTTGTAATCCCTTCTTTGCAGATACCTCGGAAAAAGGATTTTAGGCATTGACTATCGAAGACAGAAAACGACATCATCAATGTAAAAGTATAGAACAGCTATAAATCAATAGTAAACAAGCCTAAAATAAATAAATAATATAGAATATTGTGACACCATATGGAAGTTTATGTATCTACAATTTTTCATTTGTATTTTGCTTATAAAATGTAAGTTTAAGAGTTCTAAAATAACACAAATTAACATTTTAAAGAAATGAACTAAATAAATTCTTTAAATAACCAGCTAAATGTAGCAATACTCGTCAAAATTTAGTGTTGAATCATTAAATAACCAGCCAATTTAGGTATTTTTTTTGTTCAACAAGTGAAAATGATCGTGCTTCCCGTGCAATTTTTATATGATCCAAATTGATTTAGCCATGTTGGATCGTAGAATCACACGATCTAGATTGTGATTTTGATTACCATGCTCTTTGACATAATGTATAGCTATGTATTGGACGTGGTTGTGTTTGGATATTTTGGATTGCACTAGTTTGAAGGAAACTTATTATTGTGCACACTAGATTATCTTGAAGAATGTAATGGGAACTTTTTAACTCTGATTTGGAACTTGTAAGTTTTGGATTCTTGTAATACATGGGATGAAATTCTTTCTTTTGTGAACTTACTTAAGGGATACTTACTCTTTAGTATTTTAAAACTGGGAATATGTAATTGAAGAGCTATGTTGTGTTTGGAAGTCACAGAAGGACTATTAAATCTTTTTTGTGTAAAAGTCGTATTAATGTTTTGGAATTGAATCTCATAAAGGTGATGATTACTTTGAAAATGGGAAAATGCAAGTATTATATTGCATGCTTAGTAAATTGTAAATTGGAATTATTAGACAGTAAATTGTATTTTAATTGGATAATATATTTAGAAGGGACAAAAGGAACTATTTTGGGAATGAACTCCTAAGACTAATGTAAAACAAGAAATTGGAGAGATTAATGTGGGATCCAACTTGTCTAAATAGATTGGAATGACTAAACCAATTAATTCATTTAATAACAAATTAAATGGGTTCAACTTTAGGTCTTTGGGCTCAGGGCTAGACACCTGCTGGCAAGCTATTGAATCTGAATGGATACCCAAAATATGCACACTATGTCAAAAGTATGGTCATACAGAAGAGCACTGTGGGAGGAAAGCCAATAATAATCAGGGGGTCCACGGGACAGATGGATAGTGCACCTGCAGTCTGCAGAGGCTGCTACTAGTGGACAACAGCAGGACAAAATTACTGGTGCACTATTAACACAAGAAATCATCGATAAAGAGAAGGAAATTAAGATAGTAAGAGGTAAAGGGAGAAAAAAGGTAAAGGCTCTGGTAAAGGGGGCCCTAGCAAGCATGCTTGAAATTGCAGCTTGGAACATAAGAGGGTTGAATAACCCTCAAAAGCGAAAGGAAATAAGGAAGTTCATTAAGAACCAAGGTATCTCAATTATGTGCACAGTGGAAACTAAGGTAAGGGTAGCCAATATCCATGTTACTCAGGCAAGGTGTTTCTAAAGATGGAGGTTAATTCACAATGGATTGATCACTAGTGTAAGCAGTATTTGTGTAGGTTGGGATGATAAGTTATTGATCTGGAAGTGCAAAATGTTTGTGCCCAGTCTATTTCATGTAAAGTTAAAATTCTTAACTCTACTCATAAATTTGGTGCTACCATTGTTTATGGTGCTAATGACTGAGGGGAGAGAAGGAACCTATGAGCTAATCTGACTTGTGATGCAGCAATTCTAAACAGTCAACCATGGATAGTAATGGGAGATTTTAATGTAGTCAGAAATGCTACTGAAAGAAGGGTAGGTCAGGGTATTGAATGAAATGCAGTTCAAGAGTTTAATGATTATCCTCGAACAATTGGTCTAAAAGATCTCACTTCTAGAGGATTTTACTACACAGGGAGCAGAGGCTGCACTTTATTCAGACTAAGCTGGACAGAAGGCTTATAAATGATGCTGCAGCAATTCACTGAAACAGAAGGATGGTTTGACTCTCCTGGCCTATCAGACCACACTCCAGGCATCTGCACTATAGTCACTCAGGGAAGGAAGCTTAAGAAACCGTTCATGTTTTTAAACTTCTGGATGTAGCATAAGGATCTTTTTACCTCTATTAGAATCATCTTGGCAGGAAGCTACACAAGGCAGTCCTATCTTAAAACTCAGTCTAAAGCTGAGAAAGCTAAAGGGGCAGCTAAGGAATTTCAATCACAAATTCTTCAGCAACATTTCTCTTAGAACCCAAGCAGCTAAAGTAAAATTAGTAGACATCCAATCTAAAGTCTAGACTCTACAATAAACCTAGAAATCTTGATCTGCAAGGTCAAGAGAGAAAACTTGCTTCGGAATATACAGAATTAAGTTTAGCAAAACAATCATTTTTTAGACAGAAGGTAAGGGTTCAGGGCCTGAAATTAGGAGACCAGAATACTTCCTTCTTTCCCAAGAAGGTGAATGGGAATCTTCCTAGACACAAAATTCTCAGCATACTAGATAGCCATGGCAAGAAAGTGGAAGAAGCTGGAGAGGTTAAAAAGGATGTCGTGTCATTTTTCCAGCAATCATTTGGGAATGCTACATCCTATGATAGCAGCTACAAAGAAAGGTTGAGGACTGTGGTCAAGCCTAGAATTAGAGACCATCTTCCTAGTATGTAGCATTCCACAATGTGATTGATGCTACACCTAGAGAGCTCGTACCTCACCAAGAGATGGAAGACAAACCTAGATGGTCTCTAACAAAGGAAGGGACTTGTATAGTACACTCCGCTTGGCAACACATTAGGAGTCGTAGACCTGAAGCAGAATGGAGTAAAGTTGCTTGGTTTCAGGGGGCAATGCCTAAGTTTGCTTATATTCTCTGGTTGGTTTGCAGGAAGGGATTACCAACTAGAAGATGAAGAAAAATGAGTGGGGTCTTACTATGGAAGACAACTGCTCTTTATGTGAAAGATGCAGTGAGACAATGCAGCATCTTTATTTTTTGTGACCATACTCTGCAAAAATATGGAAGAAGATGCTACGGGGCTGCTTGATCAAAAGGATTCCCCAACCTTGGGATCAAGAGCAGACATGGATCATTAACCAAGCCAAAGAGGACTCCTTCTGCAGTTCTATTCAACTACTTTCTTTCTCTGCTACAATATACTTTAATTGCACATAAAGGAATTGTAGACTTTTTCAAGGGAAATATTAAGGGATAGACCAGGTCGTCACTGATATATCAGCTGCAGTAGGGACTAAAATCTACATAGAGGAATATCCCTAATTCGTATGCAAATTGGGAACTAAGCCTCAGCATGGGTGCTTCCCCTGTTATTTTTCAGAAAAGTTGAGTTTGAATGCTTGGAGGTCTTATTACACTTAATTCTGCAACCGGAACCTCACGCAGCTGGCTTTCTGTCCACCAGTAGATGTGGGATTAATGGTGACTAACAAGAATTTCATCTGGCTTCAATCTGCAGTTTGCTTGAATAAATGGGGTGCGGATCTCTAACTGGCTGGCTATAGGTTTAAAGCATGAGGTAGAATAACTATATAGGGTGTAGCAGTACAGTTGAGTGGGGGAGGACTTCTCAAGTGCAGTTGTCAGTGCATGTGCACTATGAAGGGGTAATCTACTCTCTTTGCAATTTTCATTGATTTGGCAATGTTGGTTGCTGCCTCTTGGATAAGTTCAGGATGCTGCTGCTATGGAGGAGAATGTATGGTGTTACTTTTTGACGAGCCCTGAACAGAGTATCCATCCTGCAGGTTCTTTGTAGTTGCTCCGCTGGTCGTTGGTTGGATATTTCTGTAATACTGTTTTCAAGTGTGCTAGGAGTCTAGGACAGATTTTTTCATGTTGTCCTCGCGAAGAGGCCATGCTAATCTTCTCTGTCCATGTGCTAGGACAGATTATACGAGGATTGGGTCTGGATATCTATAGCTTTACGTATACAAGTGTTGCCAGTCTCTTTTTAATCCCCTTTGACTTGAGTATGGATGCTCTTCTGGCTGGCTATACACTCCAGTTCTGAAGTATTCGATAAGGAGTGATGTCCAGTGGTTGTTTTAGCTCTCTCTTTGAGCTGTGAAGGAGAATTGCAGATTAGTGAAGGCTTGCAGCTGCTGTGCCGGATTGATGTTGCCTGCCTCTTGTTGGATGCTCTCTGTGGGCATAGTTCCATTGGATTGATAGTGATTCCTTTCTATTTTTTTGGCTTATTGTTTGTCTGTATTAGTACGGATTCTGTTTGCATGTTGATTGTTAGCTGTTTCAGCTTGTAAGGGGACTTTCCTCCTTTTTTTCTTTGGGGGCAGGGGGGATGGTATTAATAAAATTATCTTACCCGGAAAAAAAAAAGAATGCCTTGTGGGAGTTTTATTATTACTTTTTGATAAGTAAAGTAAATTATAAAAGGTGTCCAAGAGAGGCAAACCCATAATTACAACCTAATCGTAGTTACAAAGGTCTCATTGACCCCAAAAAATCGACTATAGAGATAGCATTTACAGGACTCTTTGGCCCAAAAGAATAAAAACAGTAAGAAACTACCTTTGAACAAAAAAAAAGGACTGCTCCTCCCCATTAAAGACACGTCTGTTTCTCTCTTTCCAGATGTTCCACATAAGGCAAACTGGGGCCTTACAAGTTTAATAAAAAAGACGATTTCATCTCCTTATGGCCTAGAGTTATCTTCTTTCTTAGCATATCACATTTATAGTGTCTTTCTGACAGGTTTACTAAAGATACACTCCGCAAATCAAAAATAGAAGTTTTAGGAGGAATGTTTCCAATCATGGACAATAAAGGGCATAACTCCTTCAAGAATTCATAGAACATCACTCAAGAAACTAAAAGTTTGATAACCTTACCACTGGAAGCTCAAACAAGGGCCGAATGCCTTTGGATTCGCTTTCAATTGCCCATAGATGGATAGAACCATTACCAGCCCCTGATGCAGCAAGATCACTGCTTCTACATACAGTGAGAGAACTGACCCAGGAATGTGCTGCTGATGAACAATAGGTTTCAGGACTGCAGATACCATTTTCTGCAAGGGTTAAGAAAGCATCTCATCAAGATAGTGGTTGACCAGTATATTAAAGCTGCTACAAAAATGCATTGCAAACACACGCAGAGGAGGAGTTACAATATAACAATATCTCTAATCTACAGTTGAGACTAATAATTAATATTCAATAACGTAACAATCTCTGATAATTAATAATTCTTTGAGGAACCAGCTTCGTTTCATAGTAGATAATTAATAATTCTATTACCTAATAAATAATAATTTTTTGAAAAAAAATCATAGTATTAATCATCAAAGTAGAAAAATACACATGTATAATACATATATGTATATGTATATATTGTTAATAACATTTTTTATACGTAATAAATTCTTAATAATACTTCTTTTTTTAGAAATAAAAAAGAATATTAAGAGTTTTTTATAACTTAAATTAGATATAATACATATTTTTTTATGAAAAAATTATCACATTTAGGAACTTGTGAAAGAGTGAGCTTATTCCAGTGGGTAAGGTGGCTGGGGTGGAGATTTCTAGCTCGTGAGGTTCATTGTGGGATAGGCTTTTTGCACTCTTTATATTTGGGATTACCTTTGGGAGCTTTTGCAAGATCTGCAACAGTTTGGGATACAGTTATTGAAAGATTTGAGCTGCGGTTTACAGGATGGAAGAGACAATATCTTTCTAAGCGAGGGAGGATCACCCTTATAAAGAGTACTTTGGAGAATCTCCCCACATATTGTATGTCACTTTTCCTTATGCCTTCTTCAGTTGAGAAGAGATTGGAAAAGACTTGGCAGGATTTTTTGTGAAAAGAAAAGGAGTGTGAGAGGAAAATTCATCTTGATAATTGGACAAGGTGAAGCGTCCGGTGGAGGAGGGAGGATTGGGATTGAAAACTTGAAGATGTTGAAAGAGCTTTGCTGGGAGATAGATTTGGAGGTTCGCAACAGAAAATCAAGCTCTTTGGAGGGGAGTGGTGTCTACAAAATATAGATGCAAGGATAGGGGGTGGTTGTTCGTGAAGGAAGTTAAAGAGGCTCATGGCTGTGGTGTGTGTGAGAGCCAGGAATTTAGTCATTTGGTGTGCTTTGATGTGGGGGAGGGGCTGAGGGTGAACTTTTGGGAGGATCCGTGGTGTAGTGATACAGTGCTTAAGGAGAGGCTACCATCCTTGTGTAGCATAACTTCTAACAAAGAAGCCTTGGTTGGGGATTATGTGGCTATAGTGGGGTAATATGGCGTGGAGCCCCTACTTTATGAGAAACTTTTATGATTGGAAGTTGGGGGAAGTTAAAGGGCTTATGGATTGCTGAATAGATGGCAATTAATGGGAGGGGGTGATGATATGAAAGATAAGTAGTAATAAAAAGTTCAAAGTGCATTGTTTCTATAAGCATTTGATGGGAGGAGAGATGCTTCATTTCCATGACAGTTGATTTGGAAGTCTAAAATTCCGAAGAAAGCTGCGCTTTTTTGTTCATAGGCCGCTTGGGGAGTGATTCTTATTGCGGATAACCTTCGAAAAAGAGGATTTAATCTTCCTAATAGGTGTTGCGTGTGTAAAGAGGAGCAGGAAACTGTTGAACATCTTCTAGTCCATTGTAAGATGGCAAATGATGCATGGGATATGGTATTATCTCTTTTTGGATGTAATTGGATAATGTTGGTGACCATCAGGGAAGTTTTTTTGGGCTCGAGGTGCAGTTGGATTAAGAAGTTGAGACATGCTTGGAGGATAGCAACCCTGTGTCTTACTTGGTGCATTTGAAAGGAGAGGAATAAGAGGACTTTTGAAGAAGTGGAACTTCCATCTTACAAGTACAAAGATAATTGTTTGTGATTGTTTTTCTTTTAGTTTAAAGAAGAATATCCCATGTATTTAGACAAGTTCTTAGGTCTTTTGGGGGATCTTAGGTTTTGATTTTTGTGGCCTATCCCTTTTCTGTTTATGGATACACGCCCCTCAGGCAGCTTGTTAATAGACGTATACTTTTAATGATCCAAAAAAAAAAATCTATGCATGTCCTACTTTAAAGCTGAAAATCGTACACTTGTGAGAAATTTTTCATTAATAAAAAATAAAAATTCTATTAATTAATACTTTTGGATATATGAGACTAATCATTTTTTAGTTTGCCTCTCTTGGATATTTTTTTAAAAAAAATCATCAGCATATAAATAACATAAGGGAACTTATGAATTGAATCTTGGGGTGTAAGTTGTAAGCAAGAATATTCAACTGAAGATAACATGCAACCTTTGGGCGGTAACATAATATAAACTTTCATTGTTTTACCTATGTGTCCATTTGATAATCCTTCATTCTCTCTTTCTTCTGACTTGTTAGGAGCCTGCAAAGCATGAGCATTTTTAACAATGTGAACAGGCTTCTTCCGTAATATGCTCCAATGCTCAATACTTCCATCATCAGAGCCTGATAAGAACTCATCATTACTGATAAAACAGCAGCACTCGAGAGACGATGCCGGAGCACGAAATATTAACTGTGACTCCTCAGGGACCTATTTTACAGTGTAGAAAAGTAAATTTGATGGTAGATAACCCATTAATAAGAAAAAATATAAAGACAAACGTTCTTCGAAACGTAAACAAAATGCAAGAGGGGGAAAAATGATCAACAATTAACACATTACCTAAAAATAAAATCTACGCCTGTATCACCAGATAATATACATATGGCATCTGAAAATTATTAAGAATAAACATCTATAATACAACACCTTTACTGATCAAAAAGAGTAAACATCTAAAGAGGCAATGCATCGAAATGGGTCTCACCCAGATCTCCTGCTAAGGTGAGTTGGGCAAAAAAAACGAAAAAGAAGTGTCATGTATCCAGTAAGATGACAATAGAGGAGGGGTGTCAGCTAGTCTATGGTAAAGTCTCTAAGTGGTCAAGCTGGGATCTATCATGCATTCATTAGGGTTCCGATGCTCACTTGATAGAGGGGAGATAAACCTTCCATCGTGCAGTCCAATCTTGTCTTCAAGACTTTAAAAAAATTGGGAAAAGTGGACAATAATACATACTCCCTCCGTCCCATTTTAAGAGTCCTTTATTCCATTTTGGAATGTCCCAATTTAAGAGTCTCATTTAAAAAGTCAATGTACTTAACTTGAAAATTTTCAAAGCTACCCTTTATTATAATATATAAAATAACATATTAGAAGTTAAATGAGGGTATTATTGAAAATTTAAATAATTTGTAAACAATAAATTAATCTCTCTTAAAAAGTTAGAATTTCAAAACAGGTCCCTTAATTTGGGACAGAGGGAGTATTAAATAATGAAGAATAGAGTGAATTCATGAGAAGTTTACTTGTAGATAATTCACATTTAAAATATTGAATGAGAGTCTATAATGGTTTCTATGTAACTTCATGTAGAAGCAGATGAGTGGAAGGCATGCACCAACATCCAAATTTCAAGGAATAAACTCTAATCAGTCATCCATAAAAGTTAAATCAAATAAATAATACCAGCAACAACAATGGCAACAAGGACACCAATGACAAAAGCAATACTTAGTAGCTTTTTCTGCTTTTCTCAAGTGATGGGAAAAGATGTACCCAGAAAAAAAAAATGAAATTGCTCCTTACCTTCCACAAGTGCATAGTTCGATCACGTCCAACAGTCAACACCCGCTCTTTCCTCAAGCAATCAATAGTTATCACTCCACTTTGGTGACCAAATAATGTGTTTATATAAGCTCTGTCTTCTGCATTCCATAATTTGATTGTTCGATCAAATGAACCAGAAAACAGTTCTGAAGTCCCTTGCCTGAAAGTCAAACATGACACAGGTCCTCTGTGACCAGGAAAAGCCTGTAAATCACATTAAAAGACAAGACTGAAGGCACTAGCATGATGCTGTGGCATTTATAAGTGATTTGATGTTCTCTAAACACAAAACAATGTGGAAATTTTAAGCCACGAAGGTAGAATTCAAGGAAGATCTATCAAGGGGCCAGCAGTCATGTCGTGTGTTCAAGAGATCCCCCTTTTAAGGGCTTGCAAAAAGTTGTCCTGCTTAATGAGAAATCACATATACCAACCAAGGTCAATAACCAAAATTTTGTTTCTTTTTCATCGAAACGGCCGAAATGTTTCTGTTTCTCAGTAAACCGACATGAAACAATAGTGGAATACCGAAATTCATATGTTTCCATAGAAACATACCGAAACGAGTGGAAATATTTCTTTTGTATCAGTGATAGAAGTTGGTAGAAGAAAATATCCATTTTTTTCAAATGAACGAGGAGATTGAAGAATTTAGGGCCAAAATTACAAGAAGATATTTATATTTGTTTTCCAAAAAAAGTGTAGATAAAAATTTATTTTAATACTTAATTACTAATTATAATAGGTTTGAATTGCTATTTGTTTTACTTATTATTTTATATGTAACTTACTTCAAATTGTCTAATTCGTGGATATCACATAGTATATATCTATTATATTATGGCAGTGTATTTGATTATAATAATTTTACGTATTTTATAACAAACATATAAAAATTTCATATTACATAAAAAATTAGTTCTAAATTTTTTATACTATTTTTTAATTAGTAAAGAGTTATTTGGTATTAATAACTAATTTACATTTAGTTTTTTTTTCAATTTCACCCTAGTATTTTTTTGTGTAGATAAATATACACCCTAAAATATTTTTAATTAATTAACTATAATATTTATCTTTACACATTCATATACTTTTAAGCATTTTTACACTTTTTAATTTTTTTCATCGTTTTCACTATGTTTCCGAAATGTTTCCGTTTTTTAGGTGATCAAAACAATACTACGAAACGAAATTTTGATCATTAACCAAGGTATTGTTTCAATTAAGAAAAAATGTTGGCCTCACATATGAGTATTGCCCAAAGAAATAGAGGCAACCAAAAGAATGATGTTCCTGATATACAAAGATGCAATAGTCAAATGGTGCATCTCAAGCGCCACAGTTGCTGCACAGGCATTATAATATGCCAGTGAAAAATCCTTGTTGTCTGAGAGATCACTAGCATTCTTTTTGCCCTCTCATTCCTTTGATAATACGAAATTTTATGTTGTTAATTTGAAACATAAAAAAATCCATTTTTTTTATTTCAAAGATTATTTGCATATGTTCCAACACCAAAGAATTGAACTGCATTTACCTGAATATGCTCCCGTGTACGGGTATCCCATAAATGAATGTGACGATCTAAGCCTCCACTTGCCAAATAGCGACCATCAGAGCTAACAGCCAAGGATAAAACATGTTCGCTGTGCTTTGTAGCTCGACCTTGTGGATCCTTTGCCCCATGGGACCTTAGTACTTCCTTACTAGGCCATGTGTATTTTTCACCTTTCCCGCTATCTACATCCCAGTGAACAATAGTGCCATCCTTGGAAGCTGAAAACCCCTTCAAATCATCCTCAGATAGAGCCACAGCAGTAACTGACTGCCGATGCTTCACTAAGACCCGAAAGCCATCAGCAGAATCTGGCTTTTCAACCCTAAATTTTTTAAAATAAATAACATAAGCATCCAGAAAAAACAATCCCAAAAATGATCCTTACGAACACACTTAAGAACTTGGAGACATGTTCTTATAATAATATGCACAGAAAAAAGTATGTAAAAAAAAAAAATCCCTCCCCCCCCCCCTATTTTTCCTCTTTTTTCGATAAGTTATTACTTCAAAACCAAATTATACAGTATTTTATATACAGTAAAATCAATAAATACCAATCAAACTCTAAATCAAGTGCTATTAGCATGGATACACTTACCTTTCTATTATACATGGAAAAAAAAAAAAAGAAAGAAATCCAATTAGGTTGCATGCTCAGACTAGCCTTAACTAGTGTGCCTGTGAGTGAGTGGGTGAGAGAAAGAGAGAGAGTTGCAGATAATCACAATCTGAAATAGTTGAATGGGTGAATGGGCACCGGAGTACGTTGCTATATTTCTACCAAATTGTTAAAGAAATGGTGCAGAACTTCAATATGTGTGACGAAAAATGAATCACAGAAATAATTCAGCTATTGCATGATAAAAACCATTAACCAAAACATCCAACAACTTACCAAAAGATTAATACTTAAATTAAGCTAAACTAAACTAAACCTAAAAAAGATGAAGCTAAATTAAGGTTAAATCTTTTTACAAGTTTTTGATGGGGAAAACAGAGATTGACTTCCCATGGCAATTGGTTTGGAGATCATAAGTTCCTAAGAAGGTGGATTTCTTTTGTTGGTCAGCAACTTGGGGATCAATTCTTATCGCGGATAACCTTCGAAAGAGGGGATTTCATATGCCAAGTAGGTGTTGCTAGTGTAAGGAGGATGAAGAGACAGTAGATCACATTTTTGTTCATTGCAAGATGGTGCGTGACGCTTGGAGTTCAGTTTCCTCTCTTTTTGGATGTCTTTGGGTAATGCCGACCACAATCAGGGGTGTTTTGGGATGAAAGTGTAGTAGGATGAGAAAGGAGGTGGAATATGGCCCTCTTTGCCTTGATTGATGCATTTGGAGAGAGAAACAAGAGAGTATTTGAAGAAGTGAGTATTTGAAGAAGTTGAGCTATCCTCTCGGGACTTGAGGACAATTTTTTGCATCTTTTGTATTTTTGGTGTAAAGAGGAATTCCCATTGTATATAGATTCATTTTTAGATTTTTGAGGACCTAAGGCTTTAATTAATGTGGCCTCTTCCCCTTTTTTGTAACATGAGTTTGTCCTCCTTGGGCACCTAGTTAACATTATAGAATCATTTTACCGATCGAAAAAAAGAGGTATTGCTTTGTTAGCATTTATCCATAACCTGTGTACATAAGCAAGTTACTCGAATTTTTCCTGCTCCGAAAACACAAAATTAACTTTCAGGTTTCGCTCTGAAAAAGATAATACCTTGAAGCAATGGACCTCCGAACTCGGCCGCTCTCCTCGAGCTGCTCTTGCTGCAAAATCTGCGCAACAAGCGAATCCCTCTCTCCTTGTCTCTCCCCCTCCTCATCACTCTCTTTCTCTTCATCTTCTTCCTCCTGCTCCCTTTTCGCTATCGCCCTTATCTTCTCCAAATACGCCTCCGCCACTCTCTTCCTTTTCTCGGCCGCAGTCTCTTCTTCAAATTCCGACCCCTCCCCGGCTCTGTCTTCTCCGCCAGATGGTACTTCGTCCTCAAATTCTTCGGACTCTTCATCGCTGCTCTCTATATCCTCATCATCTTCTACTTTCCGTCTACGTTTCGTTTCGGTGTCAAAGAATGGGTCTTGGTTGATTGAATGGCTGTTCCTGCCCTTTTTGATACCCTTCGGAGCTGAAGATTTCCTCCTCTTTAGGTTTTTATCTTTCATGATTGAATGAGAGGATGTTCAGTATCTGTCAAATAGATCGATATATAGATAGGTAGATAGGGGAGAGAGAGAGAGAGGCGTTGCTGGCTTATAAGATGATTAGGGTTTAAGGTCACGAATTGAGAGTGAGAGACTTGGTGCTGTGGTTTGAGGTGAGTAGGGTTTAAGGTTAGGGTTTTTTCTGGTCGAGAGGAGAGAGAGATGTTGCTGCCCCTGGGCCGACCGCCCAAACGCAACCTTGGCGGGCTTGGACTCAGTTTTTGGGGTTAGATTGGGTTGTTTCAGAGGCCCGATTAATGGGCATTAACCGTAGGCTAAAGGGTAGATGCGACTCAATAGAGGGGCTCTCGGCCAACGGTCATATAAGATCAAGATAGAGTCTCCTGATTTTATTTCAAACAAAATTACCCTTCCATCTCATCTCGCCCCAAAAATTACATTCAACCCCCATTTTCAAAAATCGTAACCATAATTAGAGAAGAAATTGAACAATAAATATCGGAAATCAACTCCATAATTGAGATAATCAATTTACAATCAAGCTGTTATCATCATCACTTTGAAATCAAAATTTGAAAAAAAAAACTCTCATAGGAGTCAATTCAAAAACCTGATATATATTAAGTTTCTCAGATATTAGGATTTTCAAACAATCAAAATCACATTTTAGGAAACTTTTAACTCCTTGGAATAACGAAGAATGCTCAATATCAATCAATTCTCATAGATAAAAACTTCAACAAAATTGCATACGCTAAAAAACAAAAATGGTTGTTTCATATCAACAAAAACAATATCATAATGGGCCTGAAAAGTAAGGTCCTGTTTGGATACAAACTCCAAACTTGTTTCAAAATTTTTTTTTTTCAAAAACTTGTTTGGTTACATAAAATTTTTGAGTTAAAACTTAAAACCTATTTTTGAAATTTCCAACTTTTTGAAATATAGCTAAAAAAAGATTTGGATGACGGAGCCTCCCTAGGGTTCTGATTTCTGCATCAAACTATTGAACCCCTTGGAATCGTCCAACTGCAAGCCGCTTTATTGCCACTAAGACTCCTGGAGAAATCTTAGCCTTATAAGTTGCCCCAAAACCTCCGCTCCCAATGCAGTTGCTTGCGTTGAAATTCCCTGTGGCCCGCACAACATTCTCATATGTCAATGGAACCCCAGTGTCAGTGAAGACTGTAACTTCCTTCCTAGCAGACCCACCAATTCTGGATCTCGGGTTCCATTTTCTGGTATAAAAGAAGAGGATAATGAGAGCTATAAGAACTGATACAATGGTTGATGCAAATGTTATGGAGGCAATCTCAATTGAACTGAAACCATTATTCCCACTTTTCTGGGTTGGACTTGTAGATGGAGCAGCAGCATAATTTTGTGAACTCCCAACCCTCCCTTGCGGATCTGAAGATGGCACTATTAAAGAGAACCCACGGCAAGACTATAGAAAGGGACTTCCAAGGACACTACTGCAATTCATCAAATTACCACTCCATGGTAGTGGCCCAGACAAGTTATTGAAAGACATATTGAATGCTAAGAGTGTTGTCGCATTTGCCAAACCAGAGGGAATCTGACCGGAGAGTTTTTTGTTGTTGAGTAAAAGAACAGTCAAGTTCCTCAAATTCCCAAGATCTTTTGGAATCACACCAAAGAGAGAGTTTGAAGAAAGTTCAAGCACATTTTTATTTTTTTAAAAAATTAAATTATTATATCCAAACAAATTTTTATAATTTTTAACTCAAAAATTGAATTCTGATTAGCATAACCAAACGCATTTTCGTTATTTTCAAAAAATCAATTACAAAATTCTGAAATACATTTCAGAAATATTTTCAAGAAAATCATATCTGAATCACTATCCAAACGCAGCCTAAGTAATTAAACTTTTAAGTTATTAATGTTCTGAATATATTAGTTTGTCATATGTATGATGATAAATTTTGCAAAAATTCGTCACTCAAAAGTCAAAACAATTAGAAACTAAAAAAACCTGACTTAAAATAAGAAACTAAAATAAAATTCTTTATAACGAAATTCAACTAATAAGCACGTGCTAAAAGTAAAATTTCATTCTCTTAGTGACATATTTTACCTAGTTTTTCTATTTTGAAATTTTAACAAATCCCAAATGTAACATTTTGACCGAATTGTATGGTACAATTATAAATAATGATAATTATTATTAGAGAATTGACCTTAATAAACGTGGACATGTTACTTAAAATAAATGATCTATGAATTTGGAGACACAGTCACATGTGTGTGTCATTACCATTTAATTAGTGATAGTCATTCCTAAAAATGTGATTGGACTACAAGGTCATTACTTGAGGTCAAATCCCAATTAGTGTTAATCATGAATTAACACATGCAATTTTGAGTGAATTAATGCACAAGTGCACTTAAATGGATACTATAGTCCCAAATTCAAATTGTATATAAATGTGATGCTTCGGACATAATAATTGTAAAGACCTGAAAATTTTGATAATCTTTTAGTCTGAATCAAAAGTAAATAAATAATTGAGTGATAATCAGTCAAACAAATTATAAAAGTATGTTATTAGTGATTAATATGATATAGTGAGATTAAGATGTAATTTTATAAAGTTATTTGGGACTGTTGTGAGCTATAGGGCCACACAGTCAAGTTTTGGACATAGATAAATCTTAAAATTCTAACGATCGAATTTGGAAAGATGGAGAACATATTTAGAATCTACGTGTCAAAATTAACTAGGCTGTCAATTTTGGTGCGATTCTGATATAGTTGATTTTCGAGCACTTATGCGTGTGTGTGATAGACTAGCCACGTGGCACCTTGTTTAGCATGTAAAGCTTCTCAAGGAAGCATGACACCACTTTCTAGATAATGTCATGTGGCACCTTATTATTGACTAATAAGGAATCCTATGTGAGAAATGCTAGTGTGTTTGTTAGTGCACCATTGTTTGTGTGTGGAAGAGTGATGACTCATTTGATGGTGATAAAGCCCAAAAATGGATAAGCATCTTTCCTTTTTTTTCACCATTGGGCCAACCCTTCCTAAATTTTAAAATTTTTCCTTCTCTTTCTTTAAAGTGTAGCCACATGTGGGTGTATATAGTGTGCATATGTGTGTTGGTGTATATGTGTGTATAAGTATGGTTTTGAGGTTTACAGAACCTTGTGTATTTAATGAGATGAGTAGAGGAAAAGAGAAAAATAATGGGTGAGTGTGAATCTGTGAGTGTGTTGTGTGTGTGTGTGTGTGAGAATGAGAAAGAGTGTGTGTATGAGCCAAGGTGTGTATATAACACAGAATCAGTAAAGAGGCAAGAAAAAAGAAGAAGACGGAAGGGCATAAAGACTGTTGGGTCATGAACGGAGGTAGTGAGCGACCATGAGAGAGGGAATGAAGCTCTCTCTCTAAATTCTCTCTCTACACAACAAGCTTTATTAATGAGGTAAGGAATTCTAGGCATTCTTTAAGGTTTAATCACTGTCATATGTGTTTTGATACATGTATATCTATGTGTGAAAAATTATATGCATGTATATATACGTGTGTGTATATATATATATATATATGTATGTATGATGGTAAAGAGACCCATAATGGGTTTCTAACTTTCAGAGCTCCTGAAGCTAGAGTAGAGGCCAAGAGTGGTGTATAGGTGGATTCCTAGTGTGTGTTCGTGCGTGTTGCTGAGTGTGTTTGCACGTTACTGTGGCAATAGACCTAGTTTGGGTATTGATGAAGTTATAAACTGTGAAACTTTTAACGATTAGGCTTTGTTTTTGAGAATTTGAAACCCATATGAGTCGTTTAGATGGAAGAACAAAGAGATGGAAAGTTGGTAATGGTTGTGGACGCCATGGACAACTATGGCCGAAACTCTACATGTTTGAAAAATACAGGGTCTTTGAGAGTTTTTATTTCACCCAAATGATCAAAGATAATCTTAATAACAATATAGAATGTTTGGAAGTTGAGAAAGACGAGAAAAATCCTGAAAGAAATACGATTTGTAAACCTAGTGTTCTCTTAGTGCGTAACCCTCAACAAAAATGATGATGAACAATCCCAAGAAGTAACGACGTCGTTTGACGTTTAAAACGGGGTGGAACATATAATTATGGGTAGATCGGTCATTTTTATATATAAATAGGACAGTTCACTAAAAGGGTGTTCTAACCGATTGGGTTCCAAAAGATCACAAACAGTCTATTTAAACATTGTCTGGGCGGACCGATTTATTAATAAATTGGTTCGCCTCACTTGCAAGAACATGGATCTGTCGACCCTAGAGGGAATTAGACTAGTTCATTAAATCAAGGACCCAAGTCGACTAGGTTTTGTCATCCTTAGACCGGTTCACTTATGAATCTTTTAAACTGATTGGTTTTACACGATTTGGGATGGTTTTCTTTAGTTTTAAATAATTAGGCCGGTTTGACCTAATAAGTTTAAACCAAAACTTGTTTAAATTATAAATTAGATGTAAAACTTTTTGTAAATTACAAAATGGCCCCAAAAATTAATAATAAATTAAAATAATGCCCTTAGGACTTTGGCAAAATTACTATTTTGCCCATGGGCTTGGAAATGGTAAATAAAAGTTGAAATTAAAATATGAGAAGGGTCCTACCCAAAGTTTTTAGGCATTTCAAACTCCTTGGCGGGGTCCATTTAGACATTTAGGGACCTTGGTGGTCCTACATAAATATGTAAAATGATGAAAATACCCCTGATGATAAATTAAACAATTCAAATGCTAATTAAAATCTAGAGAGGGCTAGTCCAAGGTTTTTGGATGCCCGAAATTGAAATATAATATCATATTGGACAAATTGGGACCCTGTGGTGGTCCTATTTAAATTAGTAAAATGAAAATTTTATCCCTAGAGTTAGATTAAACAATTAATTGCCTAATTAAATTTCAGAAGAGGCGTTTTAAAGATTTTTGGACTCCCTAAATCTAAATATGATATCAGATTGACCAAATTGGGTCTTGGTGATGGTCCCATATGAATGTGTAAAATTATAATAATGCCCTTAGGCAAAGAACATATATCTAAAAGAGTTAATAAAATACAAAAAGAGCATATTTAGGACTTTTGAAACTTTTGGGTCCATTTTCAAGGTCCGTTTGGTGAGGTAGTGTCTCAATAAACCTTATTATTGTTTCGGTATAATGCCATTGGGCTTAGAACATATATCTAAAGGAGAAAATAAAATACAAGGAGACCTATTTTAAAATTTTTGGACCTTCTAAGTCTGTTTTTAAAGTCTGTTTTGTGAGATCGGTGTCTCGATAGATGTAAAATCAGTATTGATAAAATTATGAAAATACCCTTAGGGACTTAATAGACTCCCAAATGTTACGAATCATTAGGAGAGGACCTTCTTAGGATTTTTGAGGTCCATAAATCCATTTTTAGCATCCATTTAGGGAAATAAGCACTCAATATATAGGTTACACTATGATTGACCTTAGATAACTTATGGAACTGACGTCAAACCTAAGTATTATAGGTCAGGGTGACCTAAAAGTTGAATTATGAACTCATGAGAGAACCGATATTTAAACACGAAGAACTTAAGTAGTATTTTCTCATAGTTACGCATTAATTGATTATTATCACATGCTTAATAATAGATCTTCATAACTAGACTATTGTAAATGTTCTACTATGCATATTATCATGTATATGTGTACTGATCCTCGGATTCTACTATTCTATTCCTTGAGATGCGAATGGGTGTTCTAATTATGCGTATGCATTTGTTGCATTACATTTTGCATAAAAAGATATATTGATATGGTATGGGAAAATATGGTAGCTCCAAAAGACTATATAAGACATAATGAGTTTAGATAAAATATTCGTAGATAGATTGTGATCATCCTTATTACCTAAATTCTTGGTGTTTGGGATAGAATTTCCTTCGACAACATGTTGTAACCCCGTGCAGGAGGTTTTTTGGTCTTATTGGGTTAGTAGCCCATGAACGACACCTTGTGTCACGACCCGAAACCCACCCTATGCGGATCTCGTGTCGCGGGGCCGACCCGAAGGCCGTCCCTACTTTTTCCATTCCTATATCATAGTACTAATATGCAATGTACTAAAAATTTTAAACAATGAACAGCGGAAGTCTTTATCAATTACAGTAATCCAGCGGAAGTCTTTTAAATAAATTAAACAGCGGAAGTCTATTAAATACATGACGTAGTTCTACATAAGACAAAATGAGAATTAAACGTAACCAGCACCCGGGGGTGGTGAATACATGGGAGAACTAACATAGACTGATACAATACTTCAAAATATCCCCCTACGCTCTCAGACTCCTACTGGGGCCTCGCAGCGTCATCACCTGAAATGGGGGTAAGTGGGGTGGAATGAGCTACAAAGCTCAGTAAGTAAAATAGATCTCCAACACTGGTATCGATGATCAATATGAATCCATGAATAAGATTATGATAGCCAATCATAGGGAAGGAGATGCTGTGATAGCCAATGAACATAATTGCCACGAGGGCCAATGGAAACAATTGCCACGAGGGCCAATGAAGAGTAATCACAATACACAATCAGAAGTAATGGTGTAAAATGAAAATATAACAACAATGAAGTACTGCCACAATGAACCGATCACAATCAAGTCAATCAATGCAAGTCCCTCGGGACTTGAAGAATCATAAGGAATAGTGTCATTCAACAATCAAGTTCTGTCAATCATAAGAGATGCTGTTATTCTGTGTCAGGGTTCGGCGGACCCTCGATCTTTTGGGGCCCGGCATACCCCCCAGTGAATTCCAGTGAATTGTCATTTGTCCGTTCACGGACTTGACCCGTAGGTCCCAGTCAATCAGATAGCATCAGATGGGTGTTGTGACTGAGCACAACTCCTGTGTCCATAAACATGTCATGATCATAAGTCATTCTATAGAATATAAAAATGGAATATCATTCATTCAATAAGGATACAACAGTAGGCCTTTCAAAGCATGGTTCAACATGATAACAATGATATAGCAGTCAATTAATGTCCACAAGATAGAACAATATCACATTGTGGATAGCAATAACATGTGTACTTTCAAGGCACAACGAAACATGATAACAATGATACATCAGTCAGTCAAATGTCCACAAGATAGAAAATATCGAATTGTGGAACACAAGGATATCAATACATTCAAGAGTACGAGTTTGGCAGTAAAAGAATAAACTTGGCTTGTGGAAACATCACATGTAAGAGAGAGTGATCCACTTACCTCTATCGTGATTCTAGATCAGGAATCCGTGAGTGTACCCTTGCCTTTCGAGTTCCCTATATATCAGTGAATACATTTTAGAATAGATTCTATTCATCAAATTTTATGTCTTTCCATCATAAGTATTTCAAATACTAATTTAGACTTTACCATTGAGTCCGGAATGCCGAAGAAAGTCGGTTTAAGCTTTCACGAAATTTCATTTGGACTTTTGTACTAAAAAGGGCAAAATGGTCATTTTGTACTTTTTTGGTATTTTATCCTTCGGGGTTCTGTCTCATAAAACGGACCCCACCATTGGACTCAGAACGTCCGAGATAATAAGTTTTGACTATCTATTTGCATCGTTTGGACTTCGTTTGACCCACATTTGAAATAGGGGCATTTTTGTAAAAATTAATATTTTATTAATTTTCCTGTTTGGGCCTTAGTGAGATTTTTCAAAACATTTGGGGCCGGTTCATAATTTCCTAAAGCTGCGGTCTGAACCAGTTGGTTCAGAACCAGAAACCCTAAACCGGTCTGTCCCCTTACTAAACCAAACGGTTCAGTCTATTTTAAAGAACCGGATTCCAATATCCTGGTTCCTACCCTATCCAAGGTTTGGATAACCCCAAACCCAATTCCAACATTTCCTATCCATGTAACCAAACAAGCCCAATCCATTTAAATTCAAAACAAAACGACACAGTATCACTTACCCACTTATTTCCGGTCGGGTCCCGACCCGATCCGAACCTGGATCCGGTCTAATTTTAACCCGATAGCCTCACGACATTCCGGTCGTCTTCCCCAGTACTCCGGTAGGGTTCCAATGGTGAACAGTCACCTTCTCTGGCGACGGCCACTAAATTTCAGTCAGTTTTCAACCCGTTTTAAATGTCATTTCCTTCCATTTTTCATGTAGATCTTCTTTCTAACCTTAGATTTCAACTTGACCCACTAGTTCTTCACGAAATAGAGAAAAACAATGGCTCTGGCCAACTGTACCTTCTCAAGTTCATGCCTGTTTCTCAACTGTTTTGACCCCTACTTGTTTCTAATGTTTTTCTGCATTTCATAGGGTCATGCTTGGGTCATCTAAACAAAGTTAATGCATGAAATGTCAAGTGTCCGATTATTCTCTACAGACCTGCAACTATGAATTTCTCTTTGATTTCTTAACCTTTTCCTATCATTCTTTTTGCATTTAGTTTCATATCTCATGTTGATTTAGACCTTACAAATATATATAAGCTTCATGCTCTAAATCGTAAAAACAGAACTTAAATTACTTACCTGGGTGTTCGGATTTTAGCTCACTGTGACCCTCCAAACCTTTCTATTTCTGCTCTTGAGTTCCTTGCCAATGCTCCTCTCAGTCTTAGTTTCTTTTTGTCTCTCAACTCACGCCCGTATACACATATATAAAGAGAGAGATTCCACCGCCTCTCTCCTTCTTTCTCTTTCTCTCTCTCGGTTACTCCCCCTTCTATGGCCCCTTTCTTTGACTTAGTTCTGGTGTTCCCTCTGCCAAATGCAACTTTGCATTTAATGGCTTGGGAGACTTGTGGTGCACACATATATACATATATCATATTATATACATCACACACACACATCTCACCCAACCGAGACACACACACACTCACATGCACTGCACCTGTATACTGCCCAAGGGCAGTTTCCCTTTCCCCTTTTCTTTTCCTTTTATTTCTTATGCATATACATATATACATAAACACATGTATAATACATTATGATATATATATATATAAATATATACACATCAAATACATGTTTTTATACATGTACATACCTTCATGTGTAGGGGTAGAAATCCATTTTAAATCATATACACATACATTCATTTTGGTCGGGCTACCCATCTATGTTCACGTATGCTGCATGGGAATACGTGCATGCACGCATTACGATGTAATACCTTGGGGTGCTCGGGTGTTACCCAGCCTTGATCATTCATTTCCATCATTTACAGTTTCCAGTCATACATTTCTATGAAAATACCATGATATACATATCTTACTGTTCAAGTTACACTATTTAACCGACTTACCTCGGTATACGTGACGTATCCCGGGTCGGGATATTACACCTTGGGTATTAAGTATGTAGACCCATAGGTTCAGGATGGGCTTAACAGGGAGCTTGCATATCTTAAAGCATGAACATAAAATCATAAAGCATTGCATAATGCATTCATAAGAGTGTGTGCACATGGAGCATAGGTGTGTTGCATTGACTGTATTGATAGATTATATACATATTGATTATATAGATTATTGTAGACTTGTACATATTGAATGTTGAATACTTGATCTTATAGTTATGTTGTGGATTGTACATGTTAGATGTATACTGTCGTTGATATTGCTCTGGACAGGAAATGCCGTTTGTCGTGGGATAAGTATACGTAGATGTATAGTAAAACTATATTGTCCATTTTGATATTGTTATGTAACATTAAACTATACCTTAACTTGTTGACTAGTATATATGTATTTGTGGATTATTATATGATTCTTGTTGGATGTATGTATCAAATACTAGACATTAAGGTTTGCCCACATAGGGCTTGCATTAGTTATTACACATTATATGCTTGTGTGTTTTGGGAAACCTTACTGAGCATTATGACTCACCCCTACTGTTCATAAGAATGGCAAGTACTGAACTTGCAGATGATAGTTGCGAGATTGATCTCGGATAAAAGATGGACTAAGATTATATTGATGCTTAATTGTACAAGGGTGCATATACCATTTTATTAATCTCATTGTATTTAAACATTTGTATCAGTAGACAATGGATTTAGCTCTGAATAGTGTAACCATGTTGTATATATTATATATTGTTGATAAACCTTTATTGTAACTAAACCTGATGAAAGTTAATTCCAATTAACCCTGTAACGGGACTTGTACAAGTACAGTCATGGTGATAAAGCAAATTCAATTAATAATAGTTATAGAAAAAAAATAGCCTGTATCTTTAATACACTTAACTAGGTTTGTTGCCTAGATATTTACCCTAGAGAGGGGGTGAATAAGGTATTTTGTAAATATTGGTTTCTTTTTAGATCTTTAATAATGAAAGTTGTAAATGCACAATAAATAAACAAGAGAGAGAAAGAGCAAACACAATAGTTTTATGAGGTTCGAAAAACATCCTAGGTCCTCGACTCAAGTATCCTCACTTGAGTTTTTCCACTATCATGATCTCCTTGCAGGTTGAGACCAAATATTTACAAAACGAAGATCGCAACCTTCTTATCCTAGCAAAATATACTATTTTGCTTCACCGGGTAGCACTTACCCACAACTCTCACTGCAATGAGATGATACAAAGATGTTTACCAAATAACACTATCTTCTAGAGTAGTTTTGGTGCAATAAGATGCTCACTCTCTATAGATAGATCAGGTGTAAGCTCTGAGTATTTAAGATGAGTATAACTTTCAGATCTAGATTTGAAAGAAGTTAGATCTAAAGTCAATAACAAATATGTGATTGTGTAAACTTGTGAGAGATAGCATAAAAAGCCCTAGAGAATCTCTATTTATATCTCTTTAAAGTATATGTCGATTGCTTTTCAAAAAGAGTCGTTTCCCTCCTTTTTGTATGTTCAAAATTTGAATTTGCAATTACCACATCAACAGAATCAGTCGACTAAAGCATCAACCAGTTGACTACAATGAGGACAAGTCAATTGATTAGGTCAACTAATTTTCCCAAAAGGTTTGGGGTTCAATTGGTTAAGAACACTTAGTCGACTAGTTTTGAGGATCAGTCGACTGGATCTATTTGTACACTATTCTTGCCTTTGAGAAATGTTTGATTGATATTTCTTTTAGGTCCACTAATTTGGACAATATGCTCAGGAAATTCATCAATTGGCCATCTAATCGACTGGTTCTATGAATCAGTCCACTGGTTTTATTTGTACACTAGTTTTGCCTTTGAAGATTAGTCGACTTAATCTACTTGGAGGTCGACTGATTTGGACAATGAGTTTATAGGTTGTTTTGTAAAACACCACTCAGTTGACTGGTTCTTAGGATCAGTCGATTGATTTGATTAGTGTAACAAATAAGCTTTAAAAATTAGTCGACTAATTTCCTGAACTGGTCGACTAGTTTAAGCAGTGAGTGTCTTCTAGCTTAGTTTTTTAGTGTACTTTTATCAAAACCTTTCGATATTTCAAAACTTAAGTTATAACAATATTTTGTTTTGAAAAAATCATTTGAGATTCTTAGATGATCATTTTAAATAGTGAAAGCTTATGGCCAATAATCAATCTAATCCTAAAGTCACTCAAAACCCAAAACCCAAAATAAGGAAAATGAAGGTCTTCATTTGAATCCTTGGGCTTGAGTGTGTCCAATTTGCTTGAATTATCATGAGAGCATTCCACTTGTTTTGATCTTTGCTTTAGAATATACCCTTGAGTGAAATCTGTTAGCTTAATGGACTTTTGTCATTTTCTTGGTTAACAATCTTCTTTGACCTAGATGACCTATTTGCATTGTCACTTGGATAAAACATTAGTTCATTGGATAATGTTTTGTGATCATCAAAATTACTGAGATGCCCTTGGTTGAAAATATTTAGGGTTAACAATCTTCCCCCTTTAGATGATGACAAAACATTGTACTTTGCAAATAGGGAATAAATAACATAGGTGATAGAGAATAAAAACTTATTGCATATAAGCTCCTCCTATCAATTTATAGATTTGAATTCATGCCTCAAGTAAATAAATCATATTAAAATGACATTATTTTCTATCTCCCCCTATCAACATGAAGTTTTGTAGTTTATGATTAGAGATTTATATCATCTTTCATACTTTGTTTATGCATTTGAATACTATTTTCAATAATAAAGATTGCACATAACACATAAGAATTGTCACGACCCGAGACCCCACCCTATGCGGATCTCGTGCCGCGCACCCGATTCGACGCTGCTTGTAGAACCAAGGGTCTCAACTTGCAACATATCAGTGCTACTAACATGCAACAACTAAATGCGGAAGAAAATAAATAAAAGCTGCATGTAATTTATATAATGTTTTACAAAATGCGGAATACAAAATTTCTTAATACAACTGTTCATCCCCAAGACGTGGATAACATGGGAGAGCTACAAGACTGTCTGTACTAAGTATTACACTTACAACTTCAAAAGAAATGTCCACTGCTATCTAGCTGACTGCTACTGATACAACTCTTCTACAGTTTCCTTTCCTGAAAGGGGTGGTAAGTTTGGGGTGAGCTAATTAAAGCCCAATAAGTAATTCTCCTTTACTCTGCCATGTGTACAAGAATATAGAAAACATTATCCATGAAAGAACTAGTATAAATGCAGATGTGCTAGCCAGTTAATGAATATAAAACTTAATATCAAATAATAGAAACTCAAATGATAAAGCAATGAAATTTGTCACGACCCGAAACCCACCCTGTGAGGATCTCACATCGCGACCGCCACCCTCAGGCCTGGAGACCTTAGGGCGAAGGCTCGTATAAGCAACGGTATCGAATAGATGTGCGACATGTGATTGCGGAAGCGTGAAAACTTTTTCTTTTCTTTTCTTATTTTTAAATTACGCACATCCGTCCGGTACTGCCACTCTTTACATAGCATACATGATTTAACAATCAGAGTATAACTAAAAGTTAAAGACTTCATAAACAATACATGTTTGATTGCCCCATGGGGCTTATACATAACAGGGTACCACTTTACTAATACAACATTTCATACTTAATGTTCGTAGTGCTAGACAAAATTACTTGAACATAACTTCCAAAAACAGCAGATTCATCATCATCACCCTCAAGTCAAGACTGCTGCTAATCACCTGAAAGGGGGATCCGAACAAAGTCCGGGTAAGCTAATCTAAGCTTGTGAGCAATTCCAGTATTCGTCATTGGGTTTTCAATTAGCAGTGGTTTTTAGTACATTAGAGTTTGTAAAACATTCACTGCCAATTGCTCGTATACTTGAATATAGAACATATGCATTTCTTAAAACAGATAGCTTTGAAACATTTAAAGTATTCAAGCTAAACTCGTACTTCATCAAATAGAGTATATAACTCAAAACATATGCATTTCATAAAACAGATAGCTTTGAAACATTTAAAGTATTCAAGCTATACTTATACTTATGAACTTCAAAACATATAACATAACATGTATTTCTTAAATAGAGTATATAAAACTCAAAACATATGCATATTGAAAATGAGGGTAAAACCTGCTTCCATTTTCAAATCATTTGTCATCTTATCACTTCCATTAGTGGAATCCGTTTCGAACCGGACTCCCATATTACTTATAAATAGAGATATCTCATGCCTGGGGGATTAAATCCTGCTACCTGGCATTTTGCAGGGCAATTGAGTTCCGTACAACCCAAAATCCTGCCTATTTTACAAGGCAACTGAAAACTCAGAATCCTGTCTAAGTGCTTATGCACCATTCATCTTGTATTTAAAATACATTTAACATATGAGTATGTCAAATAGATATTTCTCATGAGTACTTTAAACATAACATTTATAACTTCGTGATAACATCCGTATACTTGAAATAGGCAAACTCAGAATATTTAACAAGATTTGTATTTTAACTTAGACATGCTGAAAACACATTTTTAAGAAAACTATAAAAAAAACATTTACTGAGCATGTCACAATAAGGTTTATAAGAACATAAATAATTTAAAACTGAAATCATGTAATATACTGAATTTGGAATTCAAATACTTTGTATCTTTTGAACTTAAAACCTTTTCAAATCCATGGAGTTAAATCTCTATTTCAAACATAGGGTTACTCACCTTGGTCCTTTAGGGTTAGTGCTAATAATGCGCTTTCCCACTTTCCTTGTAGTTCCTAAGAACAATTCATAAACATCTCATCAACTTCACATTCATTGTAATATCATCTCGATATTTCTTAATTTATGCTTAAATCGTATTAGATCCTAAAATGATTTCATAATTTTATATGTACTTAACTTAACTCGTACTCTTAACCTATGACACAGTTTAATGTGTCAGGAATTGAATTTATTTCAATTTATACTCTTCTGATAGCTTTATAAATTTTAATTTAAATTTAATTACTTCACATGTTTTCATGTCGTGTCTTTTCGTATTTCCTTTTCTCGTATACGCCTTAGATTAGTACTTTGGCATTACTTTAATTTATAGTCATCTGACAGATGCTATTCAACAAATTTTATGTCTTTTTATTTTAGACATTTCTTTTGGTTGAATAGACTCTTACCATTGAGTCCAGAGCGTCGAAGAAAGTCGGTTTAGGCTTTCCTAGAATTTAATTCAGACTTTTGTATGTAAAAGGGCAAAATGGTCATTTATCATTTTACGTGTCATATTTTTTCGTACTTCGTTTAGTAATTTGGACTTCATTATTGAGTCTAGAAGGTCGAAGAAAGTCAATTTAGACCTTCCCTGGTTTTAATTTGGCTTTTGAGGTACTAGGGGTAATTTGGTCATTTTACCCCCTTACATGTCTTTCTGTTCGGGACCTCACCATTGGACTCAGAAGGTCTGAGATAGTAAGAATACACTAATAACTTGTTAATTTTGGACAAGGGGTATTTTGGTCATTTACCCCTTTACGTATCTTTATTTTTTGGGGTCCCATCTCGCAAAACGGACCCTACCATTAGTCTCAGAATATCCAAAATAGTAAGGATACACTATTCATATGTTTAATTTGGACTTCATTTGCTTCATATATGACCCAGGGGCAAAATAATAATTTTACTTTATTTATTAAATAATTAATTAATTAATTAATTATTAATTTATTCTTCAGGGGTCTTATTGCATAAATTTTCCTTCAGTTGGGCCATAGTACAATTTTTCTGAAGTTCAGGGGTCGATCCGTAAATAAGAAAAATGTTGGATTTATTTAATTTAAAGAAAATTAGAAAACCAAACGATTTAGCTTGATTTTAAATGAACCAATCCGGTCTGGTTGTAAACTAACCGGTTCAGTGGGTTTACTTACATGTGGCTGACGTCATCATGATGACGTCAGCCCTAGGGTTCATTCAAATTAAACCTAAGACGAAATGCCATCATCCCATTTAATTCGGTGGCAAGCCCAGAGGCTGCCACGTGTCCCGAGTTAACCCACCTGTTTTAACAGAGTGACGAGTTGACTCGTCGTCTTCCCTATCATCTATATCACTGTTGCCCTAATCTCGAAGTTAAAAACCTCCATTTTCGTGGAGTTTGGCTCGAGAATTCTTGACTGTTTTCAATCAAAAATGTTTCTAGTATATAAACAATGCATTTGGCATTCGTTTGAAGAATTAAAACTGGTTCATGTGCTCGGTTTTGGGTTTGATAATTCAAACCTGCAAGTCAGTCGTAAATGCTCGATTCTAAGCCAAATCCAGTGGGATTTGTTTCATTGTGATCCCCTCTTCATGGGGTTTTATTTCCCATTCAAAAAAATGGATTGAAAGGCAGATTTGTAGGGTTGGGTTTTGAAACCCGTACCTACAATTGGATTTTTGGAGGGCTTTCTTTGAGTTTTGTGATCGCGCACATAGGTTTTTAACTTGCTTATAGGGTCTACTTGAGGTCTCTATACACTAAACAAAGTTTGGTGATGATGAAACCAGACCTGCTTTAGCAAGGTCTTTAATGGCAGTTTCTCGTGGGTTAGGTGTTTTTCACTGTTTTCAAGGCTTAGATTCATGCCAAATAAACTCTTAAACACTTATTTAGCATTATACATGCATAACTAAACTTCAAACAGTTTCTATTCATGCATATTTCTAGAGAGAGAAACATTAAAACTTTGAATATCTCTTACCTTTTTGCTATGATTTTATCTCTTTCTCTTTCTAGTTTTCCTCTTCTTTTTCTCCTTCAGTTCCTTAGTGCTTTTCTTACAAAACAAGCATGAAATGCATGCTTGTTTCTTTTAAAGAAGAGGCAACCGACTTCTCTCTCTCTCTCTCTCTCTCTCTGTCTACAATCTGACTCCATAGCCCTACCTTAGCCCTCACTTCTCATAAATCCCTCTTACACATTTTTAATTTTGCTTTTTCTCTTTGTTGCTTTACATTTATTGTTTGAAGGATATTTGTATATAATATATATATATATATATATATATATAATACACATACACTTACACATGTTGGGAGACACCCACTGTCGACACACACTCCTCACACTACACACTGTTCACACTTCTTATATATATATACTTATATACACGCATACATACATGCTTGGTCACATATACATACATACTACACACCCCACATGTAATGTGTGTTTAAAATATTTATTATAATTAAAATAATTAAAATTATTTAATTATTTAATTAATTATTCTCTCGAGTCTTAAAAATTTACACAATTTTTCCTTAATCTTATAATGCGTGCCAGATGACCCGGTATCCCGGGTCGAAATATTACAAAATTTGTCTGATAATATAATCATACAAGCTATAGTCATGAGTTGTCTCAAGTATAATCATATGCACTCAAAAAGCTGTGAAATTTCATGATCATTCATAATGGTATAACATGATCAAGCTATGATAGTCAATAAGAGATACTGATAACAACAATGTGGATGCACTTTAACTTGGGGCCCGGCATACCCCTTAATTTATTTTATTCTCTTTTCCTCGATCTCTCAGCCAAGCACTAACCCGTCGGTTCAGTACTCGCCTCGCAGATCCCAGTTTAGCTGTCATTTTAAATGCCACTTTTTATTCTGTTTTCTCGACCCGTAGGTCTAGTAAGCATCAGATGGAGTTTGTGACTGAGCACAAATCCAACTACAATATAATATATCAAGATCATGCTAAATCCAATGAACAGTAAATGCAATAACACTATCTCAGCAGCGAAAGAAACTGTTGCCTTAACAGGGCAATATAAACTGGGCTGCTGAGATCTTGCCCCTTAAGGCCTATGTACAGAGCGTACAGAAATCATGATCAAGATATACTATAGTCAATAAATACTTTTCACAAGATAAAGCAATATCAATGTGGACTCGATAAACGTTCTAATATTTATGGAGTACAATAGATGATAAAAGAAAAACTGTTGACATGGTTGAGAATGTAACATGTACAGAGATCAGAGATTACTTACCTCTTAAACCGTTTCTGTTCTTTCACAATAAAACCAAGTCACTGTTCCTTCCTCTTTGAAATCCCTATTAATCAATAGATAGTATATCTCAGTTTACTTTTTCATAAGTTATGTTATTCATCAAATTTTATGCCTCTTTACTATTGGTTTCTCTTTTACTTAAATAGACTCTACTATTGAATCTGGAATGTCAAACAAAGTCGATTTAGGCCTTCGCGGAATTCAATTCAGACTTCTATACTAAAAAGGGCAAAATGTATTTTACACTTTTACGAGTCTTTTTATTTTTCGGGACCTCATCTTGCTAAACAGACCTCACCATTGGTCTTAGAATGTCCGAGATAGTTAAAATACACTATTCATATGTTTAATTTGGACATCGTTACTATAAAGGGTAAAATGGTCATTTATGCTTTTGCGGGTTCTCACTTCTCGAGACCTCTTTTCACAAATTGGACTTCACGGTTGAGTCCAAAATGGTCGAAATAATAAAAATTGACTATTCATTTGTCTCGTTTGGATTTCGTTTGACCTATATTTGAATTAGGGGTATTTTTGAAATAAAAGAAATATTTTATAAATTTTCTGTTGGGCCTTTGCATAATTTCCTAAAATATCTGGGGTCAAAAGAGAATTTTCCTAAGTTCCGGTCTGAACCAGTGGGTTCACGGCTAGAAACCCTAAACCGGTCCGATCCTCTTCTGAACCAAACGGTTCAGTATACCTCTAAGAACCGGAATAAGATATCCCCGTGGTCTACCCTATCCACGGTTCGGTTACACCCAAACCCAATTTCAATTTCCTATCCCTATAGCCAAACAAGCCAAATTCTATTCAATTTCAATTTTTAAAATGACACAGTATCACTGCCCGTTTATTTCCGGTTGGGTCTTGACCCGGATCATGTTAATTTTAACCCGATATGCCCCTCGATAATCCGATCATCTTCCCTATTATTCCGGTAGGGTTCCGGTGGTGAATAGTTTTCTTCTCCAGCGAAAGCGACCGGATTTTGATCATTTTTCAACCCTTTTTAAATGCCTTCCTCTACTGTTTTTCATGGAGATCTCCTTCCTACTATTGGTTTTCAATTTAAAGCATTAAATCCTCACGAATTTGAGCAAACCCATAACTCCGGTGACCTGGTTATTTCCAATTTTGCACTCGGTTACTCACTGTTTTGACTCCTCTTTTTCTCTGTTAAATTTCTACACCTGTAAGGATTAAATCTAGGTCACTTAAACATGGTTTTATACATAAAATGTCAATGAACCCGAAATATTCTCATACCTGCAACTCAATCTTTCTACTTAGTTTCTTAACCGTTTTTAATGATTCTTTTTGTATTTTACTCTAGATTTCATGCTGATTTAGACCACATTATTCAAACAATCTATCATGTTCTAAAAATTAAAAATAGAATAAACCCACTTACCTTTTAAATTCTGTTTTTCTCTTTGTGCAGGTTCCTCTTCTTCTCTCTTCTGTTCTAACTTAGTCTTCCAATGAGATTCTTCTTTCTGATTTCTATCTTAATAACCCACGGATGCATACACATATATATATATATATAGACCCACAACCGACTTAACTCTCTCTCTCTCTACCTCTCTCTCTCTCTCTATCTCTCTCTCTCTCTTCCCTCTCTATCTACTGGCATCCTTCTTTGACCCAACTTTCTGATTCTCTTTTTCAAATGCAGCTTTGCATTTATGATATGGTAGAGATATTTGATGATATATATATGTATATATATATATATCAACACACACACACACTTACACACATAACCGTACACACACACAGTGACAGCACACATGCAGCCCCCCTTCCTTTCACCTTTACCTTTTCCTTTCTTTCTCCCTTTGTATTTTATTCCAAAATACATACCTATATATATATACATTTATACAATACCTTGTATATTATATATATATATATATATATATAATTACACCTTATTTTATACATGTAATTATATTTATATACGTGTATGTAAATTCATTTCTAATAGTGCATGCATACACTGATTTTAGACGTACTACATGTCCGTGAAATATGCTCGTGCATGAAATTACGTGTAGGCACGCATTACGATGTTGGGTCCTAAGGTGCTCGGGCATTGCCCGACACTAGGTATATTAAGCAACCCACTCACATTACACTGTTCAGTCGACTTACCTCGATTTACGTGTCGTATTCTAGGTTTACCTCGGTATAAGTGCCATATCCTAAGTCGGGATATCACAAGAATGATATAACAAAAGATATTTTTCTATTCATGTATGATCTTTTTCAATGGTAAGTATGAATTACAAGTATTTAAGCAAAGAAAAGAAAAACAATTACAAAAAGGATTTTGAATAAAAAAAAACTATGTTCTTTTCTATTTATATTTCTTTTCTTTCTTCTTTTCTTCTCCTATTTTTCTCCCCCTTTGGCATCTTAAAAAAAAATGACGCAAAGCTATCTAGGAGGAGGTCTATGCTTGAGGATTTGCTACATGGCGTCCTTGATCTCGAGCACCTCCAGTTTGGTTTCTTCATGCTTTCTCTCATTGTGTTCATAAAGAGAGACAGCGCAGAGTTTGAGAATTTGGATGTCAATCTCCATAGCCTCTATTCTTTTTGTGACGTTAGATAAGGTTTCAGAGAGATTAGATTCAACAGTCCAAATTTGGGTGCGGAGGTTGGAATCCATTTCCTTAAGGAAAGTGAGGATGGAGGAAGAATTGGTGATTGGGATCGGAGGAGAAGGATGAGAGGTAGTTTTGTGGAGTTGGGTGAGTGGAAGAGAGAGTCTCTTGGGTTTGCTCGGAAGAGTGAGTGAATTTAGGGACCCATCCTTGGGCAGTGGATTTGTATCCCATGGACTTCAAGATGCCCTTGGAATAGATATATACACGCGCATTAGAACAATTATGTGTGTGTGTGTATATATATATATATATATATATACACATACATATAAAATAGACTCAATGGAATATTCCAGCACATTCCACCATATTCAAATTTTATGGGCTAAAATATAAGGATAATTAAAGGAGATAAGGTGGCATGGTATGACTATGAAGGATTGGTCAACTTGAGATTTTCAAGCCACTTGTCAATACCAACTTATCACAAACCCTCTCTCATATATATATGAAATACATAGTAGTATAGGTGTTGCATGCATTCAGTCTGTTCTCAGCCTCTCCAACCGTGTAAAGAGAGAGAAAAAAATGAAGTAAGGAAGGAGAAGCTTGCATGCTTCATGCAAGCACCAAAGGACCAAGAGAAGGAGGTCAATAGTTGGACGGAGGCTCAAGAGGAAGCTCAAACCAAGCAATGAAGGACTTCTTTAGGAGGTAATCTAGATGGATTTTCCCTTTCTAGAATCCAAATTGCAAAACTTACTATTTAAGGTTGTTGGGTCATTTATACATGCATGAAATGGTATATATAAGAGTTATATGCTAATAAATAAGGCCAAATGGGTGGAAGCGCGTCGTTAACACTCCAAAAATAAATTAACCTTACTTCTTAACACAGTAAACACAGTAGCTAGCTAAGTAAGGGTCGATCCCAAAGAGAGTGTCTGTAATTTATTTATTTTATTTATTCTGACTAAATCTAAACTAAAATTCAATTAATAACAAAACAATAAAAGGGGGGTTGGAATTTTGATTAAACTAATTACGAATGAAAATTAAATTAATAACAAAAATCAATGAATTTAAAACTTCAGTTCTTCGGTTCAATCTCACCCTCACAGTCAATGGAACAATCAATCAATTATAACATTATCCTCCCCTTCAATGAATCTAATAATCCTAGGTAACAACAAGCTCTCCTACCTGAAATTTCCCTTAGTTCCTCACTAATGAAACAAGCTCTCCATTAGATTCTAACCATTATACAATTTAGAACAAGCTCTCTAAATTTAATACAATGACAGCATTAATATTTAGGAAATTAGATTATTCTAAGCAACAATCACACAAGTTCGGACTGTTTAACTTAGGACATGATAATCATAGCAAGAAACAAAAGCCTGACCACAATCATCTATCACTAGTTGCCACAATTGATTAGGAACCATATCAATTACGTAATATATTTCCTGAATCTAGCAATTGATAATAATCTGATCAATCTAACAGGCCTTAATTAAATCAATCAAACTAAATATCAATAAACAATTAAAATAGATTATCGTGAACAGATTCATAAGAAAAGGGAGAAATAACGTTACTGTATTGATTCAACCATTAAGCTGCAATGAGGGTTCAAAATTCCCTAGAACTGAATTAAAAATCTAGCCTAACATACTCGAATAAGAAAAATCTAATAAATTATTTATCCTCTGTTTTCCTGTACAGCGCCTTTGTTCAACCTGCGCCGCACGTTGCCTTCACATATGCTCTGTACGCTCTCTCGCGCCGCACAAGCTTCTTCACTGGTTTGCGCCGCTTCTCTATTTTTTCCTGCCTCCAAACCCTTCTTTTCTTTCTTTTTATTTCTTTCCCTTGGGCCCCACACGTCCACTTCAGCCAGCCGCACCCCTCTTGGGGCTTTTCTTTCTTTTCTTTTGTTTGGTCTTGCTTTTGGTTCATGGGCCCCACTCCTTTGACTTTTCAACTCTTTATTCTTTCTTCAGCCGTTCAAGCCACATACTTCTCTTGGTTCAGCCTCCCAAATCACACAGTAGCCGCACTTTAATTAGGCTAAAACTTGCGAGCTATTTTTATATTCCAAAATGACTGAATCTTGACTCGGGCTCTTCACGAAAGTTGTAGCCCTGGATGAGTAGATAATTATAGGATTTTAAAACAGCTGATTTGGGCTTTGGAAACTCAATTTACGGCCTGTTGAAGTTGGCTGGTTGGACAGGATTCCACTGTGCGGGACAGCTTTCCAGGCCTGATTTCGACACAATATTTGGAGGCCCAAACGAACTTGGATTTTTGCAAACCAGACCTTTCTGAAAAGCCCAAGACGTCCTCTACAAACTTCATGAAGACCGCTTCCTCATTCTCGAATTCTAACACCTTCCAAATCTCAAGTGAAGCTTCATAGGTAAAATCTGTCCAAAAACCAAAAATTACACAAAATTATTCTTTACCATCAATGCTTCCCTAATTCAATAAATGAATCAATTAGCTCACTTCAATAGAAAATATGTCACAAAACTAAATATAAGGGAATTAAAAATATGAAATATTATGCTCCTATCAATGGGCCAGAAACCATATAATACCATCCAATCATCATTAATAGACCTCCGAAAAGATACCCATAAATGAACTTACATTAAACATGAAATGAAGCATTGGACTTTATTTTACACAAGAAATGGCCAATAAAATCCCTAGACCGCAAAAAAAATCTCACGATTGAGTTTCCTAATGTTGAGTTTTAAGTTTGGCCAAAAATAACAAACCTCGAAAAATGGATTTAAACTCAAACTTTTGGACTTAGATTAGAAGCATATGACCTAAGGAACTTAACAAAGCTAGTTTTGTGACATTTGGTTAAGAAATGATCATTTGCTAGCCAAAAACCTGAATCAGTCATGAAAGCTCGAACCAAGCTTTCAAGCTTGATTTGAGCCTCTAAACGAGTGCTAAAACGAAAATATAACTTCCAAAAACCATTTAGAGTCAAAGAAAACTTGAAAAGAGCCTTGAAAACTCATGAAATAGCATCTAAAAATCTAGGATTTCTTGTAAATAGTAAACCCTAGAACGAATAAATACGGTGAACAGTAACCCGGGTCGGGTTGGGCCATTATTGGGTTCGGGTCGACCATTGTGTAGTGACGGGTTAGAAATAAAATGGAATGATGCTATTTTGGTGCAAAAAATTAATATGACATGATGAACTTGTTTGAATCGATCGACTTTCAAGGGTTAGTGTAATACCTCGACCCAATTAAATAAAGAAATTACTATTATAACATTTTTTATATTTAAATATATATATTAATTCATTCGGTATGTTAATACGATACCATAGGCCGTAAATATTAAAAAAATAAAATATAAAGGGAATTCAAAAATAAGTTAGCCATAATTGAAGGATTAGACAAGTGATACTAAACATTGTCCAATAAGACATGAAAATGAAAAAGAAAATAAAATCGAAAAGTGACCAAAAAGGATACGAATCCTAAACCAAAATGGAAATAAAAAATAATAATAATAAAAATTATCACGACCCGAAACCCACCCTACATGGATCTCGAGGACGTGATGCCAATTAGCCACCTTACTGGTTTTCCCTACTGATAATGCGACCAAAAAAAGGCAACTTCTGAACTTTACAATGAATTGCATTCCAAATATAGGGTCAAAGCATTGAAAATTAAAACAATTTTTAATTCATAAATGCAACTCATCCAAATACATCAGAGTACGTCTAGAATCAGTCACCAAATATCTTTAGAATATCAATATACATGCTCCAATGCAACCATTCTATATCAATGAATTACTTAAAGTGGAAGTTACATTAACACAATTTAGCTGATCAACAACTCATCCCTAATGATCAACAATCAGAATCTCCCAATACAATTTAATCATAGTGATCCAACAAACTAGGCTAACCTTATCACTAACGATGTAACATTATAATACAAATTGTGAACTTAACCTTACAGAGTATGTAGTCAACTTTGGATTAGAGTTCATATCGTTAGTGTAAATTATTTGTGCTTCACTAGTTCCACTAGTTATCTCACTGCATATCGTCCATCATAGACCACCTAAAAATTGGTCATAAGTAAGGAGTGAGCTAACTTAGCTCAGTAAGTAAATTCTCAGCTTTGCCATAGGTCAGGGTTAGTCCACAAGAATATAGAAAGCAAAGACAAGATATAACTAGTCACCAAGATAAAGCAAGAATGACCCGAGGGTCTAAAGAGGCTTATCTTACAATAAGGTACAAGAAGGTAATGACAGAATCATGCAAAATGGAATCTAGCCTAACATGATATTCCGCTGCCACAACAAATATGTTAGCCAATCAAAAGTACAACATGCTTGCATAGAATATGATCATCCAATAAGTACCAAAGATATATCATCATTGAGTAAAGTACAAAATGATTGCAATAATATGATCATTCACAAGGTATAAAATACGATTATTCAACGAATATCAAAGATATATCGTCATCAAGTACTAATAACCCAGAATGCGTGAATCACCCAGGGCCCGGCATACCCTACTAAAACGCACACTCAGATCTGCCTCAGTTCCTCGGGCTCTCTGAAAAGTGTTAGAGCTCTTTTCTCGCAGGTCCCGAAGGACACAATAGACCCCAAAGGGTCTTTCCTCTTGCAATTCTGTGAATAGATGGGCCGTTGTGACTAAGAACAACCCTAGGCACATATAAAATATCATGATCATGCTACTCTTCACAGGAAAAGGATGTGGATCATAACTAGTTAGTTCTACTGGGCTGCCGAGAACATAACTGGTTCAAGGCAACAATATATAACTATAGCTTTTTACGGCTATGTTACCGGGCTGCCGAGAACAGCCATATCTCAATCAATGATGCATAAGTGTATGGAATAAACAAGATTTTCAACAACAGATATCTTACAAGATCATGACACGATATACATGATGATATAAATATGCTTAAGCATCAATAAGTCAAGATCACAAAATTATATAGGCAAGTAAGTCGAATATGAAGTACAGGCATGAACAAGTAATCATAAGTTGATTGGCATCAAATCAAAGAGATCAAGTTCATTAGGTAGTGATAGAGTACAAGTTTGGCAGCATATGAAAACAAATGTGATTGGCTTGGAATAACCCATATTAAAGTATAGGACTTACTTATCTTGATTTCTTAGTATTGCATTTTTCATTTATAATTACTCTTATAATCTCCAGATACATTAGACATATCTTTGCATATTCTGAATAATCATCATTAATCACAGAAGTATAAGGATTCATCCAATCATGTCTTATTCATCATATTAGGAATCTATCTGATCTCCTAATTAGGTCGATTGGCCTATTACCCATCCATTGGGTTTCCACTTATGCTATTAAATTCTACAAGTAGGCTTCTAGTGCTTGGACTTATAATTTACTTCATTTGGACTCCCTTCGTTATCAATTAAGCACTTATTTAACCTTAGGGGTAAAATAGTAATTTTTTCATTCTTGCCCTAGGCCCTATCGTGGTCCTCAGAATATTCTCGATAGCTTATATGTAAAGTTTTAAGTCTTTTGAGCTTCATTTGGTATCTGCTTTTGATCATCGGGACACATCGATCATTTTTTATTTTATACTCTAGTTGTTCCGAAGTCTTATTTAGCCCCATAATTATGCTTTATATCAGATTGGCCTTCTTTTCGAATTTATTCGACCCTTACTTTGTATTTTTCGTACTTAGGAGTATTTTAGTCATTTCACATTTTATGATATCCTGACCCCGAATCATTATTTAGTCACATATATGAGTTCATAATTATTTGGGCTTCCATGTTATCAATTTCGTCTAATTTGGACTTTATTTGGGCTTCGTACTGTACTAGGGGCATTTTGGTAATTTTATATTTTTATGCATCACATTTTTCGATACTTCGTTTGTTAATACGAACTCCACCGTTGAGTCCAGAGTGTCTGACATAACTAAAATGAACTATCTTTTATGTTTAATTGACCCTGGGTATTATTAAGGGCAATACAGTCAACTATCATTTACGTATCTATATTTTTCGGGACTTAATTTCATAAATCGGACTCCACCGTTGAGTCCAGAATGCCCGAAATAGTAAAAATACACTACATATATATTTTATTTGGACTTCGTTTAGCCTGTTTTTAGCCTAAGGGTATTATGGCAATTTTTCATTTAATCTAAGGATTTAAAATAAATATTTAATTTATTTCTTGGGCCTTCTCGTAATTCATCTAAACTATTGGGGGTGCATTTCTTATTAACCGCAAGTTTTGGGGCCCTTTTCCAATTTTTGAAACTTTGTAAATAAACCCATTGGTTTATTTAATTTTTAAGTGGACCGGTCTAGGGTTTCACTGGATCAACTGTTTTGGCCTGTTCAACGTATAATGCTGACATCATGCTGACGTCAACCCTAATTTTAAATTAAAAATTCTCTTAATTAAAACGTCGTAGTTTTGAGTGACCCAAATCCTAATTAAGACATCGGGTTAGGACCCGACCTGAGGTCCGACCCGACCCGAGGTCCAACCCATGACCCATCACTATTCATCATCCCTACCAATTAGGGTTCACTGTGCTTCTTCTCCACAGTCATCTTCTCCAGCGACGGTAGGGAAATTCCGGTGGCTTTTTGGGTTCGGTCCAATAGGTTTCGAAGGGAAATTTCGTAAGGATTTCATATCTACTTTTGAATTTTTGGTTGGACTGCATTTTGGCTGTCAAACGGCCAGTTACAGTAGTTGCCACCCAGTTTCCGGCGACCACGGTTTGCTTCTATTTCAAGGGCTACGAGTACTGTTTTCGCCCCATTTTTCATCCTTTGAACTCTTAAAACTATATGGAACATTTTGTTGTTGCCCAAACCTCACAAAATGACTGGAATCCGGTCACTCATCAAATTATTGGCCGCACCTGCAACCGCGTCTTTCTCTTTCATTTCTGGACCATTTTGATCCATTTAACTTGCTAAATGCTCCAATTTTCCCTTACTTTTCAATCCTATAAGTGGTTTTAAGCTTCCATGTGTTTTCACCCAAAAACCATTTTCTTAGGTTTCGGGTCCATGGAAATCCTATAGATTCCTTGCTCTAAAAGCCACATTCTTCCTCCATTTCATTTTCTTTTTCACATCTTCCACATGCATGCAATTATAAAGCTCTAAAACAGTTTGTGCAGACAAAAAATTTAGAGAGAGAATTTTTACCTTCTTGGTCTCTCTCCACATGTTTCTGCTTCTTCCCTTGTCTCTCTTTGTTGCTCACAAACTTCTTTCTTCTAATCTTGTTTCTCCCTTTGGATCTTGATGCATGTAGATATGAGAATCTCCCTCCTCTCTCTACAAATCTGAACATACACTCACAATTACTTTCTGATTTCTAATTTACAATTGTTCACACGCATTACACAATTATATATCCTATATTTTATTTATTTTCATTTTTAAAATAATTCATTTTGTTGCATGAAATATAATTGGTGGAAGTGGTGGTCCAATGAGGGGCTGCCACCTCATTTTTTATATTCAGAATTTAGGCATTGTAGGATAGTTACGTATATATCTTATGTGTAATAAACCACAAAAGTGCTTATGGCCAAGTGGTTAACTTTTTGGGAATAAGTTCCCTACTCTTTTTGATCTAGGGATCAATTCCCATGTCCAAGCCTTTTTGCCTCTTTTTGGCCTTTTTTTTTATTATCTTATGCCTTGTTTGGCTAATCAAAATACATATTTTGGCTTTTTACTTTTTATTTCTCTTTTTGCGAAGCGGTTTCTTTTAGTAGTTTCCTACCCGGGTTGGCCTCAATATTCTAAGCTTTGCACCGCATCCATTTTTTCGCGGTTCCTGAGGCTTGTTAATTTTACAATTACGGTATTTCGAATTTTGCTCCAAATGATTAGATTAACATATTACATTACTTCTTCGTGTATTTAATCCTTTCACTAGTCAATCGTAATTATCAGGAAGTCCCGATAAATTTTCTTAATCATTTTTTATTTTGTTTCTAATTAATAATTAGCGAACTAATTATTAATTAATTAGGTCGGGGTATTACAAAAATAATAATAATAATAATAATAATAATAATAATATAAATAAATAAATAAATATTTTAAACCTAAAGATAATAGTATTGGGTTGTAGGCATTTCAAAAATTACAAAAATTTATAATTATATATAGATATGGGTACAAGCAAGAAATGTGTAGATATTTATATATACATATAAATGACATATGTGTATATACATGAGAAGGGATGGTTATGTGAAAGATAAATACGTGTGTATGGCTGTAAATATGTATGTACATATATATATATATATGTATGTATATATATATATACACATGTAGTACTCTCTGTGTGTGTGTGTGTGTGCGGCTGAGAGAGTAAGTGTGGGTGTGTGCCATGTGCATGTGAAAAGTGTAACAAGTGGAAAGTGAGGGGAGTGAGGTGTGGCGTGTGGCATACACCACCGAACAGAGGTCGGTTAAAGAGTGAGAATAGAGAGAGAGAGAGAGAGAGAGAGAGAGAGAGAGAGAACTGAAGTGTGAAAAGAAGAAAATAGGAAGGAAGAAGGAGAAACTGGAAGAGGAAATAAAATTCAAGAAAAAAGTAAATCAACACGAACAGGTATCAAAACTTAACCATTTTGGTTCATTTCAATTTCTAAATTAGTTTTACAATGTTAGAATAATTTGTGAATGTTAGGTTTCCAAAAATTGTGAAAAAAATTGGGCAACTTGCCATTGAAGGACCTCAAAGCATAGGTTTGAACCAAGTTGAATTAAACGAGTTTAGATGGTTAGGGACCCAAACTAGATACCATAAGGAACTTAAATCCACAAAAATTAGACCCAAAACATTTAAGGGAAGAGAGAAATATTGATTTTCAAGTTGCGAGTTCAAAATGAGATTTTTCCAATTAAGGTTTAATCCTAGTTTTGTGAATGGGATAGTGATCCTTAAGGTTTTACGATCAGAACAAACCAAGAATCATTGATTTTGGTTGAAAAATGGGGATGTATGGACCAAATATTCAGTCGGCCATTAATGATTGAATCAAGCTTTGAAGCTTGTTTCAAGTCATGAAATGAATGCCAAAATAGTTTAAAACCTTCCAGGAGTATATAGAGACGAAAACAATGAAGATCTACGGCTGAAAAGTCACGAAATTAGGTTTGAAATTTTTAGATTTTAGGGTTACTGTTCATCACCCTGGGAAAGACGATGAACAGTGCCGGATACGGGTCAGGGTCGGTTTGGGTTTGGTTTGAGTCAACCCAATTTGACCCATATGTGATTTTCCAACACGTCGTCATTTAACTTAATGAAGGAAAGAAGAAAAAAAAAAAGAGGAAATGTTGCACCGAGGGTTCGAACCCTGGTGTACAGGGAACCAATAACCACCTTTACCATTGTGCCACGCAGAATCACGTTATATATATGACGGATTATATATATAATATTATTTAAAAGAATAAATTAAATTAATTTAAATAAAATGATTTTAAAGCCCAAATAAAATAAAAAAATTGTGTAACCCAATGTTTTAGGGTATTTCGAACTCAACGGTGGAGTTTGTTTTAGTAAATAAAGTACCAAAAAATATGACACGTAAAAGTGTAAAATTACAAAAATATCCCTAGACTTAATTTAAGACACAAATGAGCTAATTAAGATTTGGGAAAGCCAAAGCTAATTATAATAAATATTCCGGACTTAACAATAATATTCTTTAAGAAAAATAAGGTCAGTGATTAATTAGGAAATGATAAATAAATCTTTAGAATTTAATAAATTTATCAAAAGTATAAAAATAGAATGAATAATGATCTAATGTGTTGTATAATGTGGATTCGTGATTATAGGATCTTCTAAAGGAAAGGAGAAAGAAGTCTAATTTCGCGTAGTAGGAAGGAAAGCTAGTATGATGTAAGTAAACTCGAACTCTAACATGTGGTACTCTTAGCCATGTCACAGTTATTTCTTGATGCTGCTAGTTTGTAATCTATACATGCTTGATGTTGAAGATTTCCATAATCTGATACTTGTTCTTTACTGTTGATTCGTTGAGATCTTGATTGCTGATATCCTTATTTGATTATCTATCATTTATATACTTACTTGGATATTGGACATTTGTTATGCCTCTCACTCTAAGAATTTGCAATTCCATAAATATGTACATCGCCTATGGAGTTATGATGATCATGATATTATTTGAGTACCTAGAGTTGTGATTTATCACAACGTCCATCTGATTCACAGATGCTTGAGGACTTACGGGTTAGTGTTTAGGAATGAGCCCAACACCTAGTTTATAGAGGACATGATATATGTATAGAGCTTTAGTGTCATTCAGTGGTTCGAAGGAGGAGTGGACCTGAATGAGTACTCATGAGGGTATGATAGGCCCTATATGTGTGTCAACATCTGTTTTGTTAGTATCTTATATCATTTATTGATATTCTGATGATGCACTCATAACTCATTGATATGCTTTCAAGCTTATGTTAATGATATACTCTTGATTTAGATACGCCACGTTGAGAGGGTTCGTGGTTTATCTATTGATGTACTTTTTATCCCAGGTACGTCACGTTGAGATGGTTCGTGGTTTATTTATGGACATATTATCTAATCATGTCTGTGGTTTATCTGTTGATGTATTATTTGTTCAATGATATGTTTGTTTGCCTATCCTTGGACTCGGATTGATATTTGTTGTTGTGGCAGCTAGTTGTTGTCCAGGCCAGTCCTTATATTTGATTTGTTATCTTACCATGGGATGTGCCTTTGAGACTTATTCATTTGTTTAGTGACTAGCTACTGTGACATTTTATTCTTTACATGTTGATATGATACTATCCTTGCTTACTATTGTCCTTATCCTTCTTTTGAACTAACCCTGACCCATAGCAGAGCGAGGAGTTTACTTACTGAGCTAATTTAGCTCACTCTAGATATATTATATTTTTTTTTCAAGACAATAGGCTATAGAAGGACCTTCGAGTGTACAGACCGATTAGACGCCAAGTATAGTTGCAGGTTGTTCTTCTTCTAGTATAATGGACTCTTTTTTTTTAGTAGTGTATAGACTATGTGTAAAGTTGTTCTAGTTCTCCCATGTCTCCATGTCTTGGGAATGTTTGAAATTTTGTAAACTTAAATACTCAAACTTAAGCTTAGTTTGTACATGATTACTCTGATGATGATAGTAGTTTCGTTTATGACATGCTTTTTAGGTTATTAAATTTTTAAAAAATGTTTAAAATTTAGACGGGGGAACAACATATGGTCGCTGCCTCCGATCATGAATCCCTAATCCACACAGGATGAGTTACGAGTCGTGACAGTTAGGCTCTGATTCACTTAATATGCCACCAAACTGGTCAACTTTTAAATGAAATAAAATGGTTCAGGCCCAAAAAGTAACAAATAATTATTTTAATGCCCTTAATACTTTAGTAAAATTGTTATTTTACCCCTGGGCCTAAAAGTTGTATAATAAAGGTCAATTAAAATGTGAGAAGAGACATTTCTAGTATATTTGGGCATTCTAGACTCAATGACAGAGTTCGTTTAGGCAAATTATACCCTAAAATATATAATCAAATGAACTAGACTAATTTCAAATAAGTCTTAAAAGCTTAATTAAGATACCAATTGACATCTAATGGCTGCGAGGGTAACTAACCGAAGGTTTTTCGATTTTCGATGTTCCAGACTCAATGTTGAAGTTTGTTTGATCAAATAAGGTACCAAAAATATAGATACACAAAATTGGTAACTTCTAGACTATCTTAATGGGAAAATAGGCTATCAGATGAATACACAAAATATAAAGAGACCCATACCAATGTTTTTAGGACCATTTGGACTAAAAAATAAAGTCTGATTAGGTAAATCATATTGTGGTTGCCACCGCCAGACAAACATCCTTTGTGTATTAGGGGGACCTCGATTATCTCTTTTATTAAAGGTGAGAAGGAACGCTTTTTATGAAAAATAGATAAAATATGAGGAGTTGTCAATTTGTTTTGGGCATACAAACAAGAAAACCCGTTACACGGGAATGTAAAAAGGAAACCGAAAGAAACAAATTAAGAATTACACGACCTTGTTTCCTAGTTACATTTCAAATATCCCTTGACATGAATCAAATAAAAATAAAGGCACTAAAGTATAGCAAATACCAAAGAAATAGGCTTAGAGGCTAAGGTATGGAGTGGGAAAGTGTTAGGCACCCACCCTGCCCGATCTGAATGGATCGGCCTCAAACATTCACATGCAAGGCTATTTTATTAAATGAGTATGAAAATAGTAAAAAGGAAAAAAAGACTATAGAGAAGTTATGAGAGATAGATGAAATATAAAACATAAAGAAAATGGGGAAAGGGAAAGAGGATTTGACTCAGGCTTGAAGGATTCCTACATATTCGTTTATAAAATGAAATTAGAGCCATGTAGTTATCTGATTTATCCTCTTTTATCAAGAGTGATAAAACATGAAAGATCACTCAGATTAAAAAGACTGTTAAGGCTTTGAGATACGTACCTTGTTTAATCGTAGTAGTCGGGTGGCACTTCGGCTAGGAAAGTCTAATTCGTAGTCTTTAGGTAGAGCCCCGACTTGCTTCTTTGATTTAGAAATCGTCATTTCGACAAGGGTTTGGCTTGCTTCTTGAAAAGAGACTGTCACTTTGGTGGGGCTCTGATCTTGGAAGAGTGAGAGTTCTAAGAGAAAGAACCCTAGGACTATACTAACAACATAAAACTATGGAATTGTGTCTTCAAAATGGTGGCTAATGGGGTCTATTTATAGGCAAAATACGGAGATTCGATTCAAGGGTCAAAAATGAAACTCTAAAACGGAAGGCTAGGATCATGTCTTGACTGATAATTATGTGATTAAATAAATAAAAAAATCAAACAATTATCCTAAGGGATGATTATCTTAAATAAATGAATTAGAAATTAATTATGAAAATACAAGAACCAATGGAATTAATGTCTATATGTAAAACCCAATAAGAATTAAGAAAAATAGAATTTACTTGGAAATAAATTCTAAAATGCAAACGTGTAGGTTCAATGTATCTCATTTTAAAAAAAAAAAAAAATTAGCAACTAGATTTATAAAAACTCTAGAAATGAAAAGTCATAATTGTGCATAAATAAACTACTATCACTCAAGATTACCAAGTTGCCCCAAATTTGATGGAGAATCTCTAGATTGCTACAGGACATGTGAAATGACCAAATTGCCCCTCAAGACGTGAAAATATACCTAATTTATCACCAAAGGCTGAAATTACCAAATTACACCCAAAAGGGTAATTTGACATAGAAATTACTAAAATACCTCTCAAGTGACTAAGAAGTCCTACTAAGGGTAGGACTGTGCCAAATTTACCAAAATGCCCTTAATGGATAAAATGGTGCCAAAATTATCGAAACATCCCTCGATGGGCAAAAGAGTCCTACTAGAGTCGAGACCTAAACAAGAATTGTCCTACTAGATGTGGGACTCTGATGAGAAGAGTCCTACTAGACATGAGACTTTCATGGAAAAACTCCTACTAAAGGTGGGACTTTAACAAAAAGAGTCATACGAGATGTGGGACTCTACTAGAAAGAGTCCTACCAAATGTGAGACTTTGGTGGGAAGAGTCTAATTAGATATGGGACTCTGACGGGAAGTGTAACACACCGAACTTAGTTTCTTGGTTAATAAGTGTAATGACGTCCTTTTTGGAATTTAATGTAGTAAATTAGTCATTTTAGCTTTAAACTAATACTATGAAAACTCGAATTAGCTAACTACAAAAATCGCAATGAAATAATAACCGACACTACGCATGTGACATCGAAGCTAACCTAAATAGGAAACCACCAGAAGAAACTGCTTCATAAAATGAGCAATAGAAAAAAAGTTATTAAGGAAATAGCTAAAATAAAAATATGCGTCAGCCAAACGAGGCATAAGCCTAAAATGAGGGAAAAATGCTAAATGTGAGGCCAAGGGGATTTAAACCCTTGACCAAGTGAGGAAAGTAATTTCATCTAAAAATTTTACCAAGTTAGCTGTCAGCACTTTTGTGCTTAATTACACAACAGAATTGTAAATAAACCTAAATTATCTTAGCCCACCTCCCAAATTGGCCAATAGGCATATATGCAAACCCTTCATCATCAACTGAACCTCTCCACATTAGCTCACATCATCTCACCTCAGCTCCTGCATCAGCCATATGATCACACCTAAGCCTACAAGAGCATGCACATAAATGTATATCTATAGGTGTGCACTTATATATGTAAAGTCATACATTTCAAAATATATCAAGTGTGTGTGTATGTGCTGAGCATTCAGAAGTTGTGTGGGAGAGTCCAATCGTGTGAGTGATTGTGTGTGTGAGAGAGAGAGAGAGAGAGAGAGAGAGAGACTTTGTGTGTGTATGTACAAAAGTGTGCATGCATGCATGTGTGTGTGTGTCTCACTCAAGTGCACAGGAGGAAGGAGATTGGGCAACCTTGAAGGGGGTTTGAGAGGATCAAACTGAGCCACGAGTAGGAAGAAGCTCACGGTTCAAAGGTATAAAACACCAAAGCCCAGAAATTTCTCGTTTAATCTCCTTCATTGTTTCAGTTTTATTTTAGAATTAGATTGCATGCATGAGTTAATCTAACACACATGAACTGTTCTGAATGAATTGAGAGGGTCGAGGGGGTTTGAGAATCCCTAAAACCATGCATAACCTCCATTGTTGGATCTCCATAGGTGCAAGTCTAAGACCACTGAGGCCAAACCGCATTTGGTTAGTCAAGACTTAAACTAGACCTCACTAGCATCAAAAAATAACCCAGCCGCGACCTAGAAACACTAAAGAAACCCTAGAAAACCTGAAGTGCAAGTCTTGAGTTTGGAACCCAACCTCTAATATAGACCCTTCGCCCCTGTCTTCGGAATAGGGATTTGAAGCCCCATGAATGAGGAGAAAAATAAGACAAAAAGCACTTGAAATGGTCTAGGAAACAAGCTCGAATTTGGGTCTGTTACAGACCATGATAATGGTGTAAAACTCATGAATTAATCCAATTCAAGCTTTGAAAGGAATGCCAAAATGTTTCCTAGACCCTCAATAGTCGACACCACCCAAGAGCAAAGGCCAAATCAACCCCACAATGCACGAAATAGGAAAATTTTAGAAACTGGAATTAGGGCAACCCAGTCGTGGGGTTTGGGAAGAAGATGAATAGTGAATGGAAATGGCACCGTTTAGAACAACCCTTGGCCACACGACACCGTTTGGATCACGTAATATTTTAAATTTAAAACCTAAAGCTACGTCATTTCAGTTAAGCCATTAAGTGGAAGGTGATGTTTTGATTCCATGTTTTTGAATGACCTGGCGCCAGTCTGTTTGGTTATAGGTGTAACCCATGGATTTAATGCCCCTGTTTGGAACGAGGATAACCCATCCTCGGATAACCCCACTGCCCGCCGTTTGGATCAAGAAAAATTAGAAGAAAAAAAAAAAAAGGGAGCCGCAGCTCCCTTGGATCGAACTTGTGACCAAGTGCGGAGGTGGCTGCAGTGAGTTAATCACTGTGCCACCCATTACGCGCTCGCTACAAACTCAACTGAATATATATATATATATATATATATTTTACTGATATTATTAAATTTAATTAATTAATTTAAACTATTTTAAAAATGGGTAAATGTCTTGATATCCAAATTAAATAAACAAATAGTGTATTTTGATGATGTCGGACATTCTGGACCTAATGATGAGGTCAATTTTGTCAACTGAGATTTCGAAAAAAATTAAGTCACATAAAATATGAAATTTTCAAATTTATCATTTTGCCCTTAGGGGTACCTGAACTCAAATGGGAAGCCGCGAAGGCCGATATTTATTTTCTTAGACATTCCAAATTCAATGGTGGAATCAGTTTTCTCTAGTTTGACTCCTAAGCTAGTAATGTAGAAAAAAATACATCATTAATTGATAACTGATGTGTATCTAATCACTGCTATAAGACTTCCGAGGTTAATCTAAACCACAGGTGGACATTTTAAGCTATCCCCAATGAACTGTGAGTAACTTGGAACTCTAACTTGGTGATCTTCTAATTGAAATGTCATTTTCTTATACTGTGCTATTTAAAAGCTTATGTTAAATGCATACACTTTTTCTACCTAAAATTGGCATGATCCTGTTTGTCGTATTGTATTTTATTCTTGATTCTATCATGTGCTATTATGTTCTAACTCTTGGGCCCAATCCAGTGTTGAGCGGTATGGCATGAGTAGGTCAGTGCGGTACCCAGAGGGTAGAAGCCCCACGAGTATCCGCTCATGGGTAGATGGGGAAGCTCAAATATACTTAATAATATGCCTAATTGGCATCCTGTTCTATTCTGTTCCGCTCAATACTGACCTATTCTGTTCTTTGATTTATTTGCCTATTCTCCTGATTGATATATTGACATCATGTTCTGTTCTGATCTGGTTGTTCTATTTAGTTCGATTCTGTTTTATTCTACTTAACTGCATTTAGGTGGATTTATAAAACCATTATTTCCGAAATGACTAAATTCCCCATGTGCTTTATAAGTTAGAACTGGTTTTAAAACCCATGGCAGGGAACCTATGTTACTCACTGGGCTTGTTTAAGCTTACCCTATTATCCTAACATTTTTCAGGTGAAGGATCTAGTGGCAAGGATTAACGGGTTGAAAACCTTGGAGAATATTTTGAAAAACTTTATGATCATATTCCATTTTTGTAACCCACTCCATTTTTGGATGTTTTGTATGACTACATGTACAATGACGTGGCTTTTGCAGTTAGACTTTGTATAAACCAACTATGAATGTATCTAGTTGCTCTGCCAAGTTAGTATGCATTCTCTCATTAAATTTCCGCTGCTTAACTCATATGTATCGAATGCATTATACTTGGAAGTTACAAGTGAATGGCTTGTGGTTAGGATTACTGTCGGCATTTTTAATGGCTCAAAAAGAAACTGATGGGTGCCTAACTGGCCGGTCACATATCCTAAATCCGCATAAGGTGGGTTTTGGGATGTGATAGGAAGAGTACTAGTAGAGTTGCGACTCTAATGAGAATAGTCCTACTAGATATGAGACTCTAGTAGGAAGAGTCATACTAGAGGTGATACTCTAGCAATAAGAATCGTATCTGCTAGGATGTGTGCCCTCATATCCATGACATTATATTAATACTTAATAGATTTGATTTATTATTAAGTTTCTATTACCATATGTTTGGATGTTGCTTTATATCATGAGATGATTAGTCCTTGAATTATCATTAGGAGTGGTTCATGTGTATAAATGAGATTTATACACGAGATATGAACTGTTTATATAAGCAATTCTAGAATTGTTCGCAGCTATTGATAAGACTAGACATCTTTTTTATAAAGCTGTAATATAGTTAACCTTTATGTGATAAGGTCATTTATCTCAACCATCAGAGCAATGGACTCTAGGTTATTGTATTGATGTATTGGGAATACACTGAACTGGATCACTATGAGAAACGCATGATTTGGAACTAGCACTTTTAATAAGTTTCTTATTCACTATTCACAGTAAGCTCTTAATCCTGAGAGGATAATGAATTCAAGTTCTGAATAGTGATGACTTTGAGTTACCAATGAGTGAGGTCTTTTAGATCAACACTTCGGTATCTCGGGAAGTCATTATTTAGACTGTGGGAATACATATTCTCAAGATGGAATCTACACTCTATATATTAGAGAAATAGATCACCTTTGTGCTAATTCAATGGGTTAATCACTGAAATCCAAATCCTGTCTTTTTAGTAAATTTTTTATTGAAATGATGACCAATTGCAAGTGATTAATAATTATTGAATTAGGTTCTTAAAATAATTATAGAATTAATTTGATAGTATAATTCTGATTATTAGTATCCATGTAGAGGAGCCAACTGCAAAAGTATAGTGCATATGAGTTTACTCTATTCTACTAAGTTAGAGTGTAATTTCAATTATATAGTGGAATTAATTGAAATTAATTAGTCAATTAATTTAATTATGAGATATTAAGATTTAATTGATTAATTGGAAGCTAACTTAGTGGGACCCACTAGATGCCTTCTATTACCCTAATTAAGCCTTATATATATGATATGTAGGGAGCCGTTTATCATAAGTTTTTGTGCTAGACAAAAATAAGAGGCACCCCACTCTCCTGCAATACGGTTTGCCTAAGGGAAAAGAGGAGAACACCTAAAGGAGAAAGAGAAGGAATATTGCATCAATCTCTTCAAGAAATCTTCTTCAATAATCAAAATTATCAAGAACAAGGTAATTCTAACCTCTCTTTTCAAGATTGTATGATTCGTGTAATGAAAAAGATCCAAATAGATTTTTGAAATCACTTCCTCTGTGGTTACGAACCCAACAATATCAAAGACAGAACACTTATGGGAAGAGTCCTACTAGACGTAGGATTCTTGGCACAATTACCGAAATTCCCTTACGAGATGGGAAAACCTCTAAGAATTACTAAGAGTGCCCTTACTCAATCAAGGGTTGCAAAATGAGGTGTCTACACATATGCTAGAAAATGTGAGACATAAAAGTGATAAATCGCAATTATGCTTTAATGAGCAAATAAGTTATAAAATGAATCTGAAAAGAATCAGGAACTCTAATTTAGGAATCTAAGGGTCTCCTAATCAAGCGAACTAAGTTCAAAATAACTTATAAATTAAATAGAGATACTTTGAGTTGAAATGTGTGTCGATTTAATATCAAATGTATTTTGATCTATGATAATAAGACCACCAAATGATTGAGAAGGGGACAATAGCTATGGGATAACTCCTATGGGAACAAATCTGGAAAATGAAATGTTAATGACCTAATGTAAGTAAACCCAAACTCTAAAGTGTGAATTTCTTACTCTACAATCGTGGCAAACTTTGTATAACTGCTAACGATTTATTCCTTGAGATGTGCCCTAATATTTTTTTTAATTCCATAACCCTATAATTATTGTAACTTATTTCTTCTAGATATTTGTGATCTATTGTGATTCTCGATACTGTGAACGTCAATAAATCATTGTGACTCCTTATCTTGGTAAATCCTTGTGATCTCTTGTGTTGTGGACATTTATGAGTCATTATGACTCCTTGTCTTATTGGATCTTGTGATCTCATGTGATTCCCTATGTTGTGAATACATGTGATTTGTTGTGAACCCTTATTGTATATATTCGAGATTATGTTAAACTACAATGCCCAATATTTCTCTACAGATGTTAATGGCCTATATCAGGGAATGATACTCGACATTATGTTGTTATCCCTTAAAAGAATGATATGTGTTATTATATTATTATAAGAGCTCTTGATGCTATTTAAGGAAACCTAGAGATGAGAAGTGGTGTACCTCGATATGCATCGTATAGGGGTAGCCAGACCCTTTATGTTGATGGCATCTTGTGTTTCTATGAGTTCAGCTGGATAATTCTAGAAGGCTGACTTGTGTATCAATATTCTTGTGGGTTCAGTTGGAAAATTCTACAAGGTTGACTTATGAGTAATTCTATATCTTATTTATTGATAATCATTGAGCTATATGTGTGATCTACACTCTTTTTTATCAGCCAACTTTGTTGTGATTTTAGGTATTCGCTCTTTATGCACATCGTTGTGTTTGATTTGATTTTCTATATCTAAATTTGGCAACTAAAAGTTATATCTTGATGATTCGATAATTTGTTGGCTTTGTTAGTTGATCACATTTATAATTAAGAATCTTTTGTGGATTTGTGCAATTTTGACCTAATGGTCTACCTTGTTGAAACTCGAAATCTTGTGATTGTCACTTGTTCATATATCCTTTCTTAACCCATGGTAAAATAGAGGTGATCTTAAATTAGCTCCCCACAAAATTATAAACAATATTTTAGGTGATCCAAATTAGTAAAGAAGTAGTGAAAGTGACAGAAATGAGCCAGTGATGTACACACGAAAAACTTTGGTTGGTGTGCAACTCCAAGACAATGTTATAATCTAGCTTAGTAAGATATGTTCTCTGTTAGACAATATGACAGTGTTATTAGAGATATTGCTAAACTTATGTTATAAATACTGCTATAATTACACAAATTATACTTGGAATATCTTGAGCATAAATGTTACAGTTGTGTTGGTTATCAAATGAGTTGCATATTTGTAACTTCCATATTTGTTTAAAAAAGGAAAAAAATTGGCAAAGTGTAATTCATTTGATTTTGCACGGCCTGTTTAGGAGACAATATCGGTCTCGGTCTAGGATTTCATAGAAGGTAGGTTCCAGGTTGTGAAACAAAAAATATAGTTACAAAAAAAACACACACAAACAATTAAATTTTACTCTCTCAATATAAAATAGTGAAATTTCACGGTCTTTTACATAAACAATGAAATTTCATTGTTTTGTGTTGAAAATCACTTCTTAGTTGATACAAAACATTAAAAGTTCAGTATTTTTTAATACATAATAGTGAATCTTCATTGGTAATACAAAATAGTATTCATATATATATACACATACAAAATTATAGTATCAACTATAGTAAAATTCCATTGTATTTACTTTAAGCAGTAAAAGTTCACAAATTCACATTCAAAGTCTTAATAGTTACCAAAAATAAACATAAATAACATTTAATTTTTACTTTGTGACTACCATGCATGTAAAAATCATGAAAATAACAATCTCAAACTAATTATAATTTCAGTCTATATTTTACAAAATAATGAAATTGCACTGCCTTGCTTCATCAACATACCTCCTTCGTTGATCAATTGACAAAGCCTCTACTTCAAAGAATTTACTCATCGTTTTCTCAACACCCAACTAAGCACGATGATAACTAACATCAATACCATAATTTTTTTTAAAAATCGAATGATATCGACTGGACGAGTCAAAGGCCTCCCTTGCGAACCTACTCAAGTATCACATCACCAACCAAATTAGAGCTTAAATGTGGATTTTTTTTATGTACTAATAGTAACACCGCAACTATGAAAATTTTTCAAGCTTCGAATATAAACAAATATATTGCACTTCTTAAAGGATGCATGAACTCGCCACATGTAACCCTTTAAACCCCTAAAATTACATTTTGTTATAGCTCTAACTTTATCATTCTTCACGTAATTGAATTGGAAACCAAGCTCAATCTCATATTTACATAAAACCTTCCAAAACTCAACAACAACACCTTCAAAAAACTTGGTTTGTAATGAACTGAAAAATTATCAATGGGCATTTTGGTAATTTTTCATGTCTAAATTAGTAGCAAGTAATTAATTTAATTTAAATGCATCCGATAAATTATTAAATTAATTTATTAATGATGTATACATTATTGTAAGCCAACAATAAAATTTTAGTAATTTATTCAAGAATAATATAGGCCATGGGACCGCACAGTCCGATTCAAGACGTAGATAAATCTTAAAAGGTTAAATTACACCGACCTCCCTTGAAATTTTTTATAATCATACTGACCTCTCTTGAAATTTTTAAAATTACACTGACCTCTGTTACTTTACTTGACAATATATAGATACCTCCCCCCAGTTAATGCTTTTCTTCAAAATGACTAAACTACCTCTCTCATGTGTTTTTTTTTCAATTTTTTAAAATTTAACCAATTTTTCTAATCTTTTTCTAACCTTTTTTAAAGATTTATTTTTATTTATTTAAAAATAAACTTGAGGTAAACAAATTATTTTTATTCTATATAAGAAATTTAAGGATTTTATCAATATTTATTTAAACAATGGAAAAAAAAAGTTGGTTAAAATTGAAAAAAAGCACATGGGAGGGGTAGTTTAGTTATTTTAAAGAAAAAATTTGACAGGAGGGGAATATTTATATATTATCAGGTAAAGTAGGGGAGGTCAATGTAATTTACCTATCTTAAAATTTTAATGTTGGAGTTTGGAAAAATGGGAGCGTATTTGAAATTAGTTAGCTTGTCAATTTTGGTAGGATTCTGATATATTTTATTTTTTGGCACGTGTGTGGCTAGCTAGCCATGCAACACTTTAATTTGCATGCAAACTTCTCAAGGAAGCTTTTGATGGAATTCCTTATAAAAGGTCAAGTGTTAGATGGTGGTTGGCTGAGAGGGTTGCTAAAGTGTATGTGAAGTACACCAAGTTAGTGTGTGTGTGGGGGGGGGGGGGGGACAAGATGTAAAAGAAACAAAACTCACCTTTTTATCTCTCTTCCCCCTCTTTCTTTTCTATCGGACCACCCATTTCTAATCCACTCTCTCTCTAAAGCCATGTGTATATGTGTGTTCACATATGTGTGCATATACATGGTTGGGTTTTAGTGTATGTTTGTATATGAAAATGGGTGTGTAAATCTGTGTGTGGGTGTATATATAGTGCACGTGTGTGTACATGTATATATAAACATACACACATATAGTGAACTGTGGAGGCATGAAAAATAAAATAAGAAGAATAAGAAAGAAAGAAGAAAAGAAGTAGATGACGCTTGGACAGTTAAGCCTGATGAACAAAGGAAAGAGACAACAATAGATGAGTTTGGGAAACATTTTCTCTCTACAATATCTTTCTACAAATGCATTACAATGGATGGCAAGTAAGGGCTTTCTGAACCTAACATTTATTTTTGAATGCATTTTGAGATTTATATGTATGATTATATATGTGTATGTGCTCATTTGTATATATGTGTGTGTGTGTGTGTGTGTATATATATAAATATATAACGATGTGTTGGTAGTCATAGAAACCTGTAGGTCTCTCATATTTGGGCTAATGTTGGATGCTTGAAGGGAATGTTTATAACTCATATGTGACAGCCACATATGTTTTAGCGTGAACCTAATGTATGTGTGTGTGTGTGTATATAAATATATAACGATGTGTTGGTAGTCATAGAAACCTGTAGGTCTCTCATATTTGGGCTAATGTTGGATGCTTGAAGGGAATGTTTATAACTCATATGTGACAGTCACATATGTTTTAGCGTGAACCTAATGTATGTGTGTGTGTGTTACTATGCGTGTGTATTTATAAGGAATGCTCAATCTAGGCCTATTTAATAGAGTTGATTTGTCATGGATTTTAATGGTATAAATTCATGCTTTAACATTCCGTAGGCTTCGTAGATCAATTATAATCAATTAAGAACCAAAATTGCTAGAATTAAAGGTTGAAACAATAGCATGTATTAGATCATCGGAGAAACCTAAATGGATTTTGTCTTGCACGATTCATGACCTTTTGATCCATGAAACACGTATAAACATATCATTTATGAAATTATAAGCGATTTGGAACAAAACGGGACCAAAGCGCATTGGAAAACTAAAAACAAATTGCACATTGCCAGAAAAATACACCTTGTTGGAAATCCTTGGTTTTGGACATTTTGTTCTACAAACACATGTTTTATTCGATGTATGATGATGTCTAATAAGAATTATGATGAAAAATGGAAGAAAATAACTTTGAACACACGAGAAAGATCAACAATGATTTACAAATTCCAGCATCGTCGTTGGAAGAGACGATCGAAATATGGTCAATGGTCAACTGTCGACAAGTCAACCAGGTATCCAGGTCGAGTCAACAGGTAGTTGATCGAGTTGTGGGTTATGGATCTAGGCTGTTAACCAATTTTGACTTGGGCTTGGTTAGTATTCACTTGGGCTGGCCCAATGAGTTTTTGGACTTTGGTATTTGGACACAAGTTTGCGTTAGTGTAGTGTTTGGTGACCAAAATGGGAATAAGGATGTCCTTATTCCTAAAATCAAGATTTTATTGGGATTAGGCCTGTTTGGCCACAAGATTAACAAATTAGAATTTTCATAATTATAAAAAGGTTGACCAAATTATTAAAATTACAAGTAAGTGAAATCATTTTGGTAAAATTATGAATTGACCCACTTCCTTATAAAATTAAAATTAAAGATAGTTAAAATATAAAAGGAGCTAATGGCAAGGTCCATTTGGATATTTGGGGACTTGAGTTTGGTTCCACATAAATATGTAAATTGATGAAAATACCCTTAGTGTTAAATAGGACAATTGAAATAAAAATTAAAATTCAAAAAGGGCATGTGCAGGATTTTTGGATGCCCTGCATCCAAATATGATGTTAGATTAGATAAATTAGGACAGAGGTGGTCCTATATGAATGTGTAAAATTACGGTAATGTCCATGTAACACCCCAAAACATTTAATTGTGAAAGATTGCATTAAGGTAATTATACAACTAGTGTAATTACATATGAATAAAAATGTAACACCTTGACCTAATCACTAAGTGATTAGGGTTGCTTAATGAGTTTTAGATACCATTAGTGTGTGATTATATTATAGTAAAACAAAATTGTAAAGACTACTACAAGAAGGCCAAAACATAGTTGATAATTAGTCCCAAATCCATGTATAAATACTAAGACTAACTGAGCTTACACATGATCAATCTATAAAGAGTGAACTTTTATTATACCAATCTACTCTTAAAAAAGTGTCTGTTGGTAAATAACTTTGTATCTTCTCATTACGGTGAGATTTACAGGTAAGTGCTACCCTTATGAGGCAAAATGACATATTTTGCTGGGCAAAAAGAGTTAGAGCTTTTGTTGTAAAGGTTTGACCTCCAACTGCAAAAGAGATCAAGATAGTTAAAAAATTCAAGTGAGGATGCTTGAGTCAAGGATGTAGAAAGTTTTTTGAACCTAGTAAAAACCATTATATTTGCTCTATTTCTACTCTTTTACATACTTTTGCATATCTTGCATTCATTTTTAAAGTTTTCAATATTTGAAAAATACCCTATTCATCCCCCCTCTAGGATAAATATATGGGTAACGGGTAGAATGAGTGAGATGCGGCTAATTGGCTGGTCGTGGTTCCATACTTCGCATGGGGTAGTATTTGGGACGTGACAACTTTTTCCTAAAGTAAAAGCTCACTATGAATAAGTTGTCACTTAGTCAACTAGTTATGCGACTTAAGCTCGTCTAAGGTGGCATCCTCAGGTTCCAAATGGAATTCCCCAGTGGCATTTGGAATTCTTGAAGTGTTTGGTGGGGCTTCTGCGATCTAAGGTCACAAATTAAAGTGTACAAAATGAGCTTTTGTTGTCGTTGATATGAAGAGCATCCAAGTTCTATTCTGGCGCCGTTCCATACAATTATATAGAGTTCCCCTTAGAGTTTGTCAATATTACCATAAAACTATACCAATTTGCTCTTAAAAGTTGGGCTACTTGTGAATAAGGGAGTGAGGTAATGGTGATTATTGTAGTTTGAGGGACCTGTTAGTATTATTATAATATAATTTTACCATATAATATATTAGAGATAATAATATATATATAAAACAGTATTATTATATATATTAAATATTATTTTATTATAATATTATTTTATTTAATTCATATTATTATTTGTGTATTTATTTATTAAATTTTATTAACTTAATTTTATAACATTTTACCAAATAACATCCCATACTATCTAATAACATAAAGGAAAAAATAAACTTTCATACACTAAAATCACTTCAAAATAAGTTCTACCAAACACTCAATAAGCATTTCAACCATCATAAGTTGTTCTACAACATATTCATCAAAATACTTAGAATCAAATCTATAGAAACTATTCTACCATAATCTATTCTCCATAATCTAAAGCTCCCCCAAACAGGCTCTTACTCGACTACTTTTATCATAGACAAAATACGTACATTTTCTAGAGGCGACTTAGTCGACTAATTCTTAGACTCTTAGTCGACTGACTTTGACAGTTTTGACATTTTGCCTATTTTATTCACTATTTTAAATTTAAATTTAAATTGATTTGATTTGATTTTTGAAATTTAAAGGTATATTAATATTTTCATTTGAAAAATCATTTTATAATTGATTTTAATGACCATTTAAATACCAGAAGCATTAAATTTGTGAGAATCTGTCTTAAGTCATTCAAAACTCAAAATAATGAAAAATAAAATTCTTCAATTGATTCTATGGCCTTGAATGCTTCCACTTTGATTGAGTTGACTTTGATATTTGCTCATTGAGTGAATATCATCATGTTGTTGAATCTTTCAATTATTATTTAACATTTTTTTGAGCTAGTTAACCTATTTGTATTATTATTTGAGATAAAATAATAGCACTCATACTAAATGCTTTATTATCATCAAAATTTCAAAAATACTCTTGATTTGAAAGCTTTAGAGATAACAATCTTTCCATTTTTTATGGTGACAAATCATTGATATTTTTAATGCAAATAAAGTTCGAAATAAAGACAATTACTTACAAAGCTCCTTCCATCAATATGCATATCAGATTTACACCTTAAGTCGAATTTGCAATATTTTTAAAGGCATTTAAAAATTTATTTCTCCCTATCAAGGTGCATTCATTATTAGTATAGATTAATTTTCATTTCAAGTCTAATGATGCCTTAGTGAAGTTATGAAATATCAATGAAGCATATTTTAAACAAAATCACATATTGACATGCATAAATGGTAAAATACTATTTTTTTGACAGGACTATCCTTTTTTTTTTTTCTAACTAATATTACAATTTGAGTATTAAAACAGAAAAACTTAGTCAAATTTAAATTATGTATTTAAAACAATTTGAACTATTAAAATAGATGATACTTATTAAAACAAAAATTATATTTCAAATAACATTTAACTTAATTAAATTTTAAGAATATAATAATTAATTATTAAAATATTACTTTAAAAATAAACGACGTAATATAATTATAATAATTTCAATAACTGAATCATTAGAACAATTATAATAATTTCGATCACCGAACCATTGAACAGTTTTAAGTCGGACATGAATGGGAGAAGGCTTTCTTAAATCGGACAGGGAGAGAGCGGCCCGCCCCGACTCGCCCGATTGCCATTCCTACTTGGGAGAGTAGAGTACATGAGTCGGTCCTAATCAGCAAATTGATGCCCCGCCCGGCCTTTTCACTTCGCATTCTGTCTTGCCCGTCGTATATTCTCTTCATAAAAATCAAACCCTAATTGCATCAATTTCCAATTTTCTATCACAAAACTCTTCACCAATCTTTCAAAAGTTCAATCTTCACGTACTCTATTTCTCAGTTTCCAATCAGAGATTGAGTTTCTAGGGTTTTGAAGTGAATTGATAGTAGTAGAATGCTCGGTGGGTTGTACGGAGATCTCCCTCCACCTTCATCTGCAGATGAAGAAAGAACCAACAGTTCGTCCAATGTGTGGTCGAGCAGCGCCAAAATGGCACCGTCTACGCTCCGCAAACCTGCGTCGATCTTTGCACCGCCGCAAACGGTTTTGAAGGTCCAGAATAAGCCCAAAACCGTAAGCTCGGTGCAGCAAAAAATTGTTAGTTCATCGTTGTCGATCGATGAGGCGAGGAACCCGTCGTTTCAGCCCGCACTTGTCGGTGTCACGTCCACAGTTACAGAGGAGTATGATCCGGCGAGGCCGAATGATTATGAGGATTATAGGAGAGAGAGGAAGAGGAAGGCTATGGAGGCGGAGATGAAGAGGGAATTGGAGAGGAGGCGGCAGGAGGAGGAGGAGAGGGAGAGGGAGAGAGAGAGGGAGAGGAGAGAAAGGGAGACCGCGGAGAGAGAAAGAGAAAGGGATTACGGGGATTCGAGGTTGAATATTTCTGGTGAGGAAGCATGGAGAAGACGTGCGGCAATGAGTGGGGCATTGCCAAGGTCGCCTTCGCCCCCGTCAAATGGAGATGGGTTTACTATAGGAAAGTCGGAGACAGGTGGGTTGGGCGTTGGTGTGGGCGGGCAGATGACTGCTGCGCAAAGAATGATGGCAAAGATGGGGTGGAAAGAGGGGCAAGGACTTGGTAAGCAGGAACAGGGAATTACAACCCCATTGATGGCCAGGAAGACTGATCGACGAGCAGGGGTAATTGTCAATGCAAGCGAGACTAAGCCAGAGAAGAAGGTGAAGAGTGTGAGCTTCAATGGTACACCAACTCGGGTTTTGCTGCTTAGAAACATGGTATGCTGTATGAATGAAATGAACCGTATTTGTTCAAGTAGTTCCTGCTTAAACATTTCAGTGCGCTTTTAGGGCTTTTTGGATGATATTGTATGTTCGATTCTGTCACATGGGATTTCGTAAGAATAAATTTTTATTTTTTGGATAGATAAGACAAACACCCATATGTCCCAATATGGGCTTGCAACCTCCTTTTTGGGAGGTGGGGGAGATACCCCTTGAGCTAAGGCTTGGTGGTGATTTCATACACTTAATTTGATTGTTTAAAATGTTGTTATTTTGGGAGAACGGTTATATTGCAAAAGTAATATACGCAATAACTTTTTGATATATATATATATATATATCTATACTGTTTCTTTTGATCAGTGCAATATTTTTTTGAAATCTTGAAGAAACACAATATATTGTATTTTAATAAAATCAACTTGTTTAGGAGGTGGTGGAATGTACTAAAAGAAGGATTAGGAAACCTGCTGAAGCAATAATAAGGAAAGAACCACAGAAGTGAAAACATTACTAAATCCTTTTTCTATTTTTTTTGATAAGTAAAAACAATACAGAATTGTCAACATTACTTTTCCAAAAATATAGAACCATCATCAACACAAAAACCACTGTAAACAAAATAGAACATAAACATTAAAGGCAGATAATGAGGACATTGATATGTTTCCAAGCAAACTACTCTCTCTGCTGGAGGGACTGCTCCCCAATGAATGCTGCACCCATAAGGATGTTGGTCTTAATGGAGAAGCCAATTAACCATTTTTTCTCATGATTCATATAATGCCAAGATTATCAAAAGCCTTGTATGCCCTCCATCCCCCAAGAAAAAGGATGTCAAAGGTGTCTCCTCCCATTGAATGATCTTTAAAATCATGGGCAATTGTCGAATCCCCCAAAAAAATGGTTAAACACTCTGCTCTAGTAGTCTAGTTGCATATCCCATCTAATAAACATAAAACAAGCCTAGGCAGTACTCCCATTTTAATCTGTAATAAATTTGCTGATGCCAATCTTTCTGCATTCTCTAATGTTCAACTTATGAAGTTAAATTTCATATTACCCTAGGGATGCCCCATTTGTGAAGAGTAACCACATACATAGGAATCCTAGAAACAACCATCAAAGATCTTACAATGATAAATGTTAAAATTCTTTAGCAATTGAAGCCTAGAAGGAAGTCAAGAGACTCAAGACATGAGCCTTCTTGCACATGGAATTTGCTTCTGCCAACTATTTTTCTCAAAGATATTACTTCTCTCTTCAACCAAATAGACCAATAAAATGTATTATAGCACACTATGAAGTGTATTATAACACACAATGAAGTACATGCATTCTATTTTGGCTTACGTAGCTGTGTCAAACATAGACACTCAAGACACTTCCCGGACACGAAAAACTATCCATTTTTTTTTTTCTGTATTCTGGACACGTTCCAGACACGCTAAGGACATGTTTTCCCTTTTTTTTTTTTTCCTCCTCTTTTGTTTTTTTGATTATATATACATACACACACATATATATATTTTCTATGTAGTAGTCAGTAAATTTGTTTTGAAACTTGAATCATAGATGTTGTGCCCTTTTCCCTTTTTTTTTTTTCCTCATCTCTTTTGTTTTTTGATTATACACACACACACACACATATATATATATATTTTCTATGTAGTAGTCAGTAAATTTGTTTTGAAACTTGAATTATAGATGTTGATGATGAAATAAAGAAGTTCTTGAATTTTTATTTAATGACTTTGTTATTGGAATATTTGAGTAATATTTTTGTGATTTGTGTATTTAAGTCAATTTTAATTGAAATAATATTAGTTTTTCTTACAAGTGAAATCATATTAGGTTTTTATTATATAATCATATAAAAAATAATATATATATATTTAATGTGTTCTTAATGTATCCGTATCTTATTTTTTTAAGAAATGTCATGTCTGCATGTTTTTGCTGTGTCATATCCGTGTCTATGCTTCTTAGATAGCACATCTCGTCAATCCCTTGCTTCTAACTCCACCAAAACCCTCAAAGGAGCTCTCTAGAAATTCTTTTAAATGCTGGAATCAACAATTCATACCCATTTGTGGTTTTGAAGTACTTTTGTTCTGTTTAATTCATTTAATTTTTGCAAAAAAAAATTACTGTAGCTTCTAGACACTAAATTATTTTGCTGCCAATTTGTCTATATATACTGTTTAGGTAAGGTTGAGAATTTTTTTTATAGCTGTCTCCTTTTTTCTCAATTCAGTGTGAGATGTGAGGATATTATATTGTGATTATTTTATTTTTTATTCAATTAGATGATCGATGAAATTAAATGTTGTTTTGAACATTTGATTACTTAATATCTTTAGTGTTGAAAGCCATAAATTTGAAATAATTGAAACATTTTATGATCTTTGTTTGAATAAAAAATCAGTTAAAATGCCATTTTCTTTTTTAGTTTTATATTTAATGTTATGATATCAGAGGTCTTACCTTGTTCAATTAGTGGTATTAGGTGCAATGTGATCTCATTGCACAAAGCCTTGAGTTATTATCTTCTCATTTTCTTATAAGTGAACACTTTATAAGTTCTGTTGCCTCATAATATTCATGATTGTTGATTAGTGTTATTGTAGCTTTGCAGCTTTGCCTAGCCTCTTCTTCAAAATTAAGCTCAGTGTAATTAATTTATTGTATGGGCAACTTCTAGGCTCTCATATGCCTAGATGGGCTCTAAGGAGTATGTATTGGGATTTGGTGATTTATTATTTATTACACCAATCAATCACTTTGGAATATTCATGCAACCGCTAAGTGGTAAGTTGTGAGATTGTTGGGTGGCAGGAAAATAAAATAAATAAATATTTTTTATTTATAAATGTCTATTTGCATTACTAATTTAAATAGGTAAAGTTAACCTAGAAGCATGGATATAGACACGGGACGCGGATATGGCATTTTTAAAAAAACTAGGATACAGATACGTCAAAGACATTTTAAATATATAATTTTTTTTTATATGATCATATAATAAAAATTTAACATTATTTCAATCAAAATTCGCATAAGAATATATAAATATCAACAATATTATTAAGATATCAAAATAACAAAGCCATTAAAAAAAATTCTTATCGACATCCACGATTCAAGTTCCGAAATAAATTTGTTAACTATTACATAAAACATATATCTATAACTCCATAGAAATGAGGAGAATACGAGAAAAAGAAGATATATGAAAAAAGAGAAAAAATTCCAAAAGATGTGTCCAAAAATGCCCCTAATGTGTCTAGGATATGTCCGAAATTCAGAAAAATAAAGACAAATTGAGTATTCTTTTCACGTGTCCGTGTGTTCTAGAAGTTAACTATATTAATGGTAAGTAACATACATGCAGTATCAATGCTTCCTCCCTCTTCTTTGGTGCATACTAAAAGTATGTGGGGCAGGAGCCTAACCTATGTGCGTGCTGGTTTTTTTTTTTGGTTTTTTTTTTTTTTTGGGGGGGGGGGGAGGAGAATTGCCAAAAAGAAAAATCTATTGATGATCTCACCCTCTTTTCTCCAATTGCATTGCGTTCATTAAATCTCTTGATGATTTGGTTAGATAATTGGATGCTTAATATTTGGGGTTGAGTGGGTACTTTTCTTCTTGTTACCAAACATTTCTAATGTATTTAAATTATGACTTGACTTGACATGTCTATGCATTCCTACGATTTGAAACTAAATCTAATAGAAGCATAATATCGAAAATTTTGAGGGTTTGAGACTTATAAATGCAAATTGCTCGTCTGTCTTACCTTCAATGCTAACACGCATCTAGTCACTAGTGTGTACCAGTGACCTCTATAGCTTTCTTTGGTCCCCTGGTGTTATAAAATTGATTACGCATGCTATTTGTGGTTCACACAAGTGCTCAAAACTCTAGAATGTTTAGACTCTCTCTCTCTCTCTCTCTCTGGTGCTTGCTTGTTTGTTTTGAGTGTGCAGCTGACAGCTGTTTCTGGCACGCGCTTGCTTTGATTGTGTGGCTGTGTGCATGACATAATAACGGGTAATGGTAACATACCCTGTCATGTCCTTATTGCGATCGGCTTGAGAGGCAATTAGAAACCCTAGGTTTAATCACTTCCTCTATCAAAACAACTTTTTAGGCTTGGTGATGTACTAACAAAATAAAATTAGTTTTTGGCCGACTTATTTCATCATGACTTTTAAGAAAGGGGATTGCTGGAGCAAGGCTTCTCGTGCATGACCCTTTGCTGATTGTTGCCTTGTCAAGATCTTCTGAAAGGTTGATGGAATTCCTCTTCCAAAAGGCTAACTAGTTGAAGTGTCTTTCTTCTTATTCTCCTCCATCTTCTCCCAGCCTTAGATTGTTGATCAGGGACGAGAAAGATTATTGAAAGCAGGGTTGGGAAGTGCCATTTCCACCTTTTTTTTTTTGCCATCCCTATTGCGTGCGCATGCTTGCTGTGATGTTGAATGAGACTGAAATTAGCATCTCAACTGAACTAGGCTTGGTTTTTGCATGCACTCTGACCCAGGCACTTTCAGTCACTTGTTGGTCCTTAAGGAATGCTGGAATTTATGCCGTGTTTGCTTCCCCTGATTCATTGGTTCTACAAAACAGGGTACAATAGAGCTCTGATGGTCTTTAATGATTCCCTCCATTATGTCATTGGGCTGCATAAGGAGCTTATATCTATTTTTCTTTATATTGTACAAGGATTAAAATTTCGTTTCTTTTCCATCGAAACGGCCGAAAGATTTCTGTTTCTCAGCGAACTGAAATGAAACACTAGTGGAGACTTGTTTTCATGGAAACAAAGTTGTTTCTGTGTAAACATACCGAAACTAGTGAAAACATACCGAAATAGTGGAAATATTTTTTTGTATCAGCAGTAATTATAAAAGTTGGTAAAAAATAATATGCATTTTTTTTTCAAATGAAGGAGGAAATTGAATGATTAATACCCAAAATTACAAGAAAATGTTTATATTTTTTTTCAAAATGGGTAGACAAGGAAAAGTAGTAGTAGAAATAAAATGTAGATAACAATTACAATTTATTTTAATACTTAGTTACTAATTATAATAGGTTTAAATCGCTATTTGTTCTACTTATTATTTTATATGTAACTTGTGTCAATTTGTCTAATTCATGGATATTACATAGTATATATCTATTATTTTATGATTTTGTCCTTTCGCGAGGGATGCTTGGAATCTTCTTCTATCCCTTCTTGGCTATTAATGGGTTATCCTAGCTACCGTCAAGGACTTATTCACGAGTTGGAGCTGCAGCAAGATCAGGAAGGATAAGAGAAGTGTCTGGAAAATGGATCCTTTATGCTTGATTTGGAGTCTATGGTGGGAAAGAACGCCAGAACTTTTGACGGAAAGGAGATGTCTAGTTTTGTTTTTAAAGATCTCTTTTTGCGTCTTCTCTATTTTTGGAAGGGAGAAGGCAATTTTTGTTCCTAGTTTCTTTTGTAGAGTTTTTGGGGGACATCGGGCTTTAGTTTTAGCTGCTCTCCTTTTGTATTTTTGGGTTTGCCCCCCTTGGGCACCTTTAATATAGAACTTTTTATTGATAAAAAAAAATTATGATATTGTATTTAATTATAATATTTTTACATATTTTATAACAAATAAATAATAATTTCATATTACATAAAAAAAATTAACTCTAAATTGTTTTATACTAGTTTTTAATTAATAAAGAGTTGTTGATATTAATGACTAATTTACATTAAAGCTTTCTTTCTTTAATTTCACCATAGTATATTTTTGTGTGGATGGACAAGTATCTTAAAACATTCCAATTAATTAATTATAATATTTATCTTCACATATTTGTATATTTTACTTTATATTTTCAAGGATTTTTACACATTTTAATTTTTTTTTTATTGTTTCCAACTTTTCACTATATTTCTGAAACGTTTCTAATTTTTAGGTGACCGAAACAATACTACGAAACAAAATCAAGAATGGCGAGATAGGATTCATGTAGCTGACCCCAAATAATAGGGATAAGGCTTTGTTGAGTTGAGTTGATTGTGATCCACACACCTACATACTTGCAATTTAGGATTGGGATTTGAATTTTGTGAATGCTGTGATTGAGATTCTTTATAGTTTTCTAATTGTGGTGAATGGGAAGATTATTTTGGATGGATCCCTAACACTCGTGGGATATTTGGAGTCATGTACATACTTTGATGAAGAGTGTCATATTCGTGTACTTACCTACTTCGTGTCCTTGTTTTCCATCCCACAAGTGGTGGTGGGCAAGCTGGAGAAGCTACAATAAAATTTCTTGTGGAGGAAAAGTGGGGAGGAATTCAAATTTCATTTGGTAGAATGGAAGAAGGTTTGCGCTCCAACAAAGAATGAGGGGCTGGGGGTTAGAGACCTTAGAATCTTTAACAAGGCTCTCTTTGGGAAATGGTTTTGGAAATATGAAATGGAGAGTTGGAGTCTTTGGAGGAGAGTAATATATAGCAATTATGGGTTTAACGAGGGAAATTGGCACACTCTAGGGAGGTGAGAAGCTCTTATGGGATGGGGGTGTGGAGGAGCATCCGACTTGGGTGGAATGAGTTTTCGAAACATATTAGAGGGAGGGTGGGTAATGGGAGGAGGGTCAGATTTTGGATAGACTGTTGATGCGAAAATTGGGCCTTTGCAGATGTTGTTGCCCAATCTTTTTGGAATTGCTTCAAACAAACAGACCTCAGTGGCAGATTGTTATGTAAGGATAGGAGAGGAGCTGGTTTGGGACATTAGATTTATCAGAGAGTTGTAGGATTGGGAAGTTGAGGAGATGATGGAGTTTTATGGCTTGCTCTCTAAATAGTGCATTCAGGAGGAAGACGAGGATCGATTATGGTGGATGGGGTCTAAGAAAGGAGAGTTTGAGGTAAAATCTTATTACAGTTTCATGAAGGATGAAGGAAGGAAGTTCTCTTGGAAAGAAGTATGGAAATCGAATGTGCCAACCAATGTAGCTTTTATGGATGGTGTGCAACTTTAGATAGGATTTTGACAATGGATAACTTTTGTAGAAGACGATAAATTGTTGTTAATTTGTTCAACTTGTGGAAGGCGGAGGAAGAGATTATCAATCCTTGCTCATCCATTGTCCAGATACATTAGCAATTTGGTTAATTTTTGATTGGTCTCTTTGGTGTCTGTTGGGTCATGCTATGGTCCATGTTAGAGGTGTTGGTTTTGTGAAGAGACAATATGGTCAGCAAGAGAGAGAGAGAGGGGCTTGTTTTGTGGCTCCATTGTGTTTATGGTGGAACATCTGGTTGGAAAGGAACTATAGAGTTTTGGAGGGGGTGGAGTCCTCAGTTTATACGCTAAAAGTTATTGTATTGAGCACCCTTTATTTTTGGTTATCAGGGGGTTCAACAATATCCACATGGAATTTTTGTATTTTTTGAACTCAGTAAGAGTATAGTTGTATTTTTTTTTTTTTGTATATAGGAACCCCCTTGGTGCCTTTTTATAATATATCTAAAAAAAATTACATGGTTCTATGCGGGGAGGATAGGATGGGGTTCCCATGGAAAGATATTTGGAAGGCTAATGTGTCTTCCAAGGTATTCTTCTTTGTCTAGACTACTGCGTTGGATACTATTTTCACTTTGGATAATTTAAGATGGAGGAAAGATGATGTAATTTTTTATATTTTTTTTTGGTAATTGTTGGGACATACCCATATTCTTTGTATTCTTTTGTAGATTTGGGTGATTTGAGTTATATACTTGTGGCCTAATCTTTTGGTGTCAGTCCTAATATACCCTTGTAGACATTTCAAGATTTTTTTGCGGGTAATTGTAGACCTATCAAGATTCTTTGTATTCTTTTTGTAATTTGTTTTGGGGTAATTTGAGCTGTATAGTTGGGGCCTAAACTTTCACTTCCGTATTGTTCAACATGCACAGTATTGCGTCCCCTTGGTGTTTTCTAAAATATTTTCTTATCAAAATAAATATAAAGGAAAAACATATATGTGACAAGAGGCATCCTAACTTCCTTGGTGTCTTTGGGAATATTTAGCGTGTTAATCCTCATAGTTTATAAAAAATGTTGCTGCAAACATCGATCTAAACGATGATTTTCTGTTGGACATGGAAGAGTTCAAGGCTGTTCGTGCCCGGGATGAGAAGGCCACCACGACTTTGAAGGCTCTCAAGAGCTCGTCCTGTTCAAAGTTGAATCGCGTAATCAATACAGTTTTGTAAAAACTCACCTGCCTAGTTTCGACCCGTAACTCTTTTCCCTTTATTTGAAGCACGGATTCGCTGGGAAGAATCTATAGGTCAGGGCCCGGGTACCACTTCACTAGGGTTGGGGAACTTTGCTTTGCGTTTTGTTTCCTGAACTCCTAAGGTTGCAAGTTGCACCCCTTGCATTTATAAATTAGGAACGATCTCTTGCTTGTTGACTTTGCGGTCTGCCATTCCATGGTTCAGGAGTCAGGCTGAACTCGTTGGCTCTATTCTCTTTTCGGTTGGAACCCGGTTTGAGAACGTTCTCTCATAGGTTCCTTACACCCGATTCACGATTTATTTTTGAGATTTTCTGTACTAGCACATTGCATAATGAAATAGGTGTAAACTAGCTATCAGGAAGCAGAACACATGACCGGACAGGGTAAACAAGGACATCATACTAAGCGACAGAAATCAGTAATAGTATAAAGCAGCAGTAAACAAAGACTGGTTGGGCACCACATACCTCGAATCAAGGGATTCATATAGCTGGAATGGTCCAACTGTTTGCACTGGAGCAATGTCAGTGAAATTTGGGAACTCGGTTGGACTTTTGCATAGGGTTATTAACTTAATAACCTTTTTGGGACTGAGGTGGGTGATTGTGATCTGTAGCTGCAGCTTTAGCTATTGAGATGGGGGTCTCATTGGTTAGCTCACTAAACACATTAACATTGATTTTGGGGCTTAGATACTGTAAACTTAATCCTATAGTTGTGAAGAAAAAGAGAGAGTACACATTGTTTATTGTAGCTATCAACTTACACATAGGATACAAAAGACACGGAAAAAACATAAACCCTTATCAAGAGAAAAAGACTAAACTATCCCTATTACTAATGATACTAATTATTCTAACCCCCCCCCCCCCCCGGGGCGGCGAGCAAACTCATGACGGGATAGCAAGAAGCATCAAGAATTTGACAAACAAATAGTGAAAGCGTTGAACAATGTGAGACTTGGTAAAGAAGTCGGTCAACTGCAATGTAGAAGGAAGAAATGGTGCCAAGCTGAAGATGATGATGCACAAAATGACAATCAATCTTGATATGCTTCGTACGCTCGTGGAAGACAGAATTGTGGGCGATTTGAATAGCACTCTTGTTATCACAGTGCATAGGTGTAGGAGTAGATAACAAAATGCCCAAATTTGCAAGCAACCATCGTAACCAAACTATCTCTGCGGTAGTGGTAGCCATAGCACGATAAGAATGAGCAACAACTGTTTGCTTCTAACTTTTCCCAGAAATAAGAGAGTCACGAAGAAAGACACAAAATCCGGTAGTAGACTCACGATCCATAGAATTTCCAGCCCAGTTAGAGTCTGAATATGCACGAAGCTCCAAGGGTGAGGAAGAAGAAAACAATAAACTTTGGTGTAAGGTTCCTCGAATATAACACAAGATGCGGAGAACAACAACCCAATGAACTGAGGTAGGGGAAGAAACAAACTGGCTAACCACATGAACAACATGAGCAATATCAGGCCGTGTAACAATAAGATACACCAAACTACCAACGACAGTACAGTATAATGTAGGTTCAGACAATGGAACCCCATAAGAAGAAGTATACTGAGTGTTGAACTCTAACGGAGTGTCGACAGACCAAGTATCTGAAAGATGAGCATTCTGAAGAATATCAGATGCATACTTAGACTGAGAGAGAAGATAGCCTTTAGGAGAATAAGCGATCTCAATACCTAAGAAATACCGAAGAGAGCCTAAATCCTTCATTTCAAACTGATGCTGCAATTGTGATTTCAACAGCAATATCCCAACAGTATCATCTCTAGTAATGATCATATCATCAACATAAAGTAAAAGAATAATATGTCCTGCTGAAGTAGAACGAAGAAAAAGAGCAGAATCATGGTCACTAGCCCGGAATCCCAAGCCATAAATGACAATAGAGAACTTGGAAAACCAAGCCCTTGGGGCTTGTTTAAGACCATATAAGGCTCTTTTGAGATGACACACCTCTCTAGGATTATGAGGGAACCCAGGAGGAGGAACCATAAAAACTTTTTTAGCCAGGTCTCCATTAAGAAAGGCATTCTTTACATCCATCTGTGAAAGACGCTAGTGACGAACAACTACCATAGCTACCAATGTTTGAACGGTAGTTATTTTGGCAACATGACATACATGACATAGAAGTGCCAAATGAGGAGAAACAATAGATCCAATCCCAGTCAAAGACATAGAAGTGCCATTGGCAGCAAGAATGGAGATAGAGGGAGGAGAAGAAGTAGATAGAAATAAAGAAGATTCACTAGTCATATATGGGTAGCACCTAAGTCAAAAACCCAAATGTTGCGAGATATACCTGAAGGCCTTGAAGAGAAGGAACCTGCAGAGAAAGAAACTGAAAGGGCATTAGGCTGATGAGAAGAAAGAAGCCTCTGCAACTGCTCAGCTATCAAGGAAAGTGTGGGAGCTGATGAGGACTCATCCACTGCTTGTGCAACTGCTGTAATGTGTTGATCCTTTCCTTTAGGCTGTTGTTGTTGCTGCGATCCATGTACTACCTTATTCACCAACGTAGGACATTGTGCCTTCCAATAACCCTTCTCATGGCAGAAGCTACATTCATTAATACTAAGTCGGAATTGATGCTTATTCTGTGTGCTATTCTGAGGCTTGGGAGAAACGGTCAATACTGTCTGAGAAGGTAATGGAAGAAGGCCCTTTTCAAGAAGAGTCTTGAGGCATACCTCTTCAGCAAGGAGCTCATTAACAGCGGAATCAACAGAAAGAAGTAGACTACAATGAAAAATGGAACCTCGTAGTCCCTCAAAATCATCTCTAGGAGCCATAAAAAATTGAACCAATCTTTGCTGCTCTCTATATGTGCAATATAGCTCATTAGTGCTCAGCCCTGTAGGCTCGGTAAGAGCTAACTGATCCTAAAACCCAGTCATAATCGAATAAAACTTTTGTATATTCTTGTCACCCTGACGAGCAGCCGATCTCATGCTCTAACTGATACCGCTTAGCAAAATTGGATTGTACAATCAATCTTGATAGGTATTCCCAAATCTACTTGGCTGTATCAAATTTAGCCAAATGAACACCGATGGACTGATCAATAGAATTATTAATCCAAGTGATAATTTTTGCATTGTTAACTTCCTAATTGGTTAGTAGTTCCATATAATTTTCTACCTTAGAATCAGAAGGAATTTTCACAGCCCCAGTAATGTATACTCAAATGTTCTTACCAAACAAAAGATTTCTCATAACATATGCCCAATAGGCATAGTTATCCCCAGTGAGTCTCATACTAATAGCTTGAAGGGAATCATAGTTGCTGCTTGCCATAGCCAATTGGGATACAGGACAACCCAAAAGAAAGAGGAAGAGCCAAACAGATGCCAATGAATGCAACAAAAACTCTAGCAGCAACAAAATAGCATTGGTATAGGACTGAAAACAACAAAGAACAATAGAGAACGTAGAAGAAGAACCAAACGGAGACTAATTGATGCAACTAAAACTCTAGCAACAGCCAAACAACATTGGTATAGGGCTAAAACAGCAACCAAACAGCAGCAAACACATCAAACTAAAATATGCCCAGCCGAGCTGCTCCAATTCTTTCTTTTTGACAGCAGATCTTGAATCAAACCAACATGGGCTACACAATCGAAGCTTTCTTAGCCCTAGATGCACCACTTCTGACATATTATAAGCAACAAAATCATAAAATCTGTTAAGATTCAACAGATCGCAAAATCTGAGTCCTTTATTCCAAAAAACATTCGAAAAATTGAAAATCCAATCAAACGAGCTCCAAAAATTTCAAAAAAAATATCAGAATACAGCCCATGGAGAGACAATCAGAACCCAAGAATTTTGGTGTTCATAGATGCTGATGTCAGCATGAAGTGGCATGATGTCAGCACCTCAAACCTTTCCGTTTTGCTCGCCAAAATTTCTGCAGTGTTATTATTCAAGTTTTGATCTTGATTTTGTTCTGATACCATGTAAACTTAATCATATAGTTGTGAAGAAGAAGAAGAAGAAAAAGAGAGAGTAGACATTGTTTATTGTAGCTATCAACTTACACCCAGGATACAAAAGATACGGAAATAACATAAAACCCTTATCAAGAGAAAAAGATTAAACTATCCCTATTACTAATGATACTAATTATTCTAACAGATACAATAAATGTTTAATCACCGTGTTTTAAGCTTATCTTTTAAAGAGGAGAAAATCCATTGAAAACATGGTAGCATTGATTTTTTTGAGAATTGATCTGGTTTGAAGGGACTGTTTAGGATGCTGTGGTTCTGATCTTCATGCTGGAACCAAGTTAAACTTCATACTTGAGGATTTTAATAAACAGCTAAATTCCCTACTATCAAAATTTATGTGCATGTCATGTTTTTTAGATTTATTCGGGAGTTTGAATTATGGCCTTCTAGGTAAGGATTGCATTTTTTTTGTCTCGTGACTTATGTGGGAAATTCTGATTCTATATGCCAGTTATCTAAATGTTATTTTTATTTTATTTAATGATAAAATGATTTTTTTAGAGCATACTACATAATTTTAACAAAAACCCTGTGTTATGTCATCAGGTCCATTTAATGGGTGGGGCACAGCAACATAGTTGATTTGCCAAAGTTCCAAAATTTTCTTTTCCTGCATCCTAGGTTAAAATGACAAGTATTCATAACATGCAATCCCCAATATGGTGCGTCACCCTTTTTGAAATATCCATGAACAATACATATTTTGCGGATGTCCTAGGGGTGAATTGGAATTATTCCTCCCTTTCACACATGTTTGTCAGACATCCTGTTTACATGCCCATGTCTAGTCATGCCTGGCATTTGCATAAAGTTCATATTGCTCTCTGATGGGGGAATATGTTAAAATTCCAACATGTTGGTCCTTTCTGTAAAGCTAGGAATTTTGGTAAGGGAATGGATTTTGACTTGAAATGGTGAGAAATGATTGATATTTGATGGTTTTGGGGAAGGATAATGAAAATTTGAATTCTGTTGAAATTTCTGTTTCGTATGGAGGCAAAGTGTCTCACTGATTCTTTGGAAAAGTATTTAAAATCAGTCTTTTTATCTTGATGGGTGTTTAAGTGCAGAGAGACTAAGGAAGATGAAATTTTTGGTAGTGTTTGATTGGATACATTAGCCTCCACCGTCCATCTGGTATTTGCCCAACATGTTCAGATTGCTGTGAAGAAAGAAGTCATGGTTGGCCATAATTATTCCAGGTTGGTTGGCTGAGTGTGTGATCTTGCTGTTTTTTGAGAGATTTTTGGGTTGAGTCTTTGGACATACGTTGCAGTTCTTCTGCTGGCTTAGTTTCCATAGAAAATTCGGAGATGGAAAGGGTCAGCTCTTAGTAATTCTGACTCTAAGCAAAATCCTTCACTCATTTTTTTTCCTCACAAAATTTATCAGAAGATCTCCAGTGCAATCCAAAGTAGCTTTTGTATCCAAGTGGCAGAGATAGACAAGTAATATACATCTCTTTGCCCGAATCCCAACTTCTTACAATGTTCGTGACCAATTGTTTCCTGACAGACCAGTAGTTATGCTATATTTTTACTGTATTTGTGTCGAAGAGAGAGACAAAAATCCTAGTAAGCCTGCTACTACTGATAACTTCTCATGTAATTCCTTAAAACACCTCATTACTAGTGTTAAATATCCCTAAGATAGCCCTTGCTGAAAAGAAACATTGGAAAACCCTCGTAAGTTAAAATATGACTCTAATTAACAAAAGAAAGAAACAAAAACATAAATAAAAGGAAAAAAGCTGCTGTAAATAATCAACTAGGGAGTTCGCCTAATCTTCCCTTGCACTTTAATTGCTTCTGCCTTAAAAATGTAGTCAACTTTGGATGACATTTGTTAGAACTTGAGGATCGGAGAGAGAGAGAGAGTTGAAACTGCACTAAACATTGAAATGGATAATCAAGCATGATGTTTGCTCAGATTGGGGGAAAATCTTTCGATATTCTTCATGAGTTGGACTCGTCGGGCGAGGTATTTCAGATTGTAGAAAGAGGGTTCGAAGTGGTTCGGAGATTATGGGTGTTGAGAGGGGAGTTAGAATGGATATGTAACATTTTGGAGTCATGTTCGTCAGGAAACAGAAGGCTGGTTTTCCCTCTTGGTCTGCACGGGAAACGCCGGAGTCTGTATCTGAGGAAAGGCTCAAACTGGAAGGGGTGTTATATGAGAATTGAAAGCAGATCTCAGAAAGGGATTAGGTCCTTATTCTTGCTGGAAGTGAACGCGAACGGAGGATGGGCCATCTACGCCCAAGCTTTCAGGACGCTTGGTTTATCACACCCTCGTTCCCCTCCGCCTCAGAAAGGCTCTTACTTAGAAATATGCAGAATCGGTGAATGGCCAATGGATCCCGTACTGGTGAAATCGAGGCAGGGCAGTGGCTGTGAAGATATAGAAATACAAGTGAGTTCGTGTGCGAGTCGACTCAATCATCTTCGTCGATGCTTGACTGGCCGTTTTGGGGACTTGAACACACCAGTTCCGGACATTTTAAAGGTTCAAAGATGGGCTCTCAAACAGTGGGGCATCCAAGCAGGTCTGAAGGTTTTCGAATTGAATGGTGTTTGGTTTCTTTTTGAGTTACCGTCGGAAGAGGTGGCTTCGAAGATTCTCAGACGCCGGAACTGGACTTTTGAGGGGCTTCCTCTACATCTGCATCCTTGGACCCCCTCGGGATGCTGTCTGAGGACGAAGGCAGAAGGCTCGATTTGGCTCAGGTTCATGGGGCTACCAGCCTTCCTCTGGAGTACGGAGGTCTTCAGGGAGCTGGGAAATCACTGTGGACGCTTCGTGAAAGCTGATGAAGCCACTGTCGAGCGTCGTCACTTGCGATGGGCAAGAATATTAGTGAAAGGCAGATCGGAGATGATTCCTGCCTCAATCAGTATAAAATGTGGACCATGGTCATTTTCGATTCCAGTGTGGTCGGAGGCAGGACCATCGTGCTCGGAGGTGGGAACTCGTCAGTCGGAAGTTGCTGTGACAGTCGGCGGAGACGGAAGGGACGAGGTGGACGTTCACGCGCCTGGGGCGCGTTCATTTCCGAACCTCGTCTCTGACAAGAGAAATCCACGTGGCGTTCAGCGGAGGGCTTCGTATCCTCAGGGTGCAGGCAATTCAAATTTCAAACCGTCTTTATACGACAGAGGCATTTCGAGTGCACGAGGGTCACGTGGGAGACAGAATGTTCTAGAAGGGCAGAGTAGTAAGGGGAATGTGGGCTGCGGTAATTCCTTCTCCAGCCATGATGGGTCGAGTGGGCTGGGTCATTTCCATCATAAAAGAAACACTAACAGAGAACAGGGGCTTCGTTCCAAGACCGGGGCCCATCTTGATGGACTGGATCAAAGACGTTTGGTCGTTCAAGCCCAAAGTCGAAGATGTCCACATAGAGGGACTGGGCCGGCCCAGATCAAGGCTGATAAGCTTCAGCCCAGGTCGGGACGCACTACATCTCTCGGTGGAGACGTTAAATATCATTCAACGGTGGGTTTGGGCTTCTCATCTAAACCTGCTGCTGTTGCTATACAAAAAGATTTCAGAGTCTTGGAGCCTGGCAGGAAGGAGAGAAATGGAGGCAAAGGGAAGCAGATAGCAGTGGCAGCGACGGAAGACTTCATTTCCGAGGGGCTAGTCTCAGACAACAGCAGTATGCTTGATGAAAGTGAGTTTCTAAAATATATGGAAAACAGTTACTGCAAAGACGACAGGCAGAGTGAATGGTTTACGGAATGTTCCCTAGCTGCAGAAGTGGAGGCCCTTGCAGTCCAGGAATTGCAGACAGCCCAGGATTTGCAGGCAGTCCCACTAGAGCCGAGGGAAACAGATTTGATGCTGCATCAGGAAAGTTCTGAGTTTTTGGAAGTTTACAACCCTTTAGCTATGGTGCTGCCGGAAGGCTGTTCTCATAGGGACACTCAGGAGCAGGAAGGCTACCCAGCAGAGTTCCTCTGTCATCAGCAGACTGTCACAGAGGGTTGGGTTCTCAGAAAATTGGGGAAGGTAAGTAAAGTGTTGGGAGTTCCATGTGTAGGATTCGAGGATCGCTTGATGGATCTTTTTAGAGAAATCATTCTGCGTAACTCGCTGCCAAAACCTGGTCCTGTGGAGAAAGACAGTAAGGAAAAGTCAGTGAAAAGAATGCAACGGGTCATGAAAGAATTGTCATGCTCTGTTAATTACGAGGGGAGTAAATCGACGGTGGCCTTAGTGGAAGGCAGCGGAAGGTTCTAACAGGCTCTGTTCCATGAATTTAAAAATTCTAACTTGGAATGTGAGGGGGTTGAATGATACGGACAAACGGGCAGTCGTCAAAGGATTGCTTCAAGATTGGAGGCCAGATGTCATTTGCTTTCAGGAGACTAAGATGGAGAGTATGTCGCCAAGGGTCGTCCGTTCCATTTGGGGTTCTAGATGGGTGCAATGGGCTGCTCTTAATGCCCAGGGAACTGCTGGAGGAATCTTGGTGGCTTGGGATTCCCGAGTGGTCCAGTGTGAGGAGCAAAAAGTTGGAGTGTTCTCTTTGATGTGCAAGTTTAAGATGGTTTCTTCTTCTTTGAGTTGGGGTTTTGGTGGTGTCTACGGCCCTCTTACTGATGGTGCTAGGAGGCTGTTTTGGGAGGAGTTAAATTTGGCTCTTTCTTCTTGGCATATCCCTTGGTGTCTTGGGGGGGACTTTAATGTAGTGCGAAGTCCGAACGAGAGACTGGGAAGTGGAAGTTTTACCTCGGCTATGAGAGATTTTAACGCTTTCATAAACTCCCAAAGCTTATTGGATCTTCATCTTGAGGGGGGGCGGTTTACTTGGTCTCGTGGAAGTCACCGTCCTGCTATGTCCCGGTTGGATAGATTCCTGGTGACGCACAATTGGGAAGACAACTTTCCGGGTATCTCCCAAAAGTGCTTGCCAAGGCCGTGTTCCGACCATCATCCGATCATGCTTTATAGTGGGGGCTTTAGTGCAGGAAGAAGCCCCTTTAGATTTGAGAACATGTGGCTTGATCACGAAGGTTTTGTGGATTTGGTGAGGCATTGGTGGGCTTCTTATGTTGTGTCAGGGACCCCAAGCTTTTGTATTGCTAGAAAGCTGAAATTCCTTAAGGAGGACCTAAGAAAGTGGAATTGTGATGTTTTTGGCTCAATTCAGGTTAGGAAGAAGTCCTTGTTGAATAAGCTGATGGAGTTGGATGAGGAAGACCAGCGGACCCCTCTTAATGCAGAAAGGAGGGGAGAGAGAGATGGTCTTAAGGGTCAAATTGGGCAGATTCTCAGGATGGAGGAAGTTTCTTGGAGACAGAAGTCTCGTGTCATATGGCTTAAAGAAGGAGATCGCAATACAAAATTCTTCCATAGAATGGCTTCTGCCCACTACAGGAGGAATAGAATCTCTTCTATTGCTATTAATGATCAAGTACTCGATGAGGAGGAACCTATCAGATCGGGCATCGTTGACTTCTTCTCTAATCTTTACACGGAGCCGTGTAGTTGGAGGCCGGGGGTGGAGGATATGCTTTTGTCTAGGTTGAACGTTGAGGACGCTTCCAACCTGGAGGCCCCCTTCTCGGAAGAGGAAGTGGAGAAAGCTCTTGCGGTGTGCAATGGGGATAAAGCCCCAGGTCCTGATAGCTTTACTATGGCCTTTTTTAAAAAATGTTGGGATGTGGTGAAATCAGATGTGATGGAGGTTTTTGGGAGTCTTCATAGGAAGGGGGGCTTTGAGCGTAGCCTCAACGCTTCTTTTATTGCCCTCATTCCTAAGAAGAATGGTGCCGTTAACATTAAGGATTTTCGCCCGATAAGTCTTGTTAGCAGTGTCTACAAATTGATTGCAAAGGTTCTATCCCTAAGACTGAAAAGAGTTATGGGTAGCATTATCTCTCCATCCCAAAACGCTTTTGTGGAAGGCCGGCAAATACTAGACGCGGCCCTTATCGCAAATGAGTGCATTGATTCCAGGATGAAGCAAAAAAGGAATGGGCTCGTGTGCAAGTTGGATATGAAGAAGGCTTTTGACCATGTTAGTTGGGATTTTCTGTTGAGAATGTTGGATAAGATGGGTTTTGGGGGTAAATGGCGGCAGTGGATACAGGCGTGTATCGCCACAGTTTCTTTCTCGGTCCTTGTTAACGGCTCTCCGGCAGGTTTTTTTAGTTCCTCCCGAGGCTTGAGACAAGGGGATCCTCTTTCCCCCTTCCTTTTTGTGATAGCTATGGAGGCCTTGAGTTATTTTATGAGTCGGGCGATGGATGTGGGTCTCATCAGAGGCTTTCATGTGTGGGGGGCAGAAGGGATGGAGGGGTCACTATTTCCCATTTGTTGTTTGCTGATAATGCCATCATTTTTTGTGACCCTTCGGTGCGCCAGCTTCGCTTTATCAGATGTGTCCTTGTGTGTTTTGAAGCGGTGTCAGGGCTGAGGATTAATCTTGCCAAGAGTAGCATCACCCCGATTGGCCAGATCCAGGAGATGGATGTCTTAGCCGGTACTCTGGGCTGCAGAGTGGACTGCCTTCCTTTGGTTTATTTGGGCCTTCCGTTGGGTGCTCTCTCGAGATCTGTAGGGGTTTGGGATCCTGTGGTTGAAAGGTTCTTTACTAAGCTTTCAGGTTGGAAAGGTCAGCTCCTTTCCAAGGGAGGCAGGCTTACTCTTCTGAAGAGTACCCTGTCCAATCTTCCTACTTACTTCATGTCCCTCTTCTCTATGCCTAAGACCGTCAGCAGAAGATTGGAAAAGATTCAGAGGGATTTCCTTTGGGGCCACAACAGCGACTACAGGAAGATTTATTTAGTTGCTTGGGATAAAATTAAAAAGCCAATGACTGCTGGGGGATTAGGGGTGAAGGACTTGTGTTTTTTTAACACAGCCCCTCTTGGAAAATGGTTATGGAAATTTGGGGAAAGTGATAGAGAGCTTTGGAAAGATATCATTGTTTCCAAGTATGGGTGTGCTGACGGGGGGTGGTGCTCGGGCAATCCTAGAGGCCCGAGGGGTTGTGGGCTTTGGAGCAGCATCAGAGGTTCCTGGCGGATCTTTAAGGATAGATGCTCTTTTGTTGTTGGGAACGGCGAGCGTGTAAAGTTCTGGGATGATGTCTGGGTTGATGTCAAGTCTCTAAGGGTGAAATTTCCTATGCTTTTCAACCTTGCTTGCAACAAGGAGGCCTGGGTGTCTGAGTGTATGGAAAGTGTTGGGAATGAGACCATATGGACCCCCCGTTTCAGGAGAGATCTTTTGATTGGGAGCTTGACGAGATGAGCTCTTTCCTTGGTCTCCTCAACAATGTTAGGGTCATGGAGGATAGGGAGGACAGGAGAATTTGGAGGCCGGACAAGAAGTCCTTTTCAGTTAGATTGTTTTACAAGAGCATGTTCAACCCGGACAATCTGCCTTTCCCTTGGATGCTAACTTGGCACTCAAAGGCTCCCCCAAAAGCTTCCTTTTTTGCTTGGGAAGCCTCTTGGAAGGCCATCTTAACCACGGAAAACTTGAAGAGAAGGGGTTTTCTTTTGGTCAGCAGGTGCTACCTTTGCAAGTATAATGAGGAGAGTGTGGATCACTTGCTCATTCACTGTAACGTTTCTTGGAGTTGCTGGAACCTTGTCCTTAATTTGTTTGGCCTTTCTTGGGTCATGCTAAGCTTAGTCAAAGACCTTTTGATGTCTTGGGAAGGGTGCAGGCTGCCCTTAGGGATTAAGAGGATTTGGAATTTGGCCCCCATTTGCCTTATGTGGTGCATTTGGACTGAAAGGAACAATAGGGTCTTTGAAGATAGGGAGCTTTCCCTTCCTTTCTTTAAGGATGCCTTTTTGCGTTTACTATTTTTTTGGGCTAACGAGGCTTTTCCTATAAATGTCACTTCTTTTGTAGATTTTTTGGGTTCTCTTAGCCATATGTAATCTTTTGGGGTTTTTGCCCTTGTAGCCTTTCTTGGGCTCATATATATAACATACATGTCTTACTTATCAAAAAAAAAAAAAAAAAAAAAAAAGAAATTAGAAAAATGAGAATAAATTAATTTGTGGCCCTATTTTGTTTTGGAACTCCTCTCTTATCCCAGTGTTTGTAACCTGAATCGGCATCGCTTCTTGCTGCATCTTTTGTACTGGAAGAAGAGATATTATTATGTTGTTGAGGCTGATCACTAATATGTTCGAGTGCAAGTTGTTAAAGACGCATGGATATAAGAAGAAAGGCTTTAACAACATGTCTGGCTGAGAAACTAATATGATCATTATGTTAATACATCCAGACTCTGTACAAGGACTGATGAGGATGCTAAGGCAAAGCAAGTAGGAAATATGAAGAACTTGTTAATGTAATATATGTTGATGCGGTTGGTCACAGGCATTTTTATGAGACCAGGTTGTAACAGAAGCATGGATTGATAATAAATGTTTTTGCATGATATTCGCTTGAGATAATAATATAATTGTTGCGATAATAATATAATTGTTGCATCAGTAAATCCCTTGACTGTGTAAAAGATTGATGAGGAAGCTAAGGGAGAGAAATATGGGAAGTATTACAAAATTGAGAACTAATAAACTACTATGAATGTCATGGAAATAAAAGACTCACCAAATTTAGTATCATATAAGGTCAGGTACTGCATTGTGATCCTTCCTCTTGTAAATGGTAGAGAAGCACTCAAGATTGAATGGTATTCTGGAATAAAATGCAGTAGTTATGTGACCTCTAAAAGGTAAGGGTGAAAACTTCAAGCAGGCGTATATATTCTGGGAACTACGGTAATGGGGATTTTATGTAGATCAGGAAGGGACCCACATGCCGGTTATGTTTCGGTTCTATGTTAGGCAGGAAAAGATGCAGGATGAAGGATCTCAAGGAATAATTCTGTATTTTTAAATATTCATTTATTTTTTAGGGATGGTGATTTCTTTATTTTGGGGAATTGCCACAGAGACTATAATGTAGTGGATTTTCTCTTCCAACATCATTTGGTGAATTTTTGGATTATCAATTCTCTCTCTCTCTCTCTCTCTCTCTCTCTCTCGCGTTTACCCTTTCTTTCTTTCTTCTTCTTCTCCTCTCCTTTATCTTGCTTCTCTTTCCTTATCCTTCATCAGGATTACTTTTGGCTAATTATTGTTTTGAAATGTTTCTGAGAACTTTTTTCTTGAGCAAATACAGTCTGTATCCTTGTCTAGTTACATGTGTATAATAATTTTAACAAGCGTCTTTTACTAGGAAAATTGAGCATGTCAATGTTTATATAGATTTCAAAGCTTTATATTGCTTTTAGAACTAAGCTGTGGATTTCACTGCTCAAATTCTGATGACAGAGTTTCTCCATCAGTAATTCATTTAAGCAGGATTGGGCTGGAAGTCTCGTACAGTGTATAAAATCACAAGAATAAATTTTTGTACAGTGTATAAAATCACAAGAATAAATATTTGTGGGGCATCAATTGTTTCCTTGAAGCATCATCAGGGTGTGTTTGAAACCATAAGTCTAAGATGTTTGGAGCTGATAAAATGGACTGTGGAAGTACATATACTTAAAAATGTTCAGTAGACACATCATACCTAGGTGCCAATCACCAATCCATGGGGTTGACTTGTCGAACCTTATTTAGTTATTGTGTTGTTTACAATTGAAGGAATGATATTGAAAACTTGGGATCTGGTGTGGGCTGCACATCTTATCACTAAGGCTCATACTTAGATTGGGATCTTATTACGAAGTCATCAGTCATTAAATAGAGTCTTGTCTATATTCTCTTGCTTGGCTGTATTGGACTCTCTAAATTAATGAAAAAAGGTATTAAGAGCTTTTTCTTGCTTTTTACTTGGTCATCTATAACATCAAATTTTTTCTTGTGTTAACAAAATTCCTTTGGGAGTCAGCAATGTCATGCAAAGCGAATCAACAATTTCCTTTGACAAAATTATTCTCTTCTAGTGAAGGGTATTGCTTTCATACTCTTTAGCACCTTTTGGCCAAGGAAAGCATGAAGCTTGATGTACCATTTTTGAAAATATTAGATATATATATTCTTCTTTTTACAAGTAAGTTTTGTAACAAGGCTTTTGTTGATGGATATTAATAAGCTTGTTTTATGTACTTTGAATACTAATTGAATCCTGCTGATTATTCTTTACCTATTATTCACTGATTGCTATAGTAGTGTGTTCCATCTCCTTTTGCATCAGTAAAACAGTAAAATAGAATTTCTGTTGTGTCCAATGTTTGCGTGCGTGCCCCACTCCAGATCTTGTGTGTTTCTAAATGTTGTAAAATTAGTGTTGTTTTTCTCTCTTCTTCTTTCTTTCTGCATTTTGTGTTAGTTGTTACCTTCTTCCCTGGAAAATGTAAAGATCTGATTGTGTATCAATTTTAGCTAACTTCCAATGTCAAATCTCAACTATTAATCTGTCGTCTGTTAGTTTGCTGTAAATTCATGTTATCTTATTGTTTTGCATTTGACTTAGATATTAAAATGGATGACTAATAGTATTGTTCTTTCTGCTTGAAGGTGGGCCCCGGTGAGGTAGATGACGAGCTAGAGGAGGAGGTAGGAACAGAGTGTGCCAAGTATGGGACGGTAACTCGGGTGCTCATATTTGAGATAACAGAGCCAAATTTCCCATCCGAGGAGGCAGTTAGAATCTTTGTGCAGTTTGAGAGAGCAGAAGAAACTACTAAAGCGCTTATTGACCTTGAAGGTCGTTTCTTTGGGGGTAGAGTGGTGCATGCCTGTTTCTATGATGAAGAGAAATTCAGTAAGAACGAGTTGGCTCCAATGCCAGGGGAAATTCCTGGCTACCCTTGAGAAAACAGTGAAGTTTAAGATGTGAGTGAGTCATATTTGCCTCATTTATGTGAACTTTTGTTGACAAATGTGAGAATCTAGCGGTGATGCTGATGCATGTAGCATGTAAATTTGGACTAAGCTTCTGTTTTTGAGTCTGGGCAGTTGGTTCTGTTTCATGCATGTAACATTAACAGGGCATTGTTACAAGTAGTTGAATACCCATTAGAAACTTTTTGCAAAATTTGCAGACTAGTCAATTTCTAACAATTAGTGGAGATGTGATCTATTTGTCTTAATTCTGTAATTTTATCATTGTGTGTGTGTGTGTGTGTGTGTGTGAGAGAGAGAGAGAGAGAGAGAGAGAGAGAGAGAGAGAGAGAGAGAGAGAGAGAGGGCCTCTATGTAGAACAAAATAGGCTCACGGCAACCTGTAACAGGAAATAACAAACCAGCTAACAGAAAATAGACGAACCGTAAAAACTGAATACGCCAATCAGGATGTCTCAAAATGTTCAACTCAACAAAGTCTTTATCTCAATTTTGAGATTTGGTTATATGAATTTTTTTTTATTTAAGGTTAATTCTTTTTGTTAGATTATACATTATCATATCTTTCTTAACTATACTTGTCAAAGTTATTTTTGGTCGTCCTCGCTACCTAATATGACTTTCAATATTAATCATGTCACTCTTTTTTATTGGTCTCTGTTTTACATGATCATATCACCTTACGTGTGTTTTATCATTTTATCTCTTATAGGTGGTACTCTTATCATTTTTCGAATATGTTCATTCTTAATTCTATATTTTCTTGTTTTACTGCATTCACCTTAGCATCCCCATTTCGACTACACTGATCTTATTAATAAATTGTTTCTTAACTGCAACATTTTGTTTCATACAACATAACTGGTCTAATACCTGTTCTATAAAATTTATCTTTTAATTTTAAACGTATACACGTCGATCGCACAATACTCCAAAAGCACTTCTCCAGTTAATCCATGCTGCTTTAATTCCTTGAGTAACATAATCTTCAACTTCTCCCTCTAGATGAATAAGTGAGCCTAGATAACATAATTTTTCTTTTTTTATTTCCTCTTGATTTTCATCTTTCACTTCATCCTTGTTTGTCTTACTAGTTTTACTAAAATTACACTCAAGATATTCAGTTTTTGTCTTACTTATCTTGAATCCTTTTGATTCTAAAGTCTCTCTCTAAAATTTTAATTTATCATTTATTTCTCTCTTAGTTTCATCAATTAAAACAATCTCATCAGTAAAAAACATACATTATGGAACTTCATCCTGTGTATGCTTAGTTAGCTCATCCATTACTAAAACAAAAATGAACGGACTTAATGTTGACCCTTGATGTAGGCCCACTGTGATCGAGAATTCACATGTTTCTCTTATAGTTGTCCTTACGATAGTGACCATCCCATTATATTTATATCTTTTATTGTTTTGATATATCATTTTGTAACCCATTTTTTTTTTTAAACCCACCATATTAAATCTCGAGGAACCCTATCATATGCTCTCATCATATGCTTTCTCTAAATCGATGAATACCAAGTGAAAATCCTTCATCTTTTCTTTATACCTCTCCATAAGTATTCTTAATAAGTAAATAGGTTCACTTGTTGATCTCTCTGGCATAAACCCAAATTGATTCTCTGATACCGTTGTTTCAAGTTTTAATCGGTGTTTGATCACTCTCTCCTAGAGTTTCATAGTATGACTCATTAATTTAATGACACAATAATTTGTGTAATTTTGGATATCCCCTTTATTTTTGTATATAGGTACTAAAATACTTTTTCTCCACTCATCATTTATTTTCTTAGTTATTATGATCTTATTAAACAAATTTGTTAACCAAGACACATCCACCTCACTTAAACACTTCTAAACCTTAATAGGAATACCATCCGGTCCTAAAGCCCTATCACTTTTCATTTTTCTCAAAGCTTTTGTTTTTACCTCGGACACTCTAATCCTACGAAAAATATATCTTCCATATTACTTAAATAGTTATCTACACTAAAGTTTTCTATATGATTTTCATTTAATAAATTTTCAAAACAACTTTTATATCTACCTTTAATTTCATCATTATTCATCAAGATTCTTGAATATTCACTCTTTATGTATTTAATATTACTAAAATCTTTAGTTTTCCTATCCCCTGTCTTAGCAAGTTTGTATATGTTCTTCTCTCCATTTTTTGTACCCAATTTGTTATAAAAATCATCATATGTGTTAGCCTAATGGTTTTCAACTAAGGCATCTCAGTAATTTTGATGATAACAAGACATTGTCCATGTGGACTAATGTTTCATTCTAGTGACGATGCAACTATGTCATCTGGGTCAAAGAAAATTGTTGACCAAGAAATGATGAAGTCCATCAAGTTTGAGGGGTCCACTCAAGTACAAGCTTCAAAGCCAAAATCCAATCAAGTGGAATGATCTAATGATGATCCAAGCAAATGGACACACTCAAGCCCTAAAAATCAAGACAAGTCAAAAAAAGACTTTTTATTGTTCTTTTTTGGGTTTTGAGTGATTTAGGATTAGATTGATCATTAGTCATAAGCTCTTAATATTTAAAATGATCAACTAGAACCAATCCTAAAATGATTCTTCAAAACAACACATTACTCTACTTCAAGTTTTGAAAGATAAAATATTTTTGAAAATGGAACACTGTGAAAAATAAGCAAGAAGACCCTTTTTATCAAAATTAGTCGACTGATTCTTAAAGCTTATTTTTACACTGAACAAACCAGTGGACTAGTTCTTAGAACCAATCGACTGAGTTACCATTTCATGTACACATCTTGAACACATTATCTAAAATAGTCTACCTAAAGGAAGATTCAATCGTCTAACTTTTAAAGGCCAGAAAAGTGTACATTAGAATCAGTTGACTGACTCTAAGAACTAGTCAACTGATTATTCTTGAATACATGAACCTCAAACCATTTGGATAAATTAGTTGAGCTGATAAGTCAATTGGATCTTGATCCAGTCTATTGATTTTTTCGATTTGGTAATTGAAAATTCAAATTTTAAATAGATGAAAAATGAGAGAACGACTTTTTTTGAAATACAACAACTATATTCATTCGAGGGCTATAAATAGAGGTTTTCTAAAGCATTTACTGCTATCTCTTTACAAGCTTTCACTTCTACATCTTTATTATTGACTTTAGATATGACCATTGAAAACCTAAATCTAAAAGTTCTACTTATCTGAAATACTCCGAGCTTACACTTAATCAATTTATAGAAAGTGAGCATTTATTTCACCAATCTACTCTTGAAGAGAGTGCTTGTTGGTAAACAAATTTTGTATCTTCTCATTATGGTGAGATTTACGGGTAGGTGCTACCTTTGTGAGGCAAAATGGGATAATTTGCTGGGCAAAGAGCTAGGAGCTCTTGTTATAATGGTTTGACCTCCATTTGCAAGGAGATCAAAATAGTGGAAAAACTAAAGTAGGGATGCTTGAGTCAAGGATGTAGGAAGTTTTTCAAACCTCATAAAAATAAATGTGTTTTCTCTTTCTCTCTCTTTACTCTTTTACATACTTGTGCATTTCTTGCATTCATTTTTAAAATTTGTAAAATTCATCAATATTTGCAAAATACCCTATTCACCCCCGCTCTAGGGTAAATATCTGGGAAACAAGTGGTATTAGAGTATCGTCTCTTGCAAAATAGAGTTAACACTCTAAGAGAAAAGATATGAAAAATACTAAAGGAACCGTCTTTGCCGAAGGACAATCGACCTCTATTATTTAATGGCCAAAACAACACTTTTTGGAAGACTAGAATACAGATTTCTTTTCAAGCCTTATACTATGAAATATGGAAGGTCATTGTAATATGTAGGATGAAAGTTCTACTAGCACCACCAAGGTAGCTAAGGGAGAAAAAGAATGGGATGAAAATGATCTCAAACTCATTTAAATAAATGCCAAGGGCATGAATAACTTATATTGTGCCTTAGAGGCAAATGAGTTCAATAAAATCTCTGCTTGCGAATCCGCAAAGGAGATATGGGATAAACTTGAGGTTACCTACGAAGTACTAATAAAGTCAAAGAGTCAAAAATTAGCATGATAGTTCATAACTATGAACTATTTAAAGTAGATGCTAGTGAATCTATTCCTAAAATGTTTACTCGTTTTATTAATATTATTAACTCTTTGAAAGTTCTTGGCAAGAGCTATATTAATGTCAAGATGGTGAGAAAAATCCTTAGGTTTCTACCAAGAATGTGGGAAGCCAAGGTGACAACCATCCAAGAAGAAAAAGATCTCAACAAGCTAAGCCTTGATAATCTTCTTGGATCTCTCATGGCCCATGAGCTTACCATAAGAAGCCATGAAGAAGAGAGCTAGCAAAAGAATAACCTTTCCCTAAAATCTTCATATCATAAAAGTGAAGAAGAAGAAGAAGAAGAAGAAGAAGAAGAAAAAACAGATCAAGGAAGTTATGAAGATTTAGCATTCATCACATGAAAATTCAAAAGCTACCTAAGACGGAAGCAACAAAAGGGGAATCAAGCAAGAAAGAGTCTTTAACTTGCTACCAATGTCTAGGACATATAAAGACGGAGTGTCCTTAACTAAAAAGAGAAGGAATGAAAACCAAAAAGAGGGTAATAAAAGCTACTTGGGATGATTTGAAGGAAGAATCAAGTGACTAAGAAGTGGCCAACTTTTGCTTCATGGCTCAAGAATATAATATAAACTTTAACCTTGACCCATTTCCTTTTTATGAAGAATTACAAAATTCCTTTGAGAAATTGCATGAGGAACTTGAGAAAATCCTTTTTAAAAACAAGGATCTTAAAAATAAAATTTCTTCTCTTTCAAATGATCAAAATGAAGTTTTAAAGAAAGAAAACTATTCCTTATATTTAAAAAATAAGGATCTTGAGGAGGAAAATTCCTCTCTAAAAAAGAAGGTGGATGATCTAAATTTCACTATAAGAAAATTTTCAAAGTGTAGTGAGATTTTAGATAAGATCATCTCACAACAAAGATGTTTCTTTGATAAAGCGGGTTTGAGATATAATGCTTATACCAAACAAAATTCTTACCGAAACTTCTTTGTTAGAGTCTCTAGTTCCAATGCAATTATTCATGCACAATTTTCAAGAAAATTTAAAAAGGCATGAAAGATAAAGGTAAAATGATTTGGGTTCCAAAAGGAACATGCTTACCTAAGATTAACACACAAGGACCTAAAAATGCTTATGTGCCAAAAGGAGTTACTTGAGTTGCTTTTGTAGGTGTACTTGAAGTCTTCCTCAAGTAATAATAAATGGTTACTTGATAGTGGATGCTCAAGGCAGATGACCGGAGACAAAGCCAAGTTCAAATCTCTCACTTCAAAAGATGGTGAACATGTGAGTTTTAGAGACAACTCAAAAGGTAAAATCATAAGCATTGGAAGTATAGGTAAAAATTATTCTTTATCTATTGAAAATGTGATTCTAGTTGATAGCTTGAAACATAACTTCCTTAGCATTAGCCAACTATGTGATAAAGGCTATGTTGTTATTTTTGAAGCCAAGAAATGCAACCATGAAAATATATTATTTGTTGCATATAGGGATAACAATATTTATTGCATTAACTTTGATGATATTGCATCACAAAATGTTAAATGCTTTGCGGTCATAAATGAAAATAGTTGGTTATGGCATAGGAGACTAGGTGTAACATCTCGGCCCAATTAAGTGAAACAATTAAGGATAATGATGATTATCACAAGTTAATTTGCTTATTAACCATGTGAATTTTAATTAAGACTAGTAGTTCGTAAATATGAAAGCGAATGTATAAATGACGAGCAAATTGCTCGAATTGGAGACAATCAATTTAAGAATACAAGTTTAATGGCAAAGATCATTACTTGATAACAAGTTATGATTAGTGTTAATCGAGGATTAACACATGAGTAATTATGAAAAATTAGTGCACAAAGTGCACTTAAGTGAGACTAGTGTGATACATGAATAAGGTGTGTTAAATCAAGATTTTCCTAAAAATTATAATAAACATTTGGGAATAATTAAAGTATAATAACATACACCAAGGCAAGACTAGTAATACGTAAATGAAGTATGCTTAATTAAGAAAACTTGCGAGAATTTCAAGAGACTTTTATGAGATTTAAAATGCAAAGTTTGAGAATTTATGAAATACACTAAAATTCAATATTGTACATATGTAAAACAAAAAGAGAGGGAAAAGAGAAAAAAGTGCTCCCACCAAGTTTTGAACCTTGCACCTTGTGCAAGCAAATGTTTAGTTCCCCAAAAGAACACCAATTAGGCTGTAACACTTTTATGCTATATAACCCACATGATATATATATATATATATATAACCTAAAAGAATGAGAAATTCAACAAAAAAGGGACAAATGTCAACTCCTCACTGGACCTCCATCCCAGCCAATTAAATCACATGCAAAATGCTTGCATCATGTATATGTATTATGTGTGTATTGCATGTGGGGGAAATCGGACACTTCATTTTGGAGTTCGGCTAAAGAGAGAGAGAGAGGAGATCTAGAAAGAGAAGAAGAAGAAAGAAGAAAAAGGAGGAGAAAGAGAAGAAGAGAATAAAAAGGATTTGCATACACCATTAGCCAAAATCAAAGGATCAACTAGGAGCTCAGAAGGAGCCTGAATAGTAGTGTGGAAGCTGCCATTGGAGCTAAGAGGGAATTTTCTCTCTTATCATTTTTCTCATTTAAACTATTATAAGTCTTGATAGCATGCATGTACTTAGAATTGAAAAAGAAAGAAAATAGAAAAGAAATGGGAGTATTTAAGCTTGAGAAACCCTAAGAAGTCGTGTGACCAAATTTGAAGGAAATCGGGTTATGATGAAAACTTAACCAAACTTTAAACTAATTACATTAGCTCAAAAAAGCATGAAAAATAGAATGCACTGCAACTTAAAACACAAAAAATGGTCAACAGACTAGTGAGATATCAAGGGTTACAGTCGGAGGAGAAAAGTTCGATGCATGCATTTTGCGTCGTGTATTTCTTAGCTTAAAAATGTAAAAAGAGTCCATAGGGTCCCAGAAACACAATGGAAGAAACATGAGCTCAAAAAACAGTGTAGAACTCTATGAAATAGAAAAAGGAAGACTCGCCGAAAAGTCGGGCCTCGTTGGAGCCCGACTGTGACCTCCTATTTTGTGGCCATAACTCAATGAAATAGAAAAACCGACATGGGATATGGAATCCTCATAGAAAGATGGTTTGAACCCCATTGGCCTCATCGCAGGAAAAGGTCGCTGGAGATCGCTGGTGCCAGAGAGGGTGACTGGAACCCTTGCTGGAAAAATGAAAAAGACGAACACTGTATGGGTTGGGTCTTGACCGAACATTTAAATGGGTTTGGGCTTTATTGAAATGGTGTCGTTTTGATCCTAAGAATATATATATATATATATATATATATATATAGGGCTGACGTCATGCTAACATAAGCATGACGCAATGAACTAGACTGAACCGTTTGGTTCTTAACCTAATGGAATCGGTTCACTTGCATTGGGACTAAACCGGTTGGTTTTATTTAAACAGTTTCTAGAAATTATGTTTTGGCCCTAATAGTTTCAGTTAATTATGAAATGGCCCAGGAAATTAATTAAATATTAACTTTAAATCCTTTTAATTATAAGAAAAATTACCAAAATGCCCTTAGTCTAAAAAAAAGCCAAACGAAGGTCAATTAAAATGAAAGAAGAGTCTAACCTAATGTTTTTTGGAATTCTAAACTCAACGGCGGAGTCCAATTTGTGAAACCAAATCCTGAAAAATATGAACGGGCAAACTGGAATAAATATAATTATGTCCTAATGATCAATTAAGTGACCAATTAAACTCCGATGATTGTGAAAATACATACTTCAACATTTTGGGACATTCTGGACCTAATGGCGGGATCCATTTTATGAAACAAAATCTCAGAAATATAGATGCGTGAAATGTCATAATTATCATTATGCCCTTAGTGATCCAAAAGGCAATTAAATGTCAGAGATAACATATTCTGAATTTTTTTGACATTTCAAACTCAATGGTGGAGTCCATTTTAGCAAACAAAGTACCAAAAAATGTGACACTTGAAATTATAAAATTATGAAAAATGCCCCTAGGCTTAATGTAAGTCACATATATGCAAATTAAGATCCGGAAAAGCCTAAATTAATTATATTCGATATTTCAGACTTGACAGTGACGTCTTTTCAAGAAAAATAAGGCTCGGTAACAAACTAAAAAATGACGAATACGTCCTTAAGACTTAATAAAGTTACCAAAAGTATATAGATGAAATTAAAAAGTTCATGTAAATGTTATAAAGACTGACTGGACTAAAAAATGAAGTTCGAATACGTAAATTATATATGAAGAAATATGGGACATTAAAAAGTATAAATTACCATTTTACCCTTGAAGGGCCGAATAAGTTATAAAGCATAAGAAACCCTAAATTGGGAATTTGAGAATCTCTTAATCGATTAGACTAAGTTCAAAAGAACTCAAAACGCTGAATAAAGATGCTTGAAATTAGAATGAATACTAATTCAATATATAATGTATTTTTGATCCATGATTATAGGATTACCCTAATGATGGAAAAATGGAACAAAGTTATGGGATAACTACTATAGTACAAGTATGGGAATGCAATGCTAAGAATCCAATGTAAGTAAACTTGAACCCTAATGTTTGGATTTTTGCTCTGCCAATGCGGCTTACTTGGATGACTGCTAATCCTTATTTCTTGAAATTGTGCATTAATAAATTGCTTTGAGTCCACGACCTATTGTTCACTGTGATTTCCATATAATTGAATTTGTGATCTGTTGAGATTCTATTGATTATGAATATCTATGAGTCATTAACTCCTTGGTTTTATCTTATTTTTTTGATCATTATGATCCATTTTGTTGTGGACATTTGTAATCTATATATATGTACATACCTTGTGGAATCATTTTTTTGATGTCGTTATCTATGACTACCCGAGGTTGTGTTGGTCATGATGCCTATTTTGTGATGTTGATGACTTATGGGTAAGTGCTTGGGAATGACACCCAACACATAGTCCTGATGAGGACATGATTTGATAAGAGCTCTTGGTACTATTCAAGGGAACCCAGAGATGAGTGGTGAACCTGGATGAGTGCTGTTTAGGGGTAGCTGGGCCCTATTTGTTGATAGCATCTATTTGACTCAATTTCTATATGTTTGACTCCACACCCTTTGTTAATTTGATAACGTTATCGTTGGATGTGAAATACGTCCTCGAGGCTTATCTTTGTATTCAATTGAACTACTTTGACTTGGGCAGTTAAATGTGTTATGTTTATCTATTTGACTCAATTTCTATATGTTTGATTCCACACACTTTGATGATTTGATAACGTTACCATTGGAAGTGAAATACGCCCTTAAGGCTTATATTTGTATTTGATTAAACTCCTTTGACTTGGGCAGTTAAACGTGTTATGTTCATCTATTTGACTCAGTTTTTATATGTTTGATTCCACACCCTTGGATGATTTAATAATGTTACCATTGGATGTGAAATATGCCTTTGATGCTTTTCCTTGTATTCGATTGAACTCCTTTGACTTTGGTAGTTAAATGTGTTATGTTCATCTATTTGACTCAGATTTGTATATCTATTTGACTCGGTGTTCCATATGTTTGATGTCGCACTATGATTGTTAATCTATTAGACTCAGATTCTTATATCTATTTGACTCAGACCCTTATGTCTATTTGACTCAGATTTGTGTATCCATTTGACTCAGTGTTCCATATGTTTGATGTCGCACTCTGACTGTTGATCCATTAGATTCAGATTCTTATGTCCATTTAACTCAGACCCTTATGTCTATTTAACTCAGATTTGTATATCCATTTAACTTAGTGTTCCATATGTTTGATGTCGCATTGTGACTGTTGATCTATTAGATTAGAATCTTATGTCTATTTGACTCAGACCCTTATGCCTATTTGACTTAGATTTGTAAATCTATTTGACTTAATGTTCCATATGTCTGATGTCGTACTGTGACTGTTGATCTATTAGATTCATATTCTTATGTCTGTTTGACGCAGACTCTTATAACTATTTTGACTCAGATTTGTATATCCATTTGACTCAGCGTTCTATATGTTTGATGTCGCATGATGATTGTTGACCTATTAGACTCAGATTCTTATATCTACTTAACCCAGACTTTTATATCTATTTGACTTAAATTTGTATAATCATTCGACCCAGATCTGTATATCCATTTGACCCAAGATTCTATATGTTTGATCCCACACCATTTGTTGACTTGGTGATGTTACCTTTGGATGATAAATACACATATGAGGCTTATCTTTGTATTCAATTGAATCCCTTGATTTGGGCAGCTAAATGATATGTGATGATAGATTTGTGCTTATTGACTTGCTTAGTCACTATTATCACATTTGTGAACTCCTTATAAATCTGTGTTACTCTAGCCCGATGGCTGATTCCTTTAAACTTGAAATTTTGTGGCTACTCTCTTGTTATACACTTTGTTTAACCCATGGCAGGGTGAATGATTTACTTACTAAGATAAGTTAGCTCACCTCATAATTATAATAATTTTTCAGGCAACACAATATAGAAGGAAATGCAATGATGGCGACTAGTGGAGCTAGTGATATGCTTGTGGGCAATTTTGACAGTGTATAGCTCCGAGCCTTAATTTGTATATATATCCTGTAAGGTTAATGTTAATATTATATATTATGATATAGTGACACTATAAATGATATTAGAGTTGAATGGTGATTTATGATGATGGAAATTGTATTGGGAGATAATCTAATTGATGATTGTTAAAGTTTGATTTATTATTAGATGAGTTGCATATGTGTAGCTTCCGCACTTCATACATAAACAAAATTTATCACTCTTTGGTGCAATTCATTTGATTTTGTATGGCCTGTCTGAGTGACAGTGTCGGTTACCGGCCCCTAATCCGCTAGGATGGGTTTTGGGTCATGACGTTAGGTCATGCAAGTATGGGCTTGATTTCAAACTTGTTTAGACATGAATTAGTTAGAGGCTTACCTGAGACAAAATTTGTGGAAAATGGTGTCTATGGTGTTTGCCAAGTAGGAAAATAAGTAAAATCCTCATTCAAAAAGTAGAAGGATATCTCAACAAATAGGCTATTACAACTCTTACATTTAGACCTATTTAGACTAATTGGGGTTGCAAGTTTAGGAGGGAAATATTATGCCTTTGTAATTGTTGATGATTACTCAAGATACACTTGGGTGTTATTCTTCTCTCACAAAGATGAGGCATGTGAAGCCTCACAAAGTTATGTAAGAAAATCCAAAATGATAAAGACTATCTTATTAATAATGTTAGAAGTGATAGGCGAAGAAAATTCGATAATAAAGACATAAAAAAAATATTGTGATGAATGTGGAATTGGCCACAATTTTTCATCCCCTAGAACCCCTCAACAAAATAGAGTAGTTGAAAGGAGAAATAGACCACTTCAAGAAATGGTAAGAACAATGCTTAATGAGCATAACCTACCCAAATACTTTTGGGCTGAAGTAGTAAGCACTGCTTGTCATGTGATAAATAGAGTAAGCATAAGGCCAAAACTCAAAAAAATACCATATGACCTTTGGAATAGAAAAAACCCAATCATTAGCTACTTTCATGTATTTGGTTGTAAATGCTATATGCTAAATGACAAAGAGAACTTGAAAAAATTTAATGCTAAATTCGATGAAGGAGTTTTCTTAAGATACTCCATCATAAGTGAGGCATATAAAATCTTCAATAATAGAATTCTAACTTTGGAAGAACCTATATATGTTGTATTTAATGAATCTTATCCTCACTCCTCAAAGAAAAATGTGAATGATGATGATTTACAAAATGATTCAAATACAAATGAATTACTTCAAGATAACAGTGATATAAATAATCAAAATCTTTAAGAAGGAAAAGATGAAAAATAGGAAGATAAAAAGAAAATGAAATTGTAACTCAAAATACTGGACTAGACCTTCCAAAAAATGAAAGTTTGTCAAAGATCACCCGATGATCAAATTATAGGTGAACCAACTCAAAGAGTTTCTATTAGAGCATCATTAAGAAATGTGTGTAATAATCTAGCATTTCTATTTCAAATTAAACCTAAAAATATTTAAGAAGCTGAAAATGATGAATCTTGGATATTAGCTATGCAAGAAAAGTTAAATCAATTTGAAAGAAATGATATGTAGACTTTAGTATTAGGCCTAGAGACCAAAGTGTAATTGGAACCAAATGGGTCGTTAGAAATAAAAAGGATGAAGAAGGAAATTTAACCTAAAACGAGGCTAGGTTAGTAGTCCAATGATACAACCAAGAATAGGCATTGACTATGAAGAAACTTTTGCCTCAGTTGCTAGATTAGAAGTCATAAAAATGATACCTACCTTTGTATGCCATAAGAGCTTCAAACTTGATCAAATGGATGTAAAGAATGCATTCTTGAATCAATTCATATCCAAGGAAGTATATGTTGAACAACCTCTTGGATTTGAAAACTATAAAAATCCAAACCATGTATATAAGCTAACTAAAACCTTATATGGTTTGAAGCAAGCTCCAAGAACTTGGTATGAAAGACTTAGTGGTTTTCTCATCAAGAACGAATTCATTAGAGGAACAATAGATTTCACTTTGTTTATAAAAACAAAAGGAAAGGAAATGCTCATTGTGAAAATATATGTTGATGACATTATATTTGACTCAACAAATGAAGATCTATACAAGGACTTTGCTAAGTGCATGCAAGATGAATTTAAAATGAGCATGATAAGAGAATTAAACTTCTTCTTAGGATTACAAATTGAATAATCTAAAGAAAGAACATTAATTAATCAATCTAAATATATCAAAGAATTACTTAAGAAGTTTGGCATAGAAGACACAAAACCAAAGAGTACTTTTATGAGTGCTACTACCAAACTTGTAAAAAATGACAAAGAAAAAGATGTAGATATTAAGAAATATAAAGGTATGATTAAAAATCTCTTGTACCTCACAGCAAGTAAACAATCATTATGTTTAGTGCATACATGCTTGTGTGCAAGATTTCAATCTTGTCCTAAGGAATCACACCTAAAAGTCATAAAACTAATTTTTGGGTACTTAATAGGAACCAAAAACATAAGATTATTATATCCTAGAAACACATCCTTTGATCTATTAAGCTATTCGAATGATGATTTTTTTGGTTGCAAAGTTGATAGAAAAAGCACAAGTGTGACTTTTCATTTTCTAGAAAATTCCATTGTGACATGCTTTAGCAAAAAACCAAATTCTGTAGTATTATCCACATCCAAAGCATAATATGTATCAGTTGGGAGTTGTTGTCCTCAAACTCTTTACATGAAGCAACAACTTCAAGATTTTGTTCTTAATTATGATCAAATTCCAATTAAGTGTGATAACACTACTGTGATAAACATAGGTAAAAACTCTATACAACACTTTATAACAAAACACATAGACATTAGACATCGTTTTGTTAGGAATCATGTGCCAAATGGTGATGTAATCCTTGAGTTCATTGATACAAATCATCAATTGGTAGATATATTCACCAAACAACTCCAAGAGGAGAGATTTTGCTTCATTAGAAGAGAACTAGGAATGATTGACCCAAAAGATTTGAGTAACTAAGTGATAAGAAGTCACTTCTGCTCAAATCAGTCGACTGTCTTTGAAGACCACTCAACTGATAATACATGTTAGGACTAAGGGGTTTGATATTGTAATTGGCTAATTCGGTATGACAAAACGTACTTTGTGTGTAATCATTACACAAGTCCTAGGAATGAGTAACCTAATGCCCGTTCTACTCTAAGATGGTTCAAGAGACATTACCATGCATCATTACTGGCTGGCTTGGTTCACGAAACATATACTGGACTTTTATTTTGATTTGGATTTCACACACTCACACATTACATGCATTGCATATAGTTTTTATAATAACATTATGTGTGTGTTAGGCTTGTGATTGTGAAATAATTTTTACAAAAATGTATCTTAAAAACTTAAGGGAAAATTCTATTCATAAGATAAGCTTGGATTAAGCAACTTTGTTGCTCGTTCGAACGAGCCTTGGCTCTTTTAGTCTTATGGGTCGTGTTTTAAGTCTATGGACTTATACAATTTAGGTTGTAACCTAGTTGAATTTTTTACCCTATCTTGGTAACTCGTTGTACATTTTAAGTGTCCTAAATAGGTATCTTATTTGGTAAAAGAGACTCCACCGTTGAGTCCGGAACGTCGAAAAACTTTAGGGTAGATACCCTCATAATTTTTGAAGGTCATTTGGTAGCTTCATATAGCCTTTAGGGCATTTTTGAGATTAGTCCAGTTTGTCCGTTCACATTTTTTGAGATTTAATTTCACAAATTAGACTCCGCTGTTGAGTCCAGAATGCCCAAAATATTGGGTTACACTATCCTTTTATTTTATTTGGGCAATAGAAGTAGTTTATCAAATTATTTAATTTAATAATATATATATATATATATATATATATATATTCTATCATTATTTTGACACAAGTGCCACAGTGGCACAGTGGCACACGCATGGAGTTTAAAACCATCACGTGCGTGAGGTTTAAAACCCTCACCTGAGTGAGGTTTCTGTTTTGAGTATTAGGAGCTGTGACTCCCCTTTATTCTTCTGATTTTTGGTAGGTCAAATGATGGACAAGGGTGTAGAATAGGGATAGGTTGTCACGACCTGAAACCCACCCTATGCGGATTAAGGATTGCGGGGCCGGCCCTCAGACCGTCCCTAACAATTTCAGATTAAGGATCAACAATAATAATAAAGTGAAATTGAACAAATAAGCAACGAAAAGCATAATAAAGTTTTACAAACCATCAAAAGTTTAGTGTTTAAGTTACAGATCCTTAAAACATAACTAAAACATCCCCAGGACGTGGACACATGGGAGAATTAAGACAATACTAATCACAGTCTATTACAATTAGTAAAAAATGTCCACTAATTTCAACAAGGAGAGATCTGCAGCAAAATTGACATCTACTTGTAGGGGATCCCCCCCTTACTATTCATCTATGGCATCCTTTCCTGAAAAAAAAATTATATAAAATGGAATGAGCTAACTTAGCCCAGTAAGTAAATTCCCTCGCTCTGTCATGTATCAGGGTCAGTACAGAAAGTATGAAATCAAGACAAGCAGAAGATATGAAGATACAATAGCCAGTCACAGAAACAGCAGAGATGACCCGAGGGTCCAACAGGCACGTCCCATGAGAAAATGATACAAGTGAATGAAAAATCATCAATGGGGACTTGGCCTGTAATATTCCGACCCGGAATACCAGGTCATATGACACATATTACGAGATTAAAGAAAATTAGTGTAAAAATATTTACACTCAAAGAGAATAATTAATTAAATAAATAATTATTTATTTATATGAAATAATTAGTTTTAATTATAATTAAATAATTTAAACACACATTAGACTACATGGAAGGTGTAATGTGTATATGTATATGTAACCAAGTATGCATGCATGTATATATGCATAAATGAAATAAAAATATATATATGTATATATGTGAACAGTAGTATTTGTGTGTAGGTGTATGTGTGTCGGCAGTGTGTGTTTTCATGGGAATGTGTGTGTGTTGTATTATATATATGTATATTATATATAACTATCTCTCCCTCACTTAATGCAAAATGAAAAGAGAAAAAGAGAAATTTATGAGATGGGATAGGTAGCCGAAATGGGAGACTGAAATTGGGATGAGTCATGTAGAGAGAGAGAGAGAGAGAGAGAGAGAGAGAGAGGAGAGAGAAGGGTCGGTGGAAACCTTTTAAAAGCAAAGTATGCAAAGCATGCTTGCTTCTTAAGAAAGGGAACCATTGAGGAACCAAGAAGCTTAAGGAAGGAGAAGTGAAGAAATCAGAAAGTGAAGGAGATTGAAGTCGCAACAAAAAGGTGAGAAATGTGAAAATTTATCATTTTTTCTCTCTAAGATTTAAGCATCAATATGAATTGTTTTTGAGTTGTTTATGTATATATGATATTTAGAACATGTTTAAACGACAATAAGCATGAAGATTTTCCATGAAAACCATCAAAAACATCAAACCCAACAGAAACCGCCATTGAAGACCTTGCTTGAAGCAGGCCTGAACCGACTTCCACCAAACTGGTTTTGGCTTGCCAAAACTTCAAACAGAGACTAAGAGGGTTCTAAAAACCTTACTACGCGATCACAGAACCCAAGAAATGACCTCCAAAAATCAACTTGCAGGTTACGGGTTTGAAACTCAATACCTTAAACTCGATGTTAAACCCACCTTTATGAATGAAGTATGAAACCCCTTTAACTAAGGAACAAAACAAGCCTAACCTCATTGAAAATGATCAAGAAATGAGCATGAACTGTAGGTGTTACAAGTCTGGTTATCGCGACCTAAACCGAGCCTCTGAGCTATATTCAAAGCTCTAAATCGATGTAAAAATATGCCATAAAGTATTAGGAAGTGTTTGGAAAAGAAAATAGAGGAAATGGACTCTCAAAACTTTACGAAACTGAACTGTAAAAAAAAATTAGGGTTTTGGATGAACAGTGTCGACCCTCGTGGGGAAGATGACACTGTTCGGGTCGGACCATGGGTCGGATACGGGTTTGGGTTAAATTCGGATCCAACGGATTACGGGTTTATTAAAACGACAGCGTTTTGTTTTTTAAATTTAAAACATTAGGGTTGACGTCAGCATTACGTATAAAACCGGCTAAACCGGTTGTCTTATGAATGGACCGGACCGGTTCACTTGATTTAAACTGAACCCACTGGTTTTCTGATTTATTTAAAATTAAATAAACCAAACCTTTTGTTATTTACGGTTTGACCCCAGAATTTCTAAGAAATTCCACTGTGGCCCAATTGATGGAAAAATTATGCAATTTCACCCCTGGAAAATAATTAAATAATTAATTTAATTATTTAATAAATAAAGCAAAATTACTATTTTGCCCGTAGGTCATATATAAAGCAAATGAAGTCCAAATTAAACATATGAATAGTGTATCCTTACTATTTTGGATACTATGAGACTAATGGTAGGGTCCGTTTTACAAGACAGGGCCTCGAAAAATAAAGACACCTAAAGGGGTAAATGACCAAAATACCCCTTGTTCAAAATAAACAAATCATTAATGTATTCTTACTATCTCGGACCTTCTGAGTCCAATGGTGAGGTCCAAATTACGAAACGAAGTATGAAAAAATACGACACGTAAAATGGTGAATGACCATTTTGCCCTTTACATACAAAAGTCCGAATTGAATTCTAGGAAAGCCTAAACCGACTTTCTTCAACACTCCGGACTCAATGGTAAAGTCTATTCGACCAAAAGAAATGTCTAAAATAAAAAGACATAAAATTTGATGAATAGCATCTGTCAGATAGCTATAAACTGAATTATTGCCGAAGTACTAAACTGAGGCAAGTATGAGAAAATAAGATACGAGAAGTTATGACACGTAAATATGTGAAGTAAATAAATTTAAATTAAAGTTAATGGAGCTGCCAGAAGAGTATAAATTGAAATGAATTCAATTCGTAACACATTAAATTGTGTCATAGGTTAAGAGTATGAGTTAAGTTAAGTACATATGAAATTTATGAAATCGTTTTAGGATCTAATACGATTTAAGCATAAGTTAAGAAATATCAAGATGATACTACAATGAATGTGAAGTTGATGAGATATTTATGAATTGTTCTTAGGAACTACAAGGAAAGTGGGAAAGCGCATTATTAGCACTAACCCTAAAGGACCAAGGTGAGTAACCCTGTGTTTGTAGTGGAGATTTAACTCCATGGATTTCAAAAGGTTTTAAGTTCAAAAGATATGAAATGTTTAAATTTCAAATTTAGTATTTATATGATTCAGTTTTAAATTGTTCTGTTTTATAACCCTATTGTGACATGCTCAGTGATTGGTTTTCCGCAACAGTTTTTCCTTCAAATATATTTCAGCATGTCTAAGTTTTAAATGCAATTATTGTTAAATATTCTGAATTTGATTATCCCATCATTTCAAAGGTTATACGTCACATGTTTTAACCATTCATAAAAAGGATTTTATATAAAAGTCACTTGACAAAGGTTTTACCAGATAAACAATACATAAGCACATAGGTAGTGAGGAGGGTTGTACGAAACTCAATAGACCTATCATGTGCAGCATCACATAGGTAGTGAGGAGGGTTGTACGAAACTCAACGGACCTATCATGTGCATCATCACATAGGTAGTGAGGAGGGTTGTACGGAACTCAACAGACCTATCATGTGAAATGCCCGGTAGCAGGATCTAATCCCCCAGGCATGAGATACCTCGAGGAACCCTATCTGTTCTATTAGGAAATGAGTCATACCTACCTTTTAGGGACTAGGAAGACGATTCTGATCAGTTCAGTTAGGTTATCTCTATTTATACGTAATATGGGAGTCTGGTTCGAAACGAATTTCACTAATGAAAGTGATAAGATGACAAATGATTTTGAAAATGGAAGCAGGTTTTACCCTCATTTTCAATATGCATATGTTTTGAGTTTTATATACTCTATTTAAGAAATACATGTTATGTTATATGTTTTGAAGTTCATATGTATAAGTCTAGCTTGAACACTTTAAATGTTTCAAAGCTTTATGTTTAAGAAGATGTTATGTTTGAAAATGGAAGCAGGTTTTACCCTCATTTTCACTATGCATATGTTTTGAAGTTTCTATATTTTATATCAAGAAGTATATGTTAGCTTGAATACTTTTAAATGTTTCAAAGCTATCTGTTTTATGAAATACATATGTTTTGAGTTATATACTCTATTTGACGAAGTACGAGTTTAGCTTGAATACTTTAAATGTTTTAAAGCTATTTGTTTTAAGAAATGCATATGTTCTATGTTCAAGTATACGAACAATTGGCAGTGAATGTTTTACAAACTCTTATGTACTAAAAACCACTGCTAATTGAAACCCCATGACGAATACTGGAATTGCTCACAAGCTTAGATTAGCTTACCCGGACTTTGTTCGGATCCCCCTTTCAGGTGATTAGCAGCAGTCTTGACTTGAGGACGATGATGATGAATCTGCTGTTTTTGGAAGTTATGTTCAAGTAGTTTTTGTCTAGCACTACGAACATTAAGTATGAAATCTTGTATTAGTAAAGTGGTACCCTGTTATGTATAAGCCCCACGAGGCAACTAAACATGTATTGTATTTATAAAGTCTTTAAGCTTTAGTTATACTCTGAATGGTAAATCATGTATGTATGTAAAGAACGGCAGTACCGGACGAATGTGCGTAATTTAAAAATAAGAAAAGAAAAGAAAAAGTTTTTCACGCTTCCGCAAAACACGTGTCGCACATCCATTCGATACCACTGCTTATGTGAGCCTTCGCCCTAAGGTCCCCGGGCTTGAGGGTGGCGGTCGCGATGCGAGATCCGCACAGGGTGGGTTTCGAGTTGTGACATGGCCTATATAGTAGTTAGCTACCACAATTTATAAGTATCACAAATAGCCAAATTGGATCAATGATAGGCTTGCAAGGCGTAACAGAAATCAAAGGTACCAGAAATCCAGCATATCAATAAACAAGGATACATCATCATATAGTCAAAACAGGCATAACAAGCATATAAAAAATGAGAGAATGTAATATCAGGATGTCAATAAATGATATGAATACTAACAGAGTAAATGCAAAAACAGATAGGGCCCGGCATACCCTCATATGAGCTTATCCAGGTTTACCCACCATCGGGCTCCTGTATAGCACTAGAGCTCTTTATATACATTAGGTCCATTATAGACTCCGACCTGTAGGTCTAGAAGCATCTAGGAATCAGACGGACGTTATGAAAAATCACAACCTCAAGCGCTTATATAAATAAAACCATGATCATCAGTATTCCACAGGCGATGTACATAATAGTGGAACAGTAAATCCTCAGTAGTGAGGGGTATAGAATTTCCCAATATTCATGCAAGTATAGAAATGAACAATTAATCATATGAAATATTGGCAATAAATTTCATAACAGATTCACAAGGCAGAATGGCATCAAACTGAAGAATTTAATAAGTGTTAGGCATGTATAGAAGTACAAAATTCGGCAGCATAAAGAAAAGACATTGTGACATGGCTGGGAAATAACATATGGTAGAGTTCGGGTTTTTACTTACCTCAAAAATAACTTTCAGCTGTTCTATTAATTTAAATCTCCTTTTCCTTCCCCTTGGAGGTTCTTATAAATCAGAAAGTTCATTGTTATTAACCCATCTCAATTATTTAGGTCGATGTTAATGTTCGTGATTTGTTTAACTCTCTCGATATTATTCAGCATATTTTTAAGGTTGCTAAATTTTATTCATCGGGCCTTCAGAATATCTTATTTGGATGAAAGGGCTCCATCGTTGAGTTCGGAACGTCCAAGAAAATAAATCTAGGCCTTCGTGACTTCTTATTTGGCTTCGGGTCACTTAAGGGCAAAATGGTAATTTCATATTTTATGTGACTTAATTTTTTGAAATCCCGATTCACAAAATGGACCTCACCACTAGGTCCAAAATGTCTGACATAGTCAAAATACACTACTTGTTTATTTAATTTGGACATTGGGATATTTTCTTATTTTTAAATTAATTAAATTAATCTAATATTATTATTATATAATATATAATATTTTGGTTAACATTTTTTAACCATGATGGCAGTGGCTTAGTGGTCTTTGGGTTGGGTTTAAAGCTTTGGGCTTGTGGAGGTCATGGGTTCAATTTGGCGGAACAGCAGGTTGCTCCCATTTTTTTTCAAAGGTTTCCTAGCCCAAAGAGTGGATAACTAGGCCGAATTAGGATAAGATATCCCTAGCCCAACAGTGAACACTAATTTAATTCCTTACCCTCGCAACCAAATAGACCCAAATCTGTTTTAAATTTCAAAAACCAAACACCCAAAACGGCACCGTCCTACTTAAGTCATAGGCGCGATGGGTCGGGTCCTGGCCAGAACCCAGATCTGACCCGGAATCTGGCCCAACCCCTGGTCATCTTATTCCTCTCTTCCCCCGACTGTTGCCCTAGTTGCAGCAGATTTTTTATTTTTAATTTTCATGACTTTTTAGGATGTCTTTACTTTCTGTTTTGAATGGTGTCGACTACTGAAGGTGAGGGAAACAGTTTGGCATTCATTTTAGGGCTCGAATCAAGCCCTAGGAGCCATGGTGAAGTGGATAACTTTGGGCTGCAACTGGCTTATAAATGGTCATTTCAACACCATTTCACGCGTGGTTTGTCTTGTTGCAACCGTAATGACATGGGGGTTCGATCCTCGTTCCAAAAACAAAGGCTAGGGGTCTATTTTAGAGGTTGGGTTCTGATATACCACAAACCGACACACCAATCATCTTGAGACACGTGTGTTTACGGGTATGATAAAACTTGATTATCCAGAGTAGGATAAAACTTGATCATCTAGAACAGGCGAAACCTTCAGAGCACTCTCATACATTTATCCTCCAGAGCTCATGCTCCGAACAATATTTACTCAGAGCATTCCATATGGTTCAGACCTCGTTATTTCCTTAACATCTGCCGAGCAAAGAATAAGGAAACAATCTTTTACAAGGAAATTGCCACACATGGTTATCTCTATTTTGATACAATGTCCAACAAGGTAACTACAATCTCCGATAATCAAATCCTTATGTTCATGGCTCTGAATCCTAATCAACTTAGGAAGGCCACAATCTATAAATTAAACCTTACAGGTACGCTTTATTTTCATGCTCATTCTTTGGCTTTCATTACAGTCTTTTCAATTCAGTTTACTTACTTAAGCATCGGAGCGGCTACCGCCGGAGCTAATCCGGTGGCCCTCTGATTCCTTCTTTTTGAGTGTTCTTCAGGTTACGGGGCCCAAATTTCTTGCGAGCCAAAAGTGCAGCATTAGTTTGGCGTCGTTTGTGGGAAACGACTAATCTCCAAGTGCTCTATTCGCAAACTTATTCTCCTTCTCACCGGAGAACCATGGCCCCCAATCTATGACCAAGGCAGAACGCCCAAAATCCTCAAAACGCTCAACGTCGGTTGCCTGTCGCACGAGCAAGAGGGCCGACGGTTGATCCCATGTAACAAGAGATTGAGTCAATCAAATGACACAACGAACTAGTGCAAGAACAACTACTAGCTATATCTAGAACCCTGGCAATACTCACACAAAATCAAGGGACAAATCCTCCAAATCCGTCGGTCAATGTTGCTGAGGGAACACAACCCCCTATTATCACTGAGAATAAAGAGCCCTATGAGGAGGCTCCAAATAACCGGCATGGGCACCCCCAGGGTGTTGCTCACGTCGGTAGAGATCCACAGCTATCAGCAGCCCCAGGTTGGGGAACGCCAGCCTTTGTCCCTAACATCCATTATCGAAGCACTACTAAAGCCCCAACTCCAAGAGCTTCGGAGCACATCTGGCACCACAGGAGCCTCAGCCCCAAGAGGCACCAATCCCTCCAACTCGAGACCCTCAGAACCTTCCTTCGTCCGTGGGACATGCTCAGCCCGACTACCTTGAAATTGAGGCTGTAAAGCAAGGTTCACAAGGAGTCCGGCCTAGAGACACACGGAGGGTCGAAGAAGTTGCAGAATCTATGGACCAAACATTAGCTATGAGAGGTGTCTAAAACCCTCTAGAGCAGGATAAGTTGGCCAGGCTGCTCGGAAGACTTGCCACCCCATTCACTCCTGCCATCATGTCAGAAGAAAGACCGAGGAAGTTCGTTGTGCCAAAATTCACCTTATATAATGGGACTAGAGACCCAGGAGATCATTTATCACATTACCAACATACAATGGCCCTTCACGGGGCCTCTGATGCCTTTATGTGCTGAACTTTCATTACCAGCTTAAAAGGTACCACCCTAAAATGGTTCCACCACCTCCCACTGAACTCAGTTACCAGTTTCTATGAGCTCGGTAGGCAATTCCTGGACAGATTCATGACAAGCAGAAGGCTCAAAAGGGGACCAGAGTTTTTATTGAATGTCAAACAGACTAAGGAAGAGTCCCTTAGAGCTTATATTGCATGCTTTAATGCCGAACTCACGGAGATTACCGACTGCAGCCCAGGTTTCCTCGTAGCTGCCTTAACTTCTGGTCTTGCTCACGGTGGCTTTAGAGATTCTTTGACAAAGAGCCCTCCTGCCGACATGGCGGCATTAATGGACCGAGCCAAGAAGTATATCAACTTGGAGGAAGCTAACTGCACATCCCAAAAGGGCAAGGAGCAAACCTAGAGGGACAATCCGAAAAGGGAAGATCATAAGAAGGACGACCACAAAAGAGACCCTAGCAAAAAAAGGGTCAGGAGTCTAGAAAAGAGAACAACACCCAGGGCTGTTTATAATTTCGGACCAAGGGAGTTTACTAACTTTACCCCTTTGAACACTACACTGGCTCAGGTACTTTGGCAGATCCGAGATCGGGAAAACCTAAGATGGCCAGAACCGATTAAAGGAGATCCCAGCCTTCGGGACCAAGGTAAATATTGCAATTTCCATAAAGATCATGGGCATACGACTAACTCTTACAGGTCCCTTAGATATGAGGTTGAGCAGCTCATAAAGAAAGGACGTCTTCGGGAGTTCATTAAGCAGGACGGAAGGCAGAACCCCCACGAAGACAAGCCTCCCCAACGGATAGACCAGAGGCCTGAACAAAGACAGGAGCAGAGGGAAGGACGAAATGAGCCTCAAAGACAGAACAACCACGTCATCTACGTCCTTCATGCCGACACCCTTATTACAGGAATGTCAAACAGAGCAAGGAAGAGCTATGCTTGGGAGGCCAGGACTACCCCAGATGTATTACAGATCATCAACGCTGAGAAAAGGCTCAAACCAGAATCAAAGATTCGGCTCACAGAACAGGATATGGCCGGGATACACTGCCCTCACAGTGATGCCCTCGTCATCGCTCTTAAAATTGCCAACTTCGAGATTAGAAGAGTTCTGGTTGACACCGGCAGTTCCGTTAACATACTGTTCTATGAGCCACTCAAACAGATGAAGATTGATCACAACAGCCTCAAGCCAACCACTGGGAAGGATCGACTTGCCTACTACTGTAGGGGAAGATGAAGGACAGAAAACTACCATGTCAGAATACATGGTGTTGAATATGAAATCTCCTTACAATGTCATAATTGGGAGACCGTGGCTACACCAGATAGGAGCAGTCACCTCAACCTTCCACCAATGTTTGAAGTACGTCCATAACCAGAATGTTTATTCTGTCAGAGGGTGCTAGTCGACTTCTCGGGAATGCCATGCCATTGTAGTCAAGTAGAAGGCTACCAAATAGCAATTACAGTATACTTGGGACTATGTAGATCCAATTCTCCCCCACAATCCCGAGGAGGAAGGTTGCCCTTCTAGAATTGAGGAACCCCTAAGTCCAAGAGGACGGGACAGCAGGGCCAAACCCATTGGGGAGCCCATCAAAGTATTAGTCAGCTCAGAATCGGAGGGGCGCTATTTGTACATTGGTCCAGACCTGACACATGTCGAGCAAGAGAAGATAATCAGGTTTCTAAAAGACAACCTCTTTGTATTTGCGTGGGAGACCAAAGATATGGAGGGTATAGATCCAAACCTTATAACTCATAAACTGATGGTAGATCCAGACCACCCACCAGTGAGACAAAAAAGAAGGCCGCTAGCTTCAGAGCGACATCAGATCATAAACGAAGAGGTCCAGAGGCTGCTTGAAGCCAAGATGATACGTGAAGTGTTCTACCCAGATTGGCTGGCCAATACCGTTCTGGTCAAAAAGAAAAATGGCAAGTGGAGAGTCTGCATTGACTATACAGACCTCAATAAAGCTTGCCCCAAAGAAAACTTTCCACTACCAAGGATAGACCAGCTAGTTGACGCTACTGCAGGGCACGAACTCATGAGTTTTATGGATGCTTATTTTGGGTATAACCAAATCCAAATGTACCCTCCAGACCAGGACAAGATAGCCTTCATAGTCGAACGAGGTTTATATTGCTACAGAGTAATGCCGTTCGGGTTGAAGAATGCTGGGGCCACATACCAGTGGTTGGTCAACAAGATGTTCAGCTCACTGCTTGGCAATACCATGGAGGTGTACATTGATGACATGTTGGTCAAGAGTTTACAGAAAGGTAGCCACCTCCAGCACTTATCCCAGACCTTCGATATCCTAAGACAGCACAAGATGAAGCTCAATCCCTCAAAATGTACCTTTGGGGTGACGAAGGGAAAATTCTTAGGATACATAGTCTCTCAGAGGGGTATCAAGGCAGATCCCACTTAGATCCAAGCTCTGATTGGACTGGAGTCACCAAAAACCAAGAAAAACATTCAGGCACTGAATGGTAGAATCGCAGCACTGAGCAGGTTTATCTCCAAGTCCACTGATCGTTGTCTACCCTTCTTCAGAGCTTTAAAAGGTAACAAAGCTTTACAATGGACGGAAGAATGTGAGAAAGCTTTTCAAGAACTGAAGGAATACCTTGCCTTTCTAGAGCTCCTGTCAAAACTAGTCCAAAGGGAAAAGCTGTTCCTCTACCTTGCAGTCTCTGAGAACGTGGTCAGCTCCGCACTAGTCAGACAGGACAGGGGAGTTCAGAGGCCCATATTCTACGTCAGTAGGGCATTGATCGACACAGAAAAGAGATACCCAAAGATTGAGAAGTTGGCCTTCACTTTGGTAATATCAGCTCGGAAACTCCGACCTTATTTCCAAGCCCATCCAATTGAAATCCCAACCGCTTATCCCCTGAGGTCGATATTGAGGAAGCTTGAGGTTTTAGGAAGATTAGTAAAGTGGTCTGTGGAGTTAGGAGAATTTGACATATCATATGTACCACAAAACTCCATCAAGGGACAAGCCTTAGCAAATTTCGTTGCTGAGTTCACCTATCACTTCAGGACAAGGCACAACTCTTTAAAACTTCAAGGACATGGCAGCTCTATATTGATGGGTCATCAACCGATCAGGGTTCTGGAGTGGGCCTGGTATTACAGTCCCCTGACGGGCTCTTATCAGAAAAAGCAGTTAGCTTGGGATTTAGAGCTTTTAACAATGAAGCAGAATATGAAGCCCTAATCCTAGGCATGAAGTTGGCTTTGGAATGCGAGGTTCGAAACCTTGAGGTCTTCTCAGATTCCCAGTTGGTCATGAGCCAAGTTCTGGGAGAATTCTTCATTAAAGATGAAAGGATGCTTCGGTATTCCGAACTGGTGAACTTCTTGAAGCATTCCTTCTAGACGTTCTCTATCCAGAAAATAGAAAGAAGCCAGAATTGTAAAGCAGATGCTTTGGCAAACATGGCATCCCGCCTAAAGTTAGAAGGAAACTCTATAGTAAAAATTTCTTACCAACCAAGACCCAACATAGAGGAAGCCCAAGTTGCCCAAATTACCGAGCAGCCCCAGAACTGGATGACCCCAATCCTCCACTACCTGGAATCAGGGCTCCTCCCAGAAGATAAGAACAAAGCAAGGAGAATATGAATCAGAACAGCTCGGTACCTGATCTTGAATAATAAGCTTTATAGAAGGTCGTACTCTCAACCCTTGTTGAAATGCTTAACTCTAGAAGAATCTCAATATGTCTTGGCTAAAATACACGAAGGAATTTGTGGGAACCATAATGGGGGCAGAACAATAGCTCACCAAGCTCTAACACAAGGCTATTACTGGCCTAGCATGCTGAAGCAGGCTAAGGAGTACGTCCAGAAGTGCGACAAATGCCAAAGGTTTGCCCCATATCAACACCAGCCTCATCACGAGCTCATCCCAATTACCAGTCCCTGGCCCTTTGCTCAGTGGGGGATAGACATCGTGGGCCCATTACCTAAAGCCCCACTAAACAGGAAATATCTTTTAGTGGCCATTGACTACTTCTCTAAATGGGCTGAAGCTGAACCTCTAACACATATCACAGAGAAGGAAGTCAAAAACTTCACCTGGAAGAACATTGTCTGCAGGTTCGGTATACCCCGCGTAATCATCTTTGACAATGGGACACAGTTCACTGGCAAAGTCTTCAAGAAATTCTATGAAAATCTCAACATCAGGCAACACTTTGCCTCTCCAGGCCATCCACAAGCAAATGGGCAAGCAAAGGTCACCAACCGAATGATCATTGATGCATTAAAGAAAAGGTTGGAGCAGGCCAAAGGAAAATGGGCGGAGGAGCTTCCTGGGGTTCTTTGGGCCTACAGAACAACTAGAAGAACTCCCACCTCTGAAACTCCCTTCTCACTGGCCTATGGTACAAAAGCAGTAATCCCGGTGGAGATCGGTATGCCAACTTTAAGGACTGAAGCCTTTGAACAAGAGTCCAATGATCAGTAGCTGGCAGAAAATTTGGATTTACTTGAAGAGAAAAGAGATCAAGCCAAAATAAGGATGGAAGCCTACCAGCAAAGAATGGTCAACAACTCCAAAGTGGGGCTCAAAAGGGTCAGCTTTCAAGTTGGAGACCTTGTCTTAAGAAGAGCTTTTCCAAACACCAAGGATCCCATTATGGGAAAGTTGTCACCCAACTGGGAAGGCCCCTACAGAGTGACAAAGGTTGTTAGGCCTACCACTTACTGGCTAGAGGACATGGCTGGGAAATCTATTCCTAGACCTTGGAATGTAGAACATTTACGAAAGTATTATCAATAAAGGATTTTCTTTCTTTTTAATACCTCCATAAAATGTTCATCTCTAATGCTCAGACCTTTAGAGTTTGGTCCATCTCTAATGCACAGGCCTTCAAAGTCTGGTCCATTTCTAATGCACAGACCTTCAGAGTCTGGTCTATCTCTAAATGCACAGACCTTCAGAGTCTGGTCCATCTCTAATGCACAAACCTTCAGAGTCTGGTCCAACTAAATGTACAGACCTCATGTCTGGTCCATCTTAATGCACAAACTCAGGTCTGGTCTAACTAAATATACAGACTTCGTGTCTGGTCCAACCAAATGTACAGACCTTGTGTCTGGTCCAACCAAATGTACAGACCTCGTGTCTGGTCCAACCAAATGTACAGACTTCATGTCTGGTCCATCAAAATGTACAGACTTCATGTCTGGTCTATCAAAATGTACAGACTTCATGTCTGGTCCAACCAAATGTATAGACTTCGCTTCTGGTCCAACTAAATGTACAGACCTTGTGTCTAGTCCACCTAATGTATAAACCTTCTGGTTTGGTCCATTTCTCTCACTCTACCGACCTTTATAAAAACCTTGTTTTATTTTCAAGTGTTGTAGGACAGTATATTATGAATCATCAAGTACGTGTGACTCTTCAGAAATCCTAACCTTAGCTCTGCACAGATCTCACAGAATTGAGGCTCGGGGAGGAGTAACTGATGAGCCATAAAACAACACCTCCAGATCTGGATAGCAAAATTGTCCTCCAGAGTTGCTGCCTCCATTACATAACTCTAGAGCTGCCTACAAAGCAGCTGAGCTTCTTCAGAGTAGCTACCAGCAGAGCAACCTTTAGAGCAAAGCTGCCTCCAAAGCAACTGCCAACAGAGTTACCTCCAGAGCAGCTACCAGTAGAGCTGCCTCCAGAGCACTGGCTCTTCCAAAGCTGACCTCCAGATCTAGCTTCTCCAGAGCTGGACAGCAAAGCTGTCTTCCAGAACTGGCCTCCAGAGCAGAGGGGTTCCGAACTGGTCATCGTCTTCCATAGACTTCCGACTTCAGAACAAGGAATATATCTTGGATCGCAAGTCTTTTAGATAGGAAAGAAATCATGTCTCAATTAAGAGGATTAACACACATTCCTTAAACTTGTCAAGCAAGAAAGGAATTCCATTCAACATAGGAAACTGCTAAAATCAATGACTCTCAACCCTATAAATAAAGGGGCCAGGTATGCTCAAAGACATTCAATCACATATACAATCACACTCTTTTACACATATTCTTTATATTTATTTTTTATTCCCTCTTTACTGACTTGATCGTCGAAGGGTCCTCCTTCTCTTTTTTGCAGGTCTTTCTTGCCGAATCGTCAAATTGACCAGTGCTATTTTTTGCAGCATCAGGTTCTAAACCTGAGACCTACAAGTCCATTGTTAGTGGTCTTTCCTTGGTTGTCTAGGTCGTGGCTTAGGGTTTTTGGAATGCTAGAAGGGTCTATTTTAGGTTTGAGTTGTTAAAAATTAGTTTTCTAAAGGTCATCTCAAACCTGCTACTATGGAGGTCTGTCCATGGTAGCTCCTCACTGGTTGGTGCATATCAAACCTCTTTGGCTTTCCAAATTGGTTTAAAATGGTTCCTAGTGTTGAATTTAACTCGTGCATGCAGTCTAATTTCAAAATAATACTGAAATAGTGAAGAAAATTAAAAGGAAAATTTCTAAGGCTTGGTGTTTTATACCTTTGCACAGTGATCTTTTATCTACTCGTGGCTCCAGGTGAGACCCTTAGTGCAGTCTAGTTCTGCATATACAAGACCAGTCTCATTCCTCTCCTTCTTCAGCGCCTTCTCTTTCCTTCACCCTTTCTCACCATAGCCGAAATCCATATGCACACACTTACACTATTATTATGGACTTAGCACCATCATCACACACATAGGCTCTCAAGCACACTGGTCTGCACAACACACTCATTTCCTTAAAGCCCACACACAACCCCCTACTATTCATTTATAACTTATAGAACGTAGCTTAGGTGTAAACTTTTTAGGATTAAGTTTTTTGCTCATTTGGGTCAAGGGTTCAAATCCCCTTGGCCTCACTTTTGGCATTTCTCCATCATTTTGGGCTTATGCCTCGTTTGGCTGGCGCAGATTTTTGTTTTGGCTATTTCCTTAATAATTTCTTTTCTATTGCTCTTTTTACGAAGCAGTTTCTTCTGGTGGTTTCTTATTTTGGTTAGCTTCGATGTCTAATGCCTTGCGTCGGTTATTATTTCCTTGTGTTTTTCGTAGTTAGCTAATTCGAGTTTTAATAGTGTTAAAATAGGAATTAAATAGCTAAATCACTGCATTAGATTCCCCATAAAACTTCATTGCATCGATTAAGTAGTAAAACTAAGTTCGGGGTATTACATAGGTTATCCTGTTTCGCCCATGGTTATCAAATTAGGATTTCTTACCCTTGTTTCCAAATAGACCTAAACCTATTTAAACTTTAAAACCCTAATGCCCAAAATGACACCGTTCCACTTAAAACCCAAATCCAATTAATAATTTGGTTGGGGCCTAACCCAAATCCGACCCGAGACCCGACCCGTACAGTACCTTCTTCCCATGTCTCCGACGAGGGTTTCGATCACTTTCTCTTGCATCGGCGACTGTCGCGTGACCATTTCCAGCGACCTAACCAACGGGGTTTAAATCCTTTTTAGTGAGGATTCCATATATGGTGCTATTTTTTTTTTGATTTTATGGGTTCTTATGCTCGAAATAAGGTGTTATAGTTGGGCAATGGTGAGGGCCCGACTTTTTGGCTAGGTACTTTCCGATGAGGTACGTTTTTCCTATTTCGTCAAGTTCTAGCCACTATTTTTATTTGCTTTTTCTTGCTATGGATTTCTGGGAGTGTGGGGACTATTTTTGCGTTTTTAAAACTAAACAAAATAGGTTTAAACCCAAGTTTCCAATTGTTCTTTCCTTGGCTGTAACTCCCTTTAGAATTCTTATTTCTGGGCCAAAACGTGTGGTTTTTGTTCTTTTGTGACCCATTTTTGGTCTAGTTTGGGCCCTTATTCACAAAACAACATTTGGTTATGGGTTCTTCATAACCCAAATTATTTTTGGTTCGGCCATGGTGGTTTTTTGGCGTCTGCTTAGCCTAAACTATTCCATTTCACCCTCATTATCTATCATTTCATGTTATAAACACATGCATGCATATAAGCTTCATTATATTGCACAAAACAGTGGGATTTTTCCATAGAGAGAGAAATTAAGTTAAAAGGGTTTTACCTTCAATGATAGGTCTCCTCCTCGTGGGCTTGGTTCTAAGCTTTTGAGCTTTAGAATTGTTTATGCAAGCCCATTCTCTTTTTTCTTTTTCCTTCTTCCCCTCTCTCTCTCTCTCTCTCTCTCTCTATCTGCACACCACACACACATATGCTCACACATATTTGGTCTGTTTTTGTTTTGCAAGCACAAAATATAAAACAAATACATATTAAACATATATATATATATATATGTCACATATATATATATATATATCAGATTTGTGCATGTGTTCTGATTAGAGGAGAGTGTGGCCCAATAAGGTGTTGATACCTCAGTTTTTGAGCATGCAGTGATGGGATTTTATATGGGTTATGTATATATCTTGTGGTATATATATCACAAAAGTGCTGCAGCTAAGTTGGCTATTCTTTTTGGACATAAGATTCTCCCCCTTTTTTGGTCTTGGGTTTAAGACTTTGGGCCAATACTTTTGGCATTCTTTTCTCTTTTTTTATTTTCTTATGCCTTATTTGGCATTTTGGGTGTGTTTTTTGAATTTTTGAAGTTGTGTTTCAATTGTCCTAAAATCTCTTGGTATTCTCGTATGCTTCACCTACACGTCATTAATTTTATTTTTGATATGTTTTATCGTGTTTAGTTTATACCAAAAATTATATTATATTTACCAAAATAATATTGGTTAAATTTGTTTTGTTCGCGTATCACGCTAATTTCACCCAATTGCACTTCGTGCACAAATTTTCATGTTTACGGGCTACCAATTTCAATTTAGGATGCCTAAAATTAATATGCAATTTATTTCATAAAAATCGGCATTAACATAAATTACTTTGTCTAATTGGGTTGGGATATTACACACACACACGCACACACACATATATATGTAGCCAATGCATCGTAGGCATGATGGGCAAACATATGCATGCATGTACCCACACACACACCTATGAATATATATAGATATACATGTATTTATACATGAATATAATCATGTGTATATGAGTATATATATATATAAATATATACAAGTAAAGAAAATAGTGCATATGTGAGTGTGTGTGCAGCTAAGGTATTAGTGTGTGTGTTAAAGAAGGTGATGTGTATGCATGTGATTGGGAGATGAGGGATGCATTGTAGGCTACTACTGTAGCTTGAAAGGGAAGAGATGGAATGCTGTAGTTGCAGCGCTGTGCTGCCGCCCAAAAGGAGGAAAATGATTGGAGGGAAGTGAGGTCGAGAGAGAAAGAGAAAGAGAAAGAGGCGGTGCAAAAATTGTTACCATATATGTATACACATCTATACATAATTAAACCCTAAAAGGGTTGTGCTTGTGAGAGTGGAGTAAGGTAGTGTTGTGGCTGAGAGAGGGAGCTGCAACCGAGAGAGAAGAAACATGTAACACCTCTCTCTAAAAACTTTCCATTTACTTCGATTTATTTGATTAGAACTATTTATATGGATCCTTAGGATGATATGCAATAGCTTAGAAGCTTGAATAAGGACGGAAAGACCCCCCAATAGTGAAGAATCAGGTAACCACCATTGATTGAGCTTAAGAAACAGGTCTGAATCAACTGAAACCAATTGGTTTCTATGATATAGGAATGAAACTAAAAGCTTCTAGGATCACAAAACCATAAGAATTAGTTTAATAGGTCAAACATAAGAAAGATAAATTGAGTTATAGGTCTCGGGTCCAAAACCAAGGTTCACCATTAGAGATTTAAGCTTGAATTTTTAAATGGGAGATGAATCTCAATGTTCTTAGGATCAGAACAGGCCAAAGTCCACCAAGTTTGGTGGAGGATTGAGCCCAAACCGAATAGAGAGCTACCACCATTATCAAACTTCAACTGAGATTTTGAGCTCGTTTAATTCACAAAATGAATGCCAAAACAACTATTGAATTTCTAAAAGTCAATTAGGATGGAAAACAGAATAAATTAGTGACCAAAAACCCATGAATCATGGTCTAAAAACTTTAGGGTTCATAGTTATTGTTCATCATCCTGAGGAAGATGATGAATAGTAACGGGTCTCGGGTCGAGTTCGGGTCGGAGTCTGACTCGGGCGAGTGACGAGTCACACTTAAAACTATGCCATTTAGTTACGTTTTAATTTTTTTAAAATTTGAATTTGGATATAAGAATTGTAGCTTAATTTTATAATCCCATGTAGAACAAGGATAGCTTATCCCTGAATACGCCACTTATTTGCTGTTTGGCTTGTGGAAAATCAAAAAAAAAAAAAAGAGAGAGCTGAAGCTACCTTGATTCAAACCTTGAACATCACACGCAATTCAACCACTGGGCTACCTGTCATATCCTAAACCCCACCCTATGTGGATTAGGAATAATGACCGGCCAGTTAGGCATTCCAGCAATGCACTAGTTTTGTTTAGCATATTAATGACGTATCTAATCAAAGGCCTCTTAACTTGGTACATAATCCATGCATTCAGAAGTATACATAGCAGCAAAAAATAAAGTATGGCATAGCATAACTAAATACTTAAATGTTAAGTACAATAAGTTAGAAATTTACAGCTTAAAAATTTCTTTGACAACTACATCAAAAGATATCCAAAATAGTCAAAGATCATCGTTCTTCCCAAAAGTGGCTGTAATCCACTCCGTCCTCCTAAGCTGTGCTATCAAGATTTTCACTTGAAATATATGGGATAAAATCCCTGTGAGCTTTATGAAAAGCTCGTGAGTAAATCAAGTTCCCTGTTGTGGGTTTTCTGAATGTTTTATATAATTTTCATGGATAACAATATTAAAAATTGTATTGAAAGCTACTGGCAATCATCAAACATGTGTATATAACTGATTTGCAAGATATGTTATAAAATCAAGCAAGTATTCATACCAGTCTAGTTTTACAAGATAAAACATAACATCATAAAAATATGTTATGAGAAGTAACTTAATAAAGTAATACACGCCAAACATCTCATAAGCTCAGTCCCCAAGGATTGTAAATGTCACCTTGGTGACTTTTATATAATTTAGAGCTTTGGGCTTATATGGCATTATCACTGGATTTAGACTCCCGATCGAGTCGCTTATGAAGACTTACTAGAAGTCTACCGGCTCTTAACCCCCAACAGAGTGTTGTAAGGCACATAAACTCTATTCTAAAACATGCCTGAAAAATATTTTTTAAGCTATCCATGCTATAAAACATTTAAAGAGATGCTACTTAAAAGTATGCAATTCAAATATTTATCCTAGTATTTTGAAAACAGTCATGCTGTCAAAACATTTATCATAATATTCTAAAACACATTATAAAGCTAAAAAGAACTACTTGTAATGTTATAAAGCCGTAAATAACTTTGAAATGGAGACTTTTCTATGAAATGTAGTTCTTTACAGCTTTATAACATTATATGCAGTTGTTTTCAACTTTATGACATGTTTCAGACTCTTATAGTAAATGTTTCAACTGCATGATGGTTTTCAGAATACTGAGATAAATATTTGAATTGCATTCTTTTAAGTAGCATCTATTTAAATGGTTTACAACATGGATAGCTTAAATAATGTTTTGCAAGTATGTTTTCAAATAGAGTTTATGTGCCTTACAACACCCTATTGGAGGTTAAGAGCCGGTAGACTTCTAGTAAGTCTTTATAAGCGACTTGATCGGGAGTTTAAATTCGGCGAGAATGCCATGTAAGCTCAAAGCTCTAAATTATATAGAGGTCACCAAGGTGACATTTACAAACCTTGGGGACTGAGCTTATGAGATGTTTATCATGTATTATTTTATTAAGTTACTTTATACATAGCAGTGAAAAATAAAACATGGCAGAGCATAACTAAATACTAAAATGTCAAGTACAATAAGTTTGAAATTTATAGCCCCAAAATTTATTTGACAACTGCTACAAAAGATATCCAAAATAGTCAAAGATCATCGTCCTTCCCAAAAGTGGCTGAAATCCATTTCGTTGACCTAAGTTGTGCTATTAGAATTTTCACCTAAAATATGTAGGATAAAATCCCTATGAGCTTTATGAAAAGCTCGTGAGTAACTTAAGTTCCCCCTCGTGGGTTTTCTGAATCTTTTATATAATTTTCATGGATAGCAATATTAAAGACTGTATTGAAAGCTATTGGCAATCATAAAACATGTGTATATAACTAATTTGCAAGGTATGTTGTAAAACCAAGCAAGTAGTCATACCTGTCTAGTTTTGCAAGATAAAACATGACGTTATAAATCTCTCTTGTGAGAAGTAACTTAATAAAGTAATACATGCCAAATACCTTATAAGCTTAGTCCCTAAGGACTATAAATGTCACCTTAGTGACCTTTATATAATTTAGAGCTATGGGCTTACATGGCCTTTTCACCGGATTTAGACTCCTGAGCGAGTTGCTTATGAAGACTTACTAGAAGTATATCGATTCTTAACCCCAGGTTGGGTGTCGTAAGGCACATAAACTCTATTCTAAAACATGCTTGCAAAACATTCTTTAAGCTATCCATGATATAAAACATTTAAATTACTGTTACTTAAAAGAACTGCATAGTAGTCTGAAACATATTTTAAAGTTGAAAAGAATCGCATGTAATATTATAAAGCCGTAATGAACTGTATTTGAATAGAAAAGTCTCAATTTCATGGTTCAGGGTTACTTACCTTTGCCTTTAGCTTAGTTATCTATTCTTGGTCTTTGGCTACCTTGTAGCTGCTCTCACACTCCTGATCTTGCTGTGATTCTATCTCTAGGAAATTTTAGAGTACACTTTTACGGCTATCAAAATGTTCATGGGTGACTCCTAGTCTTCTCCCCCTACCCTTGGCTACAGTAGGAATTCTCATTATAAAAGGTCTCCAACTTATCACTTCAACTCTCTTAGCCATTATCTGTTTCCATCTCTTAGTTCTTTTTTGCCATTCCTTATCATTCATGGCTTATGTGAATCCTATGGCAGTGATTAATATTCACAAAGTGTTAATTCTAGGGTGAATTTCTTAAGGACCAATATCTTATGAATTTTATTTGGCGAAATGGACTCCACCATTTGTTGGTTGGTCCCTTGGTGTGAAATTAACCCAGAAAGGAGGGGGGGAGGGGGTTGAATAGGTTTGTACTGACTTTTTCAATTCTTTTAATTCTTCAACCATAACACTAACAACAACTATGATGGGACAATATATGAATTGTAAATTCAATCAATATTCAACAATTATGAACAATTCAACCATAAGCTTAATCCATCCAATGTAGAACTCATGTAATATTCAATATACAAACCATTCAACACAAGCCTAATTGACCCACTAATCCAATTCAAATGCCAATTTCACATTTTAAGTAGAAATTAGATTATGTGATCAATTCTCAATTCCCTAATTCAATTTACCAATCCAATTGCACAATTAAGGTTTTTAATTATTCAATTGATGTTCAAATTTCATAATTCATGAAAACCTAAGTCTCAATTAAGCAGAAGCATTCAATTCTAGAAAATTAAAAATTTTAACGCATTAAGAGTAAGAGAGTTACAAACCAAAGTGATGACAGAGAAATCACCACGAAAAATCTCCGTAGAGGAAAAATCTAGAGCCAGCCATGCTCATGGAAGAGTCTACTATGAGAGGTTAAATTATAATGCGATGAAAAACTGGACTTAGTACCTTAAGCTCCGTTCTACTCATTCCCTTTTTCAATCTCCATTAAATCCATAGGCTTCCTCTGTAGTTGGAATCTTTATACAACCAGACGCTCCTTACTATCTTGGAATCCTTCGATCGACACTCTTCATAATTGCAACTCCTCGCAACCTCGGACTCCTTCGATCGGCACTCTTCATAGTTACAACTCCTTGCAACCTCGGACTCCTCTAACGCTTGAAAACCAAAAATGTTTCTATTTTTGCGTAGTGTTCGTTCGAATGAATCAGTAGATTGTTCGAACGAGCATCCTTCATTCAAATGAGTAAGGAACAAATATCAAATAAGCAAATATAAAGGTTGTAGATTTTCATTTGATGCATTCCTTTCGAATAAGATTGAACGATCACCTCAGTTGTTTATTCGAAGGAGCCAATGGTTCATTCGAATGAGCAACAGAGAGTTGCTCATTCTTTACTTGCCTTGTGAACTCAATTTTTGTAAGTATTTTTCCAAATATGCATTTTGTTGGAAAAATTATTTCACAACACAAGTCAACTACACACATGATGATATGATATCTACTATATGCAATGCATGCAATGTGTGAGTGTGTGAGATCCAAATTAAATCAAAATTCTAAAATACCTAAATTACCCTTTATGAACCAAGTTGGTTGGTAGATGTGCACAACAATGAAGCTTAGACCATTTTGGAGTAGAATGAGGCATTGAGATACTCTAAGCGTAGGACTAATGTAATGATTACAATCAAAGAACATTTTGTCAAACTAGATTAGCCAATTACAATATTGGACCCTTTGGTCCTAACAAACTCCCCTTTTAGCAATTTGTGACAAAACTGCACCAATAGTACAATAATACAATACATCAAAATTCATAGCCTCCAAAGAGCTAAAGAGAAGGAAATTATACATTTTCACCTAGTATTCTATACTATACAAATCACCTAGTAATGCTAAAAAATTAGTTAACCTATTTCTTGCACAACAAACTTAACTATACCATGTGAGATCATATTAAGAGAATTATATCAAATAAATTTAATGAAATCACAAGAATATATAGATATCAAAATAAGGAAAGGTGCAGTAAAAAAAATAACCATGCCATCAAATCTTGTAAGCAATACAAGTGAAATACATACCATCTCAATCATATGCAAAAAAAAAAAAAAAAAAAAAATGCAAAATATGACTACTCCTCAATATGTGCACAAAGTAACTCCTCCTCACTAAGTGCACAAATAAACATCTCCCTTTTATTCTCATGATGACAAATGGAGGAATTAACTAAGTACATGAAGGAAGTAGACTAAGCAACAATAGGGGCATGCATAATGAGATAACACTTAGATAGCAATAATAAAAGACAGTGTAAGAAAATATCTATGATATCAAAACAAATTAGTGTATCCATCATTAATTAAAAATAAAAGTAATAATAGTAAGCACAATGGAAAAAGCTATCAAATATAGTACATGCAGTTGATGAGTGTGCAAAAAATATAGGTAAACCTCACTACAAAGTGCCACTCACCACTCATGTGAAAATATAGCTACATCACTGATTTGCTCTTGGTGGTGGTGGAGGCTGAAGCATGTGAGATAAAAAATCCGATAAGCTCTGAAGGGCTCCTATATGGATGCCATCTCCTCCATTATTGGTAGGAAGAAGTCATATCAAATCCTGGTGTAGTGCTACTCCAGTCTCTTATCTATGTCAACACTGATCCGAGCATGATGTAGCTCCAGTCTTGGTAGACATGATCACGTAGTGAATGACGAGAAAGGAGTGTAAGAAGATCCTAAGATAGGAACTACGTCAAGTGCACTGATCTAGCAGTCCACATTAACCCTACAGTCTAGATGAAAAATCAAATAAATGAACGAAAAGTGAAAGAAGGACCTGAGGACTTACCGAATCAATGAATGGTGGAAATTTGAAGCTGATAGATGAAAAAGGTGTCCTTAACATGTAGATCACACTAATCGATACAGAAAATACAAATTATGAACACCAAGATCAATATGAAGTGAAGAGCAATGAGGAATATGAGAGAACAAGGGAGAAAACCACAAGAAATAGGCAATGGGCGGTTACTTGGGACTTTTGAACTCAATAGTCGCTCGTTTGAATGAACAAGTGACCTTCGTTCGAATGAGGCTTCGTTCAAATGAGGACCTCTCTTCTCTTAGAAATACAGAGTGTCTTGCTCTATTTAGCAATCCTCTGCTCGAATCAACTAGGCAAAAACAGGGGAATTTTTTTTTTGAAGGAAAACTTCAGGTTTAAACATGAAAAACTCTAAGATGAAATCATTTATTTACAAAGCTAAAAACAATCCCAATGTTTTTGAGTTGAAATCAAAATTTGAAGAGCATTTTAAGTGACATAGAGAGATGAAAATGTGTTATAAATTGAATCAAAACATTCAATTAATCCTTGAACATTTAAAATCATGCAAGCTAACTCTCTACTCACTCAAACATGGTGGTTAGACAATGCAATAACATCAACCATGAAATGTTCTTATGCCAAAGTTGAGTCTACGGTGTTGAATGATTTACATTACAATAAGAGCAAACAACCATAGTCAATCAACTTAGGGTATTTTGACAATTTTCAACCAAAACGTTTTGCAAATCTTTTAAGAGCATTATATATACACTTCAAGATAACTTTTTAAAGAACTAAGGAATCATTGTAAAGTTGTCAAGAGTCAACTCAATCCTCTAAAAAGCTCAAACTTTCATTCTTCTTGTCTAGAGGCATGTCTTTAATCTTTGTGTTTTTTTTAAACCTCTTGTGAGTGTTAAGTGTGGTGCATTTATTCTTCATCTTTGAATTTATTACAAGAACAAACTCCTTTTTTGTATTCATTGTTGTATTTATACTATTTAAAGGGTTATTTCTTTTGTAATTACTCTACATAGTGTAATGATTGTGGAGATTAGCTCCAGATCAACTAGTTGATTATATTGAGGAAGATGAGATATTGTGAATCATAGAAGATTGTAATTGTCACATCCCAGAACCACCCTGTGTGGATTAGGGATAATAATAGTCCAGTTATGCACCTTATCAATATACTAACTCTCATGTAGTATGTTAATGAGGTGACCAACCGAATGCCTCTTGTCTGGTATATACATTCCATGCATTCATACTCATAAAGTAGTGGAAACTAAATCATGGTTGAGCATAAATAAACATTAAATTAAATAATAGTGTCTGAATATTATAGTTTACCAATTGTTTTTGGCTATTTTTACAAAAAAGTACCACTCTTAGCCAAATTTGTCAATCTTCCAAAAGTGCTGCAATTAAAATCTCTTCCTTCAGGCTACTGTAACACCCCGACCTAATTACTAGGTAATTAGGGTCACTAATTAAATATTAGAAGACTTTAATATGTAAAATAATAGTTAGGAAATAATTAAGCTCCTAACTAGAGTAAATGGATAAAGACTACTAAAAGTAATGAAATTACAACTTCACCTACTAGTAAAGCTGACACTTGTAATTTGGATAATGCTAGCAAATTAGCAAACAAAAATTTAATAAATAAATAACAAAGAAAACTTAATGCATGATAAATAAAAGAAAAGAGGAAAAAGAGACCAAAAGAGGTTAGCCCAAGGACTTGAACCCATCAACTCGAACCATAGAAAACCTTATCCAAAGAGCAAACCCACTAGGCTATCAGCACTTTTGTGCTATGATGGCCACAAAAAATGTAATACCCCGACCCGAGTTAGCCAGTACCCGACCCGGGTTAGACCGGGCTATGATGTGTAATCCTGAGCTGTGCTTTAAATTTACTATTAAATAAAATTGACGTGCAGTTAAACGACATATTTAGTATATGAGACACAAGCAAGAAATGACAAACAGTCACAGGTGCTCGGGTTGCCGACGCACTAGGGGCTAAATTTACGGAACTACGTGCATATATATATATATGTATAGGTTGCAGGTATATAGTTATAGTTATATATATGTGTGTGGTATTATGTAACTATATATATATATATATAGATGTAATATTATATATATATAACCGGTTATAAAGATAAAGAAATAAAAAGAAAAGAAGTAAAGAAAAACAGTGGGAGGTAGTGGATTGAGAAATGACAGAAGGAGGTGTACGTGTAATGGAGGGTGTAATACATGTAATGCATGTTGGATATAGGTGGAAGGGTAGAAGAGAAAATGGAAACAGGTGGCCGTTGCATGCAACATGTAACCAGGTGGCAAGCCATTGATCTAATGTCGGTGGGGGAAGAAAATTAAAAAGAGAAAGAAATTAGAGAAAAACAGAAGCAAGAAAACTGAGTCGTGCAGAAGAAGAAAGAGAATTTAGAGAGAGAGAGAGAAAACTGATTCAGAACACTTGGAGGAAATCGGCTTAAACAGGTATATTTCTGACTGAAACTAGGTTCATTTATGTTTTAAGTTGGGTCGTTACTGTTAGAATTGATGAGATATCGAAATAGGAAAAGAAAACCAGGAATTGAAATTACTGTACACGGTCAACAATGGTAGATTCTTGTATGTCGAATTAATCTTAATTTTAAGACTGGAAACGACTAGGAAATATCTTCAGGAGTCCAATGCAACTTGAATCAAAATGGTCTCGGAATGACCAAGTTTGGTCAAATTATTTGTCACCAGTGCATGGCTGGAATAGCTAACCGGGTATTGAAAACTGTATATTGTAGTGGTTTAAAACAGGTCTAAACTGAACGCTTGAAGATTTAGATCATTTTGATACGAAAATTAGTAAGAATAGACAACGAAATGTGTAGGAAAACTGAGTTGGCTGGAGGTAGAGTAGTGGCCGGAAAACCGATTATGGGTGCCGGAAAACGGTAATAAATCAGGTCAAATCTAGTTTAAATGAGTAGTTAAGACTGTTAGAATTAATTTGATTCAAAGATAGTGGAGTTTGGACGTGAAAACCATGAAAAAATGGAGGAAACAGTGAGGGTGGCACTGTTCCGGCGAAAGTTGCCGGAAAGAAAGGTCGGAGAAGGTGATCGCAAAATGGGAAGGAATTGGGCATTCAACTGGACCGGTTGGTTCACTTTGATGTTGGACCGGTTTAGGGTTTGAGCCAGTGAACCCACTGGTTCAGACCGGAACTATGGGAAATAACAAACTGGCCCAAGAAGTTTTGAATAATTTTATTAGAACCCCAAACAGTAAAAATTAATTAAATATTATTTTAAGAAATTACGGAAATACCTCGAGTCCTAAAATAAGTTAAACGAAGTCCAAACGAGATAAATAAATAGTCAATTTTTATTATCTTGAGCCTTCCGAAACCAATGGACAAGTCGAAATTATGAAAAGGGGTCCCGAAAATAAAAGACATGTAAAGTACAAAATGATAATTTTACCCTTTTCAATCCAGGCATCCGATTTAAGATCCGTAAAAGTCTAAACCACTTTTATTCGACGTTCCGGATACAATGACGAAGTCTAAATTAGTAATTAAGATACCGATAGCTATATTAAATACATATCATAGCATAGATCAGTTATAACTATAGACTGAGTATATTTCCAATGACAAGCACGTCAAAAGGGGAGGAAATAGCTTGAGTTCTAAGGAACAGTAAAAATGTAAGTAATCTCTGATCTTTGTATGTGTTACATTCCAAGCCAAGTCATAGCTCCTAGCATATATCTTGCTTATTGTACTCCTTACACACTTTCTAGTATTTATTGAGCCACATTGATATTGCTTTATCATGTGGGAAGCATTTGGTGTTTTCATATATATATCTTGATCATGATTGTACATTTGTGCATTGAGTTCTTATTGTACACTGTACCCAGGGCTGTGAGGGCCAAATAGTTTGTTCAATCGTGATTCCACCTTATTATTCATGGATGATAATTTGCCTCTGATATATTCTTAAGTGCCGGATTTCTGATCAGTCACATCTCCATCTGATGCCAGTTATGACCTTCAGGTCTAGATATGATTTTCGGATCCAGTTATGACCTTCGGGTCTAGTTATGACCTTTGGGTCTAGATATGACCTTCGGGTCTAGATATGACCTTCGGGTCTAGTATCATGGCATCGCAGATTTATTTGATATCAGTATCTTACATTGTTGATATTATCGATATTTGCAACTTGAGCATATTCATTTTTATGTATGACCTTGAAATTTCACAGCTTCTATCCAGCGCATATGATTACATTGTCAAACAGATTTTCATTGCTTTGTCATCGAGCTTCTGATCATCTGATGATCATTGATGAGTTCAGTATTCATGAGTGGCTAGTATATTTGCATTTATCCTAGTTCTTTTATGGATAGTGCTTCTATATTCTTGTACACATGACAGAGTAAAGGAGAATTACTTACTGAGCTTTAGTTAGCTCACCCCAAACTTACCACCCCTTTCAGGAAAGGAAGCTATGGAAGAACAGTAGCAGTAGCAGTAGTAGTAGCATTAATAGTCAGCCAGATAGCAGTGGACATATTTTTGGAGTTGCAGGGTAATACTTAGTACAGACAGTCTTGTAGCTCTCCCATGTTATCCACGTCTTGGGGAAGACCAGTTGTATTAAGACATTTTGTATTCCGCATTTTGTAAACATTATGTATCTATGATATGCAACCTTTATCTATTATTCCACATATTTAGTAGTTGCATGTTAGTAACACTGATTATGTAGCAAGTTAAGAACCCTTGGTTCGGTAACCAATGTCGGATCGGGTGCACGACACGAGATCCGCATAGGGTGGGTCTCGGGTCGTGTCAAGAAATATACATAAAATGGAAGTAAGTAGGAAAATTTTCTAAATAGTTGAGGTGTCATCACCCTAATGCACCACCACTTTAGCTAATAAAATAATTTAGCAAAATCCTCATGATGTATAAGCAGCTCATGAGTATGAGAGGCCCCCAAAAACTCAAACATGCATGTGAGTTGAGTAGTGTGTTCAGCTAGAGAGAGAAAAGAAGAGAGAGAAGAAGAAGAAGAAGAAGAAGAAGAAGAAGAAGAGGAGGAGAGGAGAGGGAGAAGGGTTTGCATGCACCATGAACCAGAACCTGAGGATTAATTAGGAGCTCAGAGGAATCCAGAATCGAGCCTAAGAAGAAGAGACACTACTATTTAAAAGGTAAACACAACATCAACTTTCTCTCTTTAGAAATATTTCTACCATAGCCTTAGTATGATTGAGTTAGAACAAATATATGAATACCATTGATGTTATATTATGGTTTAGGACTGAAAATCAGCCTTGAAAGGCCTATAAATCACAAGAAAATAGTGAAACTGCCATTGTTGGACCTCATAGGTGGGTTTGAACTAACTAAAACCAAAGAGGTTTCTATAGTGCGGAGCTAGAGCTAAAACTAAATGTTCCTAAGAGTATGAATCCACAAAAATTAAGGGAAAAAGGTCAAAGGACAAAGAGATATCAAGAGTTGCAACTCACAGGTTCAAGGTCGAACCCTACCAAATGAGCTTCAAGCTCGGTTTCTTAAACGGAATATGGAACCTTAAACCTCTAGGGTCATAATAGACTAAATCTTATTGAATTTGGTTGAGAAACAAACACATACCATGGGATTATTCAGATTGGCCATGGAGGCTCAACTGAGTTTCTAAGCTTACTTCGATCTCCCAAATCAATGAAAAAATGTTTTCTAAGGTTTTAGAGACCATATCAAATCAAGAACATGTTGAAATCCTACTTAAAATTCTATGAAATTAAGATTAAAAATTTATGAATTTAGGGTTACTGTTCATCACCCTGAAGAAGACGATGAACAGTAACGAGTCAGGTCAGTTTTGGATTCGGGTTCGGTTCAGAACCCACCAAGGCATAGGTGTGGTTAAGGGCAAAGCTACATTTTTTTGAAAAGGCTTTTAATGTTTTAAAACCTAGAATTTGGTTGTTTGGCAACAGGGTTAAGGGTCTGATTTAATAACCTTATGTGGATCAAAGATAGCTTATCCTTGGTTTGTGGTCTTATTCATTGTTGGGCTTACAAGAAACCAGAAATAAAATGGGTAGCCGCAGGTCCCCAGGTTCAAACACTAAACACACGTGCACATCACACATACTCTAACCACTTGGCCACCATGTGCCTTGTGGTATTATCCCATATAATATATATATATATAATGTATAAGTAATTAATTAAATTAAATAAATAAATTTAATTAAATTAATTGCTACACTTGTCTAAATAAGATAAAAAGGCATTTACCCTAGCATTTTTCGATGTTCCAAACCCAATGGCGGGGTCTATTTTACGAAACATGATCTCAAAAATTAGGACACTTAAAATGCAATAATTACCATTATTCCCTTAGCAACGCTTGAAGGCAATTGAATGTCTGAGAGGGTCTATTCTGACTTTCTTCGACGTTTCGAACCCAATGGTGAGGTCCATAGAGCCAAATTAGCTACCGAAAAGTAGGAGACGTGAAAATAAAAAATTACTAAACTACTCCTAAGAGCAGACTTAACTACGAATAGACCCGATTAAAAGAAACAATACTTATTGTAAGACATTAGCAATCACCGAGTCTAAGAGAAAATTAAGAATACCTGTCACGCCCCGAATTTCTGACCGAAACCCGAGGCGCAACTGACGCACAGAAAGTAAATAAAATAAAAGATAATTAAATAGATTTACGAATTTACGACAAATTAAATAGAATTTTTTTTTTTAATTTTCTAAAAATTTTGGCAGAACCTCCTTTGTTTTCTAAGCCTTTTCTCACCTGATAGACATGATATATTTTACGACATTTCATAAATATAAACATATTACAACCCACCCTCACTCAGTGGCCACAGTCTCATCAAATTTACATATACATCGCCTAATTATACAACTGAAGACGATTTAATAGATACATACATTCACTTCTGTCGACATACATATATATATATCATTGGGCTTAAGCTCGTACATCACAAAACACGCCCCAAGGCCAAATATCCATCTACAGTCAAGTCTCCTCCACTCGGCTAGACTTCCTCAAGCCTCAGGTGTCGGGAATGTCATCTGAAATATGGTTCCCACGAATGGGTCAGCGCCAACATGCTGGTATGATGAAGTGCTAATACAAGAAATAAAGCTAAGACGTGGCATGTGCAAAGTGTATATTTATTTCTAAATGACATTCAAGCATCGCAGTAATATATATATGAATGGTATGCGTGACACACCCATGCACAACTCTATGTCACACCCATGTCTCATTTACGGGTACTCCCCGATGGGCATAGAGTACCAATGCAATGGCCAATTTTGGGTTTTTCACCACAGGATCTACACCTTCATAATGCAAAGCACCACGTGCTTACCCACGCCATGTTCTCAAAGGATTCATCATATGCCAATATGCCAATGCAATGTTAATGAAACATGGATCTCAATAATATAGCATACTCGGACAATAACAAATAAATCATCAATCAGTTTCATATACATGCATATCTCATGTGTTCACATATCATAATTCATGTTCTTCACTTTACTAAACTTGCAAGTAACACATAAACATGTGAACAATCAATTCCAAGTTATCAAGTAAACGCATTACAAACAAACGCATAAAGCATTCTAGTCATTCACAAATATTCCTAACTTAACTTCATTTCTAACATTAGCAAAACACCATACCTGATAGGGTTGGTCACAACCCTACTAAGTTGTGTCAGCTACGTAGTCCAATCAACTGATGAATGACTCAGTCCTCCTACTGTAGCTGTCTAGAGAGTTTGAGGTTAATCTTTAGTCCATGGTTTAGCAGTTGAAGAAAACACACCGGCAGGTTGATCGAGTCGGCCAGCCATTTTAAATCCAGTTTCATCAGCTTCTTTAACCTTTTTCCCCTAAGCAGATGATGATCCTGACAAAGTCCGTCCCTTTATCATCCCATCCATCAGATATTGAAGAACTTTCCCTTCCTCTCATCAGATTACTTTGTAGAGTCTCCCCAATCAGTAGCTTCAATTCTACAAGCAAGGTTAAAACCCGTAGTCTCCAACAATTACACCACCGCAAGGCTGAAGCTTCAACTAATACTGCATTACTTCCCTTTCACCTTTTACTGAACCTCTGGAGTTCCTACCCTGTTTTGCACTATCATGAGCACATGACCTGATGAAACACAACTCCAAGCTTCCATCCAAATAACCACTATAATTCTTTCCTTTTTGTCCCTCCACACGGCTAACTAATATTGCTATCATTGCCATTTGGCTAGTAGCTACAGTTATTTCATCTTCAAGGAGTTGCCACTGCTAAGTCAAACACTGATTTAGACCTTGAACCCTCTGTAGCAACTGTAGCTACGGCCACAGCTGCTGCTATCAGCAGAATCCATAGCCTTTTGTTCGTTGACCATCAAATGAGGGTTACCTTAAACTGAACATATATTCATTAGGAGTGCCTCCGGATGATACAAAGATAGATATCCACAAGACTTCTCTAAAACATCCAACAAAGTCCATCAAAAACAGGGCAGTCAACCCTCAATGTTCATAACAGCCACATCAAGTCTCCCAACAGCTATTTCCAATTGTTGTAGGTAATTCAGAACCCACAACCCCAATCTACCCAGGTAAATATAATCTGTTGCAGAAGCTTCTCCAAATTCTCAACATATCAGACTGTATTAATCCCTAGTCCAGTGTAATGTAACCTTTTGTGGAAAGAACCCCATTTCTATCATTTCCCCAAAATACTCGCAGCTCTCTCCACTTTTGTTTCTCACATAACCCATGAATCAACAGTGTATATGAATCCACCCCTTAAATAAAAGATTCCAACAATTGGCACTACTACACTCCGTTGTTACTGCACTCTCTGCCATTTCTCCAACAAATCCACAACAACCACAATTTGCACCGCTACTCTTTGCTGCATAATGCCCTTAATATCAAGTTATATCACCCTCCGAACAGTCGTAATGGGGATACATCCATTCGTTCAATCATCCATCCAACAATCAATACAACTTCATCAACTATTTTTATTTTACAAAAAAAAAAAATCAGTACACATGGACTGCTTCGGAATGCTGGTCTCAATGACAACACCCATGAGGCTCATTCTCTGGTTCATTGAAGCCATCACATCTACTATCGCAACCCTATACCACAACTCCCATAGTCGTAGCCATACACGATGCTAAGCCACAACCGTAACAGCCAACCTGCTCAATCTCCTGCTCTGCGTCAAACCCAAACAGCCACACGCAAAACCGCAACACAAATCCCATTCGGTGAAGCCCTAGGAAATCCAAAACCCATCACCACTCCGTTGCTACACGACACCGAGAGCCACCCATCAAAACCGCAACATCTCCACAAAATTTCGAGCCATACAGCCACAATTTCCTCCTCCAATTTCCCCGCGACGACTGCATCAGGTCTTCCAACAACCGTCCCCTCTAACCTGGGTTGTTTGCACCTCCACGTTGCTTCACACACCCACAAACAAATACATACACTGACCTGTTCAATCACACTTCAACGGACCCATTCAGCCACAAAGATCCCAGCCCCGAGATCTAACAAAGTCGCGATCATCGGACTAGAAATCAAGCTTGAAGATATCCAGATTCACGGACGAATCGAAGGGCAGATCGATCGCCCCCTTGCCTCGATTCTCCCTTTCCGTCTTCGTCGCCCCTTTGTCTCGATCCCCTCGCGACCACCGCCGCTTCTTCTTCTTTCTCTTTTTTCTTCTCCCTTTCCTTCTCCCCTGTTCTGCCGTTCTCCCTCACCCGAGACTGCACCGTACCCTTTTTTCTTCTTTTCTCTTTTCTCTTTTCTTTTTCTTTCCCTCCCGTTTCTTTTCTTTTCTTTTTTTCTTTTTCTCTTCTTTTATTCATTTTCTACCACACACACATATATATATACATACACACACACACATATATATACATCATACTTTACATTTTTTTTTTCATATATACTATTATACATATTTTTATTTTATTTTTATTATATTATATTTTTTTTTCAAAATTTAAATTAATTAGAAATTAAGGACATTCGCAGTGTTCTAAAAAAAAAAAAATTTTATTCCAAATTTTTGAATCTTTACAATACCGATTAGAAAATAACATAAGATAAATATGAAATTAATTAGCATCTATGAATTGTATTTTTAGGAACTACAAAGGAAAAGGAAAAGCCAACCAGTAGCACAAATCCTGAAACCCAAGGTGAGTAATCTTAAACTTTGAAGTGGAGAATTTAACTCCATGACTTCTAAAATGTTTTAATTCAAATTCCTGTATTTATATAACTTATGTTTTAAACATGCTACCTATTCTATTTTCAAAACTGCTATCGTGAAATGCAAATGTGCTTATTTAAAATGTTAGTTGTTTATACAATTCTTACTTCAAGCATGCCTATCTTTGATTACAAAGTTGTGTTAAATATATTTTTTTGAAAATGAATGTTTCTCATATCAGCTATGTTTAACTACTCTTAAAAATCATATGTGTTGAAAAAAATATTTAAATACTTCATGTTTACGTATTGGTAACGCAAGATAAATAGTGCATAAACACTCCTGTTTAGTGTTTCCTTTAGGACTCACTCTTGTAATGCCCAATAGAAGGCTAGCGATCTCTCTTATTTAGGTTATAAATTATCTTGACCTCTTGTTAAGCTTAGAGTCTGGATCGATACAGACTCTCGTGTAAAGCGAAAAGATGGAACCTTGTGAAATGGTAGAAAGTTTTTAACACTCATTGCTTTGAAAATGATTTATATCCTCATATTTCATGATTAAAGGATTTATGCTTCTGATTATATTTAAATAACTTACTCATGCTTTGTATTTGAGAAATTAAATACTTTACTTGAATGCTTTGAAATGCTTCGTGTTTTTTGATTCGATGATTCTGTATTTTGTGTTTTAAATTGTGCGAACAATTGATAGTGATAACTTTTATAAACTCTTTTATACTAAGAGCACTATCAGTTGAAAACCCATGAAAGGTACTCGAATTAATCACCAGATTTTCATAAATTTCACATGGATTTTACCCATGACTTTTTAGACGATGACAACGAGTGGGAGATTTTCACCTTTTTGGTACCATTTTTGCTGTAAGATAGTTAGCCGGAGTCAGACCTCTAGCAAGCAGAAGTTGGAATGTCAAGACAAGTAGAACGTCTACATTTTTTGTAGTAATGGGTGTGACGATATATGCAAATTTCTTTTACAGAAACAATGCCTATGTAATATGAATGTATGTTTAAGTTTCATGATAAAAAAATATTTAGTAGGTTAGGAAGCTCTGGTTGGATGGTTATACACTTGTCTTTATGCTTCCGCACTCATCTATTTATTATGTTATGTTGCATTGCTGCTTGACTCCGTTATCGGCCCTCGAGCCGAGCTGCATCACCCGATTTGCATAGGGTCGGGGGATGTGATAGCTACATTATTTGAAAGTCCACCTGAAATATACAGGATTAAAACCCTATGAGCTTTATGAAAAGCTCATGAATAACTCGAGTTCCCTGTTATGGTTTTTAGAAAAACCTTTTTCATAAACTTTCATGGATGGTAGGTAAAATATTTGTTATAACTGATCATAAGATAATTAGGGAATTATGCAAGCTCTTTTACTAATCAGTTTTGCAAGAGTAAAACGCGGTAAGCATGAGAATGTATCTATAAATTGTGCAATGAAATCATATATGCCAATCTTTCTTTAACTTTATCTTGAGTAGTCACCTGGGCGACTAGGTGTAATCTAGAGCTCTGGGCTTACATAACTTGGGTTTACCCCCCAATCGGGCATGACTGTGTCATGAATATGGCTTAACCCTCCAACTGGGCATGACTATTTGTCATGAACATTTTATGGCATATAACTTCATGTTAAAAATATGTTTGCAAAACATTCTTTAGTTATCCATGCTATAAAACATTTAAAGAGATGCTTCTTAAAGACATGCAATTTAAAGATTCAACTCAGTATTCTTAAAACGGTCATGCAGTTGAAAAATTTAGTATAATAATCTAGAATACATTATAAAGCTGAAAGGAACCGAATGTAATATTATAAAGCTGTAAGGAACTGTATTTAATGGAAAGTCTCTATTTCAAGGTTTAGGGTTACTCACCTTTGCTTAATACTTAGCTAATTAGCCCCTCTTGGATTCTCCTTAGCCTTTTCAGGTCCTATAAAGGCAATTAACATTTATTAAATACTATTTTAATACTATATTTCTTAAGAACCTATACTTTATGAGTTTCATTTGATTAAATGGGTTTCATCACTAAGTTCATTATACTCAATAGAATCTCAATGTATAACATACATACCCAAAGCCACCAAAAATATGTTTAAGTTCTGTTTAGTGTCCCTAATTATGTGTGGTTATGACGCAAACTAAACCATCAGGAAGGTGGATGGAAAAATGAAGCAATCTCGGGTGGATGGTAACCATGAAAGTCCAAATTTTTCAGATTTTCCTAGGTAGTACCCCTATGTCCAAATTTGATTTTCTCCCAATTCCTCCATTCAAATTTAATGAAACTTTCCAGAAAATTTCTAATACATTAAATTGTGTCATAGGTTAAGAGTACGAGTTAAGTTAAGTACATATGAAATTATGAAATCGTTTTAGGATCCAATACGATTTAAGCATAAGTTAAGGAATAACGAGATGATATTACAATGAATGTGAAGTTGATGAGATGTTTATGAATTGTTCTTAGGAACTACAAAGGAAGTGGGAAAGCGCATTATTAGCACTAACCCTAAAGGACCAAGGTGAGTAACCCTGTATTTGAAGTGGAGATTTAACTCCATAGATTTGAAAAGGTTTTAAATGCAAAGATATAAAGTGTTTGAAATTCCAAATTCAGTATTTACATGATTCAGTTTTAAATTGTTCTGTTTAATAAACTCTATTATGACATGCTTAGTGAATCGACCATAGTTTTCTTCAAACATATTTCAGCATGTCTAAAGTTTTAAATGCCAAATTATGTAAAGTGTTCTGAGTTTGATTATTGCAAGTATTGAAGCATCACTGCAAAAGTTATATGCTGTACGTTTTAAATACTCATGAAAAGTATCAATATGAAGAAGTCATATGACAAATGTTTTGCAAGATAATAATAAGCACATAGGTAGGTCTTGGGTTGTATGGAACTCAATGGGCCTATCGTGTGCATCAACACATAGTCAGGATTTTGGGTTGTACAAAACTCAATTGACCTGTCATGTGTAATGCCTGGTAGTAGGATCTGATCCCACAGGCAATGAGATACCTCGAGGAACCCTATCTGTTCTGTCAGGAAATGAGTCTTACCTACCTTTTAGGGACCAGGAAGACGATCCTGATCGGTTCAGTTAGGTTATCTCCATTTATACGTAATATGGGAGTCCGGTTCGAAACGGATTCCACTAATGAAAGAGATAAGATGACAAATGAGTTTGAAAATGGAAACAGGTTTTACCCTCATTTTCAATATGCATATGTTTTGAGTTTTATATACTCTATTTAAGAAATACATGTTATGTTATATGTTTTGAAGTTTATATGAAAAAGTATATGTTAGCTTGAATACTTTTAAATGTTTCAAAGCTATCTGTTTTATGAAATGCATATGTTTTGAGTTATATACTCTATTTGACAAAGTACGAGTTTAGCTTGAATACTTTAAATGTTTCGAAGCTATCTGTTTTTAGAAATGCATATGTTCTATGTTCAAGTATACGAGCAATTGGCAGTGAATGTTTACAAAATCTTATGTACTAAAAACCACTGCTAATTGAAAACCCCATGACGAATACTGGGATTTTTCACAAGCTTAGATTAGATTACCCGGACTTTGTTCGGATCCCCCTTTCAGGTGATTAGCAGCAGTCTTGACTTGAGGATGATGATGATGAATCTGCTGTTTTTGGAAGTTATGTTCAAAGTAGTTTTTGTCTAGTACTACGAACATTACGTATGAAATTTTGTATTAGTAGAATAGTACCCTGTTATGTATAAGCCCCACGGGGCAATTAAACATGTATCTATTATAAAAGCCTTTAAATTTTTAGTTATGCTCTGAATGTATGATCATGTGTACCATTGTAAATAGTGGCAGTATCAGACCGATGTGCAAATTTTAAAATGAGAAAAGAAAAGAAAAATTTTTTCATGCTTCCGTAACCACATGAGGCACATCTATTCGATACCGCTGCAGATGCGAGTCTTGTCCCGAGGCCTTCGGGTCTTGGGGCGGCGGTCGTGACTCGAGATCCGCACAGGGTGGGTTTCGGGTCGTGACACTATTCTATTTTTATTATTTAATTTATCAAATTGATGAATCATTTCCTCTTAGGCTAGTGGTGTATTCGATCCTAGGTTAGGTTAATTCCACTTGTGGTTAGATTGCCTAATCTAAGGTCATAATATTGTATATTTTACCCTTAAAAGGCTTTTCATAACTTCCAATGCATTATACATATATCACCCAATTTATTGGATACAAATATTACCTAATTTATCAGTTGTGGGTGTTATAGTAATCAGTGAAGCTTTCACCAAATCAAGCGATATAGTGGATTCTGGGTGATTGGATTAAGGGATCATTACCTAAGAGTGGACATAGGCTATTGTTAAAAGTTGAACCACTATAAATCTTGTGTCTAACAATTTTTCTCACTATATTTCTCTCTCCTCTAGAAGCTTCAAAAGATTCAAAGAAAATGGGAATAACTACAACTATTGGAAAACATGAATGAGAGTCCATATCCAATTGATTAGCTATGAGCTTTGGTACATGGTCAAAAATGGGTATGATCCTCCAATCATTATTGTTAGAGAGGTAAGTGTTTCTAAACCTAAAGAAAAATAGGATTACAAAGAAAATGAAATTTTTTGGTTAAATCCTGTAGCTATCAATACTTTATTTTGTGTTTTAGGATATAGAGTTTCCATTAGTAAAATGACAAAAGAAATTTGGGACACTTTACAAGTGAACCATGAGGGAACTAATCAAGTTAAAGACTCTAAGATTGTGCCTTCCTACATAAATATGAATTGCTCACAATAAAACCAGATGAAAAGATTCTAGATATGTATACTTGTTTTATTGATATTGTAAATGGACTAACCTTTCTTGGCATATTAACACCTGCCGTAAAGCAAATTAGAATAGTTTTGTAGGCTTTATTGAAGAAGTTGAGACCCAAGGTTACGACAATAGAGGAAGCAATAGATTTATGAAAGATGGCATCGGAACAACTTCTTAGATCACTTATCACTCATGAAATGGTACTTGAAAATGAAGAAGAAGACAAGCCCAAAAAGGGATTTCCATTCCAAGCTTCAACACGAGAAAATGAAGCACAATTCGAGAATGAATAAAAAGATATAGCTCTTCTAACAAGGAGATTTAAAAGACTTCTTCAACAAAAAAAAAAAAAAAGATTGGAAGAAGAAATAGTCAAAATGAAAGAGAAAAAAGGATAACAAAACCAAGAGGTGAAGAAGTAACGAGGCGATGCTACAATTGTCATCAATACGGACACATCTCCACCGATTGCAATGTCCCAAGAAATAGAGGAAAATGTATGTCACGACCCGAAACCCACCCTATGCGGATCTCGTGTCGCGGGGCCGACCCGAAGGCCGTCCCTACTTTTTTTTTTTTCCATTCCTGTATCATAGTACTAATATGCAAAGTACTAAAATCCTCAAACAATAACAGCGGAAGTCTTATCAGTAATAGTACATCAGCGGAAGTCTTTCAATACACAATGTTAGCGGAAGTCTTTACAATACATAATATGGTTCTACATAAACAAAATAAGAACCAAACGTAACCAGCACCCGAGGGTGGTGAATACATGGGAGAACTAAGACATAGACTGATACAGTTCCTCAAAAATGTCCTCCTATGCTCTCAGACTCCTACTGGGGTCTTGCAGCGTCATCACCTAAAATGGGGGTAAATGGGGGGAATGAGCTACGAGAGCTCAGCAAGTAAAAAAGATCTCCGACACTGGTATCGATAAGATACAAATCCATGAATAAGATTATGTTAGCCAATCATAAGAAAGGAGATGCTGTAATAGCCAATGAGAACAGTTGCCATGAAGGCCAATGAATAATAATTCACAATGTACAATTAGGAGTAATGGATACACCATCAACATGAAGAATCTCTCAACAACAATACAACAACAAGAAGTACTGCCACAATAAACCGATCATAATCAATTCAATGAAGAGTGTCTTTTCAGTTAAGATAAGTCATAAGGAATAGGGTTATTCAATAACGTAATCATTCCAATTCTTAGGAGATGCATTTACTCTGTTCTCAGGTAAAATTCCAATGTTAATGTAAATGAAATGCCAATGGGAATGCAATGAAAATGCCAATGTTTATGCCAGTTAATTGCCGGTGGAAAGCCTTCGAGGAATTCATTCCTGCCACCTGTCCATTTATGTACTTGACCCTTAGGTCTCCAGTTAATACAGAAAGCATCGGATGGATATTGTGACTGAGCACAAATCCCGTATTCATAACATATCATGATTATTCATTATTCCATAGAAGTATAAAATGGAATATCATATATTCAGTAAAGACATAACAGTAAGCCTTTCAAGGCATGGTTCACAATAAGGACATAGCAAACAATAAAGACATAGCAGTAAGCCTTTCAAGGCATGGTTCACATGATAACAACGACATAGCAGTCAATCAATGTCCACAAGATAGAACAATATCGCATTGTGGATAGTAATAACGTGAGGTACTTTCAAGAGTACAAGTTTGGCAGTAAAGAGAATAAACTTGGCTTGGAAACACCATATGGAAGAGAAAGGGAATTTACTTACCTCTATCGTGATTCTATCTCAGAGATCCGTGAACGTACCCTTGCCTTTCGAGTTCCCTATATATTAGTAATTACGTTTCAGAATAAATGCTATTCATCAAATTTTATGCCTTTCCATCATAAGTATTTCAAATACTAATTTAGACTTTACCATTGAGTCCGGAATGCCGAAGAAAGTCAGTTTAGGCTTTCGCAGAATTCCATTTGGACTTTTGTACTAAAAAGGGCAAAATGGTCATTTTGTACTTTTACAGTATTTTATTCTTCGGGGTCTCATCTTATAAAACAGACCCCACCATTGGACTCAGAACGTCCGAGATAATAAGTTTTGACTATTCATTAGTCTCACTTGGACTTCGTTTGACCTGTTTAGGGGAAAGGGCAATTTGGTCATTTTTGACATATTCAAGGGTCTCAAATTTTTCGGGACCTCATCTCGTGTCGAGGACCTCACCAATGGACTCAGGAGGTCCAAGATAGTAGGAATACATATATAACTTATCTTATTTGGACAACGGGCCATTTCGAAGTATTTAATTTAATTAATTTCATTTAATTAAATTAAATCTTGATTAAGCATAATATATATATATATATATATATATTATTTTGTACATAATAGAACAGGTTGAATAGGATGGCACGCTGGCCAGCGTGCCATCTCCTTCCCCATACCACGCATGTTCGAATCTCACCAGGTGCGGTTGCACCTTTTAATTTTCGGATTTAATTAATTGTATAATATATATATTCTGTTTGCATATAGGGCACACGTGAGCGCGTGGCCGAGTGGAAAGGTCGTGCGTGGGCGCGTGGGGGTCAGGGGTTCGATACCCCGTAGCAGCAATCCTGCTTCTTTTCCTTTAATTTTCAACACGGTTTTATATATAACCGTATAAGCCCCTAAACGGCGTCGTCCCACTAATTCGGTGGCAAGCCCAGAGGCTGCCACGCGTCCGAGTCGACACGGAACCTTTAAAAGGCCGAGTCAACTCATCGTCTTCTTCCCCACTTCTTCCCCAAAGTTGCCCTAATCCCTGGTTTCCATTTTTTTCTATTTCGTGCCTTTTGGCTCAACTTTGTCTCTTTGTTTTTAATCCAAACCCTTCCTAAATCATTAAGGATTGGTTTGGCATTTGTTTGAGGGACCAAAACTGGTTCATTGGCTCGGTCCAAGTCGCGATAATCAGACCTGCAACCCGCAGTTTCATGCTCATTTCTTCACCATTTTTAGCGTGGTTTGGTGCGACGTGATCCTTATGGCCAGAGGGTTTGATTCCCATTCTTACAAATCAGTTTACAGGTCTAAAACAAGAACTGGGTTAAACGGCCAAAACCTGCAACTAGCGGTTTGGTGGTCGATTCCAAGTTTTTAGGGTCGCGTATGTCGGTTTTGGAGATGTTAAAAGGGTCTAGTTTAAGTATAAAGCAACCAAAATAGGTTTGGTGTGGGTTGATTCAGACCCATCTCAGTCAAGGTCCTTCCATGGTGGGTTGTGTACGGTTTTAAGGTTTTAAACTGCCTCGGTCTCAGATTTTCATGCCTAATTAAATGACAAGATGTTTTAAGGTATATGCATGCGATCTAACTGACTCTACAATGTAAAAACAGTATCAAAACTTAAAACCAAGAATGGGGCAGTTTTGAGGTTATACCTCCAAACAGCAGCTTCTCCCTCCTTGTTTGTGGCTTAAACAGAGACCTCAGTGGTTTGGCTTGTTCCAACCATGTACTTCCAGTCCTCAGTTCTCTTCCCTTGCTCCTTCAATGGCCAACTCACAAGACCCGTATATATAGATATATATGAACACCATCGCCTCTCTCTCTCTCTACTTTCTCTCTCTACTTTCTCTGGCCCCTTTCTTTGATCTATGACTTGTGCTCCACTGCCAAATGCAACCTTTGCATTATTTGGTTGGGAGACATGTTGTGCACTTATGTATATAATATATATATATATATATCATATTATATATATATAACACACACTTTACACCTAGCCTACACACACACACACCTCACATGGACTTGCACGGCTGATAGCAGCCTTTGCCCACTTGCCCATTTTCTTTCTTCTTTCCTTTTAATTTAATATACACATATATATATATATTATAATACATTATATAATATATATATATATACATGTATAATTCATAATTATACATTTTTATACATACCTATACGCCCATACATACACGTATATACTTAAACTTTGGGCATGCATGAAAATACGTGCGTGCACGCTTTACGATGCAATGTCCCGGGGTGCTCTGGTGTCACCCAGCACCTGTTATACATTTCAATCATTTTTTATTTCCAGTCATTCATTTCCGTGAAATACCATGATATACATTTCTTATCGTTCAAGTTACATAGTTTAACCGACTTACCTCGGTATACGCGACGTATCCCGGGTCGGGATATTACATTCTTACTTCCTTAAAAATAAGTTTGTCCGCAAACTTAACGATTCTAACTCCGGTGGTTCCCGTGGTTTCCGTGGTTCTTTTAACATCATGACCTAATTAAATTAGGCGTTGGCATTTAACTAGATAAAATTTTGCTACAGAGAATCAAGTTTTACTGTCACATTAAATTATTGTAAGATTCTTTCTATCATTTCCGAGCGTACCTCGAAATCCTCACGTGAATCTTAATTCCTTTCCATGGTTCTCAGCAGTTTTCGTAAATTTAAGAGATCACTTAATGAACAAAATTTATAAAATTTCCTAAACGTGGCGTTTAAAATTTTATTCATTCAGTCTACTAATATACCTGGGGTATATATCATTTTCATGTATAAATTTCAGTGTTAATGACTCTTTCAAGAGTCTCCATTAATTCAATCTCATTTACCAAGTAAATATACATATCTTATAACAGTATGTAATTCATTTTAAAGATTTACAAATCTTTACATTTCTATCATGAAATCACTCAACTCATCAAGGCCCTTCAAATTCTATAAGATGTAATATGTCAATCTAATACTTATACATCTATATTACGTACTCCACTTGTTTCATGTATAACATTTATCATCAATCATTCTCCTTGTGGAACTTGAACAGTTAATATATAACTTAAGAGTTCTGTCTCTATGTTCAACTAGCAGTAAATGTTGAAGCTATAAATCAGTATATAGGGCAATCATCTTATCAATATCGAACATTTTGTAAACAACCATAAATACCTGTGACTTAATTAAGTGTCTAGGAAAGCAAACAAAAAGACCCTTTCCACCTAAAAATTAAGTGTCTACGTCAAGACCTCTAGATCTACTACACATGGACTTAATTGGTCCAACTGGGACCACAAGTATTGGAGGAAAAAGACATTTTCTCGCACTTGTAGATGAATACTTTAGATATATATGGGCGAGTTTTGTGATAACTAAGGATGATGCTTTTAACCATTATGTTAAGTTGTGTGTTAGAATTCAAAACAAAAGGAAATGGAGATCGAGAAAATAAGAAGTGATCATGGAGGGGAATTTGATAGGGAAGAATTTGAGGCATATTGTGATGCTCATGGGATCCATCATTAATTCTTGGCTTCAAGGACACTTTAACAAAATGAAGTAGTGGAAAGAAAGAATAGGTCTCTTGAGGAGATGGCTAGAACATTTCTCAAGGAGAACAACTTTCCATTCTACTTTTGGGTAGAAGCCGTCAACACGACTTGTTATATAGGTAACCATATTTTCCTTAGACATTTCTTGCATAAAACCACTTATGAGTTTTGGAATGGTAGATCATTTAATGTTTCAAATTTTAAAACTTTTTATTGTAAGTGTTTTATCTTGAATACTGAAAATGATAAAGAAAAATTGACTTTAGATTCGATATTAGAATTTTTCCAGGATGCTCTACTTCTAGCAAAACATATAGAGTATTCAATAAAAGAACTCTTAGAGTAGAAGAATCTTCCAATGTTATGTTCGATGAAATAAATTAAGAAAAACACATGACAAACAATGATAAAGAAGATGAATTTAACATTGTTGAAATCAATAGAACTAAACAAGTAAAAGAACAAAAAGAAAATGATGTTAATGAAAAATTGAGGATGAAAGAGAAATGAATCATAGATTATTATAAAGACAATCAAATGACCAAATAATTAGGGACCCAAAAATGGGTGTAACATCTAGATCATTTCTCAAAATCATATACTCACATCTAGCTTTCCACTCACAAATAAAACCTAAAATTTTTTATCGAGCTGAAAAGGATGAGCCTTGGATACTTGCTATTCAATAACTTCATCAACTTGAAAGAAATAATGTTTGAGAATTGGTTTCAAGGCCTATTGATCATCCAATAATTGGAACAAAACAGGTATTTAAGAGAAAACTTGATGATAAAGGAAATATAACTAAAAACAAAGTAAGACTAGTAGCTAAATGATACAATTAAGAAGAGGGAATAGATTATGAAGAAACATTTTCCCCTATTGCTAGATTAGAACCCATTAGATTGTTATTGACATTTGTATGCTACAAAGGATTTGATCTTTACTAAATGGATGTCAAAAGTGCATTTCTAAATGGATACGTCAATAACGAAGTTTATGTGGAACAACCCCTATAATACCCTGACCCGGGTTAGCACGTATACCGAGGTAACTGGGTCGGGTAACACTTTATCAATTGTACTCAGAACTGTTGAACTCTATATTTTATGAAATATCAATTGCATTGCATCGCCTTAAAATGAGAACCCTGTAATACATGACCAATGCTGGGTGAGGATAGGTGACCCGGAACTTAGCCTCGTAATGCGTGTACGCATACAGCCTATGCATGCATACGTAAATGCATGCAATATTCATATAAATATTAAAGTGCACATGTGCAATTGTGAATTAAGGAAACACAAAAATCAGATGCATGTATGGAGCTAATATAGTATATACTCATGTGTACGTATGTGTAGGTAACAACACATATAAAGGTACGCATATATGCATAAATTAAATAAAAATAAAACAAAAAGAAAAGGGGGAAGCAAGTGGGCTGCCAAGGCAGCCGTGTGTGTGTGAGTTAGGTGAATGTTATATAGGTAAGTATACATATTTATATATATAGATATGTATATATATATACATATAATAAAATAAGTTGACCAACCCTAACCTAATAGGCATAGAGAGGGGTAAGGTGGAAATCAATAGAGGTATGGAGCAGGTCAGAAAAGGAGAGGAGGAGAGGAAAAGAAGGGAGGAAGGAATGGGCATGATATGATATGATATATATGTAAATATATATATATATATATATATATATATATATGCACGTGATCTCCTACTTACGGAAAAAGAAATCAAAGGGGAGAAATCAAGAGGGAACTCAGAGAACTCTTGGTGGAATCGGAAGAAGGAACAGAAGGGAAGAGACCCACAAAATCGAGGAAACCGAAAGTATAGGTAAGAAGTTTGTTTCTGTTTCATAATTTTATAGCATGATTCGATTTATTCTGAATATAGGGTCTAAACAAGCATGAAAAATGGTGTTGATGGGAACAAATCGTACTTCATTTGGTTCACAAATGAGGGAGAAAATCTTAGTTGCAGGTTTAGGGATAATTCGGGTTTTATGAGATCTGATGCATGAAACTTAATTATGAACTTGTAAGTGGGTAGGAAATTCAAATAGGAATCTAACTCAACAAAAAGCAAGAAAAATGAACCAAAAAGAACTAAGTTACAGTCGAGTAATCCTCACCAGTGCTACGCCGAAAACTGGGAAAGAACAGCGATGGAAACCTTGATTTTCTAAGGTTTAAAACGGTTTAGAGGGGAGATTAAGACTGGGGGAATGATTTGGCATGGAAAGATTCAAAAAGTAGTTAAAAACAGATGTAAAATGGTGAAGTTCAATAGCTAGGGTCATTGTTCCGGTGACCATGGCCGGAAAAATGATCGGGGAAGACGATCGGAATATCGAGGGGTGTATCGGGTTAAGACGGGACCGGGTTTGGTTCGGATTGGGTCGGGACCCGACCGAAAATGGAATGGGGCAGTGAAACTGTGACATTTTGTAATTGGTTTTTAAAATAGATTTTGGGTGTTTGGTTACATGGATAGGAAATGTGGAATTGGGTTTGGGCTTATCCAAACCATGGATAGCATAGGAGAACTGGTTATCTTGTTCCGGTTCTCTGAATTTAACTGAATCGGTTGGTTCAGTGAAGGGTCAGGCCGGTTTAGGGTTTTGACTGGTGAACCCACTGGTTCAGACCAGAACTCTGGGAAATTATGAACCGACCCCAGAAGTTTTAGAAAATCTCACTATGGCCCAAACAGAAAAATTAATAAAATATTAAGTTTTACAAAAATACCCCTATTTCAAATATGGGTCAAACGAAGTCCAAGCGACGCAAATGAATAGTCAAAATTTATTATCTCAGACATTCTGAGTCTAATGGTGGGGTCCATTTTACGATACGGGACCCCGAAGGATAAAATACTGTAAAAGTGCAAAATGACCATTTTGCCCTTTTTAGTACAAAAGTCCAAAAGGAATTCCGTGAAAGCCTAAACCGACTTTCTTCGGCATTCCGAACTCAATGGTAAGGCCTAAATTAGTATTAGAAATACTTATGATAGCAAGGCATAAAATTTGTTGAATAGCATTTATTCTAAGATGGATTTACTGATATATAGGGAATTCCAAAGGTAAGGCAAACTCACGGATTTCCTGATATAGGACTACATTAGAGGTAAGTGGATCACTCTTTCTTACATATGGTGTTTCCACAAGCCAAGTTTATTCTTTTACTGCCAAACTCGTACTCTTGAATGTATTGATATCCTTATGTTCCATAATTTGATGTTTTCTATCTTGTGGACATTTGATTGACTGATGTATCATTGTTATCATGTTTCACTGTGCCTTGAAAGGCCTACTGTTGTATCCTTATTGAATGAATGATATTCCATTTTTATATTCTATGGAATTACTTATGATCATAATATGTTTATGAACACGGGAGTTGTGCTCAGTCACAACACCCATCTGATGCTATCTGATTGACTGGGACCTACGGGTCAAGTCTGTGAACGGACAAATGGCAATTCACTGGAATCCACTGGGGGGTATGCCGGGCCCTAAAAGATCGAGGGTCTGCCGAACCCTGACACAGAATAACAGCATCTCTTATGACTGATAGAACTTGATTGTTGAATGACATCATCCCTTATGATTCTTCGAGTCTCGAGGGACTTGTATTATTGATTTGATTGTGATCGGTTCATTGTGGCAGTACTTCATTGTTGTTATATTATCATTGAAATTCTTGATATTGATATTACACCCAATACTTCTGATGTGTATTGTGATTATTGTTCATTGGCCTTCGTGGCAATTGTTTCCATTAGCCCTCGTGGCAATTATTTTCATTGGCTAACACAGCATCTTATTTTTATGATTGGCTATCATAATCTTATTCATGGATTTATTGATCATCGATACCCGTGTTGGAGATCTGCATTTACTTACTGAGCTTTGTAGCTCATTCCACCCCACTTACCCCCATTTCAGGTGATGACGCTATGAGACCCCAGTAGGAGTCTGAGAGCGTAGGGGGACATTTTGAAGTACTTGACCAGTCTATGTTAGTTCTCCCATGTATTCACCACCCCCGGTTGCTGGTTACGTTTAGTTCTCATTTTGTCTTATGTAGAACTATGTCATGTATTTGATAGACTTCCGCTATTTAAATTATTAAAAGACTTCCACTGGATTACTGTAATTGATAAAGACTTCCGCTGTTCATTGTTTAAAGATTTTAGTACTTTGCATATTAGTACTATGATACAGGAATGGAAAAAGTAGGGACGACTTTCGGGTCGGCCCCGCGACACGAGATCCGCATAGGGCGGGTTTCGGGTCGTGACAACCCTCGAGTTTGTTGACCCACATAATATCAATCATGTATATAAGCTTATAAAAGCTTCATATGGGCTCAAACAATCTCTCAAAGCATGGAATGAGAGACTTAGTGGATTTGTAATGAACCAAAAAATTGAATAAAGGAAACCCAGTAAGTTGCCTAGATAATTTAATGTCAGATAATTAAGGAATTGGAAATAATTTAAATAATTAGAAAAAATGATATTTAAATGTTCAATGAGATAATATAAGGCTAAAATATATTTTTAAGGATTTTTCCAGGACTGGTTTGAGGCATGGGGCTACACAATCTAATCTATAATGTAGATAGAATTAATAATTTAGAAAATGAATTTTTAAGAAACAGAGTACGTTTTTGAAATTAGTGTGTCGAAATTAGCTTAGCCAATCAATTTTGGTGTGATTTTGAGATAGTTGATTGTCGGACTTGCGTGCGCGCATGTTTGGCCAACTAGCCACGTGTCTTATGGTGATGTGTTCCAAAGCTTCCCAAGGACGCTAAGTGATTGTGTGTTGGAGAATCAATGCCATGTGTCCAAAATATGGTGATTAAAAGAAGAGTGAATTGGTGTGTGGATGTGCATCACAAATAATGTGGGTTGGCAACATAAAAAGGGGGAAGGGGATATTTTCTTCCCATTTTCAAACTTTCACTCTCTCTCTAGCTTTCAAGTTCCTCTCTAGATATCTCTTTATCTCTCACACCTTAGAGGAACAAATCCTACCTACCTCTCTCTCTCTCTCTCTCTCTCTCTCTTTCTTTAATGTTTTTGGTCTTTTTTCTTTGATTTTTGACCATGGAAGGCCAAGAATGAGTGTGTGCATATATGTGTGTATATATAATTATATGTGTGTGAGAGAGTGTATATGTGTTTGTTTGTAAGGGATCCACCATAAAAACCCTAATCAAGAAAGGAAAAGGAAGAAAGAAGAAAAGACAGGGAGAAGATCAAGAACCCTAACTTCCATAGAAGATAACACTTGAACCTTAAACTACTTTGCATGGGTAAAATAATGGAAATAAATTGGACAAAAATGGCCAATAGACCACTGAGAACCAGCGAGTTGTAGTCGAGAGAGAGAGAGAGAGAGAGAGAGAGAGAGAGAGAGAGAGAGAGATTCAAACCTATGTAATTTGGACTGATTTTCTTAGTTAAATGAATGGGAAATAGTCCCTTGGAGTTTTAGGAACAAAATGGAATAGAAAGGATGAGTGAAACATGAAGAAATGGTATCAGAATTCTCTTGTCGAAAAAATGGGGATCGCTGAAAAGACCCCTGTAACTGGCCATTCGATGGCCTTAAACTAAGCCAAACCTTGTTTTGACACAGAAAATGTATTCCTTGGGAAAAAATGGCCGACTTCGGCGGCCATTGCTAGAGAAGGTGATCGGCTCCGTGAGCCAACCTATTGACCAGTCAACGATCGAAGGGGTCGGTTATCGGGTTTGGGCTGACTTGTGTGAAAACAAATTTAAAAGTTAAGTGGAATGACATCATTTCACTGATGCCATGCTGACGCACCAATGACGCCATGGACCAGACCAAAACAATCGATTTTCATAAGCTTTGTGCTGATTCACTTGAAATGGAACTGGACCAGTTGGTTTAGGACAAATTTGGACTGGTTCACTGTTCTATTAACTAAACCAGTGGGTTTAACCTAAAAACCTAAACCCAAATTCTTTATATTTACATAACCCTAGATTTTTAGAAAAATTATACTAAGGCCCAAAAAATAA